>OW240922.1:124501147-124708244 GCA_933207985.1 Pelobates cultripes | reverse complement strand
TCAGTAAAAGGGGCACTTAATAAAGTGGATGCTCTGCAAAAGAATTCAAGCCACCATAGCTATAAAAGAAATGTTTATTGAGTTAAATATGGGATGCTTTCAAAAATCATACTGCACATAATGGAATTTGCATCATAGTCAGGATCACATGGAAATGTCTGTGATATCAGCATTCATCATTGAATCGATTGTTTATTGAATGGGCGGAGCATGCAGAGCGTTACATTGGGTCAGCATGGATGTAGCGTCTGTATAACGTGTTCCTTCACTGTGCCTTCCGTGTAGAATGAAGAACTGCAACATGGAGGAAAAGGGTTAAATGAATTATCGATTATCATTAGCAATACACATTGTAGGAAGAGCAATGATCATTAACTCACTATATTATTACCCCACATTCATGCAGATCGTTCCACGGTGCTCTCTCTGTTATTCCAAATTAAAATATTGCATGAGCACTTTATGTACTATTTGTATGATGTCATTACCAGACAGAAAGCTTAGTATCTTATGCTGGTAAATTAAAAAACTAATTCTTAAAGTTTGGCAAATTGGTTGGGATGGAAATATTCTCCAAATCAGCTATTGTTCGATTAATCTAACTTTTTGCTGTTTGGTTTTCTGTTTGCTAAAGAAGTGTTTTTTTGGCTCTGTGTTTATTTGCACAACAGGGTATTTGACATTGTTACATTTTTACTTTGCATATTTTCGTCTACGTTTATTGTGTTTGAGAGAGTAATTTGTTTAAGTTAGTTAATAGTTACTTTTTAAACAAATTGTATAAGGTCTTCCTTGGTGTTTTCAACTTTCTGCTGTTTTTCTGTTTATATTATTTCAAATTGAGCCCAGGTCTATACTGGTTTCCCACAGCTACGGAGGCTGAGGGGAGTTTACATTCTACTTTCCTGGATTTGTGGGAATTGGGTGCATTGGCATGGAGGTGCACCAAGGAGACAACTACCTATAAAACTCTGCTAAACGATGGATCAACAGGCAGCTGGAGAGTGTGTGTTACATTAAACCAGCCCCATTCTGTAAAGCCAGACAACACACAATACGAAGCTGTGCTTTATATTAAATATCCATGCTTTTTTCAAGCTGTGTTGGCTGCTAACATCTCAGAATCACTTACGTTCTTCCATCTTTTCCAGACTGAACATTGATTCTTTCTGCTCCCAGTTGATGCTGAAATAGGTTGAATATAAAAGGAGACCAACTGAAGGTAATGTGAGTAATGTTTTTTAATTCAAATCCAACATCGAAGAAGCTGGAGTACATGTTGCCTGGTAAAAAGTAATCGCTGGAAATAAGAAAATAATATCAATAAAATAGAAATAGTAACGCAACGATGAACAGACAATTCATTGTATCCATTGTTTTGGTCAATGCAGAGTAACGCTGACCCGGTGTTTACCTGTAGATGATCCACCTTGTGTTATTTACCGATAATGGCTGTTATTATTAGTGCTAAGAACTGGCAGACATTTACAAACAAAAAAACAAAGTTTCATGATTAGTATTTCCACATCTCTAGTAACAGTTCCATAATAACAATTCAGGAACTCAGCATATTCTACTGGTGGTCTAGTGGACTAAAACAGTGAGACCTGCATGGGGACAGATTTTGCTAATGATTCTTGGATTCCAGCTGATAGCTGCTCTGACTGGCCACTGACTATTTCAGGGAAACCAATAAATGAATGTGAATGTGAATGAATATGAGAAATAATGATCTTTTCTGCACGCAAAGCTCAAAGATCTCAATGTGGATGTGATTGTGCAGATCATGCAATGTGTAGGTTTGATAGATTGAAACGACTGGAGGTGCAAGTTGTGACTAAGTAATTCAGTAGAATTGTGCTTTCCGTTTAAAAGAAATCACAATCCGTCTAAATTTTGGGCGATCAGCAAATCATCTGAATTACAAAACAAATTGATCAAGGAATGAACTGTGAATCAAATGGAGGAAAATGTTATCAGTGCACTTATATTATTTATATTGTGTATATATTTTGTAGTACGCTGAGAAATGCATTTTTGCCCCATTTGGTTTCCAGATTAATCAATCTGAATATACCAATTTCCTATACCGTGTACATATCTACTGTGCTTGTAAGACATCCCCTGAAAATAAGCTCTAGCTTATTTTTCAAGGATGCTCATAATATAGGCCCTACCCTGAAAATAAGTCCTAGTCACTAGTTCACTAATTTATGTTCGGGGAATTTTCCCCGAACATAGATTCTTGGGATTCCATTCGAAAGTATGCTAATCTGTGTTCGGGAAGTATCCAGCACATGCTTGCTTTCCCTGAAATTAGTCATCCCTCAAAAATAAGCCCTAGTGAGTTTTTCAGGGGGAAGAATTTATATATACGACCCGGTCTTATTTCCAGGAAAGATGTCTAAGAGATATAAATTGGATCCCGTTACTCCATTGCCACCTAGAACAACTGGTGTATATTACTGTGGTCCACCATTAATTATCTTAGTCGGCCAGTCTAGGCCTGGACAACATTGAACCTCTGCTAACAGATATCTCAATCAGTATTATGTTATTTTAATGCACAGAAGAATGGTATGAGACTACAGCCCACAAGTCCCCTGGGGGGGATTAACCACACTGCAGCTCTTGCCAGCCCACCCCTGGTTTCCATTTAGTTACCCCATTGTACCTCTGAGGACTTAATACCTCCAGAGAGGATTATGTGTATTCCACTGGTGGATGAGGCTACATTCATATTGCTTCCTATGGTCACCATGATGAATGCATACGTAGATATCTTTATAGGTGATTGTTTGTGAAAAGCCGTGAATTATGTGATTGTAAAAGTGTAACTTACATCAAAGCTTCATATTCCTCTACAGTGCCCTCTGTGGCAAAGATGGCAATGTGGATTTTCCCTTGGATGCCATTTGTTCCACGCAAGGTAACAGAAAGTTTATATCTCCAACCTACACAATACAGAACAATTGTAACAGAGCAGAGAGTATAACACATGATACAAAATATTAATAATTCTGTAGACTATAATTGGGGTTAATGTTAATAATGCCCTTGGGTACCTGGAGCTATGACTGTAGCCTGATTGTATCTATGTATTGTTATTTTACACTGATCCTCTGCATCTGCTGCCAGGAGAAAAGCTATCTGTAGTTTTGGAAGTATAGATGGGATCAGAATGTGGCCAACATTTGCACAAAATACAGTATTTCCAAATATGTTTCCATATTATTCAACATTTTAGAAAATAGTGAACCGAAAATGCTTATACTATTTCATATCACCATTAGTATGTGAATTCCTCCTCATCCCTCTGAAAATTGCCATCATGTAGACAGACATGAAGTACACTTCTGTCATGTGAGCACACTAATGTTCCCTTTCCATAGGTTGTAGCTGAGATAAAGCTGTGTTATAGAAGGTTTGGGAACAGACTGCACATCCATCTATATGTTATCATAACTTACTTGGAAGATTGGACAGATCTGATCCAGTGTTTAAATAAAACCTTTGGCTGCTTGAGATGCCATGTGATGATTTCGAAAAATACCCCATTAAAGGGCATCCAGATTGTGGGCATGGGAAACAAGAACCCTGATAGGAAGACAAACGAACAATAGGTTACATGCTGTTATTAAATATATTTGTAATAACTAGCACACTTTATGTATATGGGACTCGGTAGTTTTTACATTGAAGAAGCAATGTTCCTAAAGCATAATTTTAATCTATTTGTTTTTTAAAGTTTTCTGACATAATTACGTAACGCAGATCTCAAAGATTCAGACTGGTTCGTTTCTGTGTTGTTAAACCGTGGAAGACGTGATGGGATTCTAAATATCTACACATCAGGGAAAGCGGTGTATGTGTACAATACGTTGTGTATACATCTAGATGAAATTCCTACCAGACGTTACTCAACTGCTGTAAAAACCTCAATGAATAGATTGGGACTTGTGATCCTCCCAGGGAGTGATTTATAGTTAGAGCTAAGAAACTAAGGATTCCGTTTGTGAACGGTGATTGATTATTTGTAACCAGGAATAGTAACACGTAGACATTTGGTTTCTAAAGAATCACAATTCGTCAGAATTTTGGGTGATTGAGGATGTCCGAATTCTGTAACTCGAAATCTCGATATGACCGACTCATGAAAGAAACTAGGAATGAACAAGCTGTTTGTTTGTTTTTTGATTCAGAGTTCCAACTGTGGCACCAAAAATGAAATGATTGGCTGTTAGGGGAGAGTCACTAAATGTCGATTCTGTTCACAGATCACGTGAGAAGGGAGCAGAGGAGGTAAAAAATAAGGACCAGTTACAAAATATATATGTTTAATAAATATACAATACATAAATACATAAATATATAAATAGAACTTTTTTATACGTTTCCTCTTGCTTTTCTCTATTGGTTAAATTTTTGCAGTTGATCCAAATGTTGGGAATCTCTGCCTATGAGTGTTCTGCAAATTGTATACATAATATTTATTTTGCATTTGCATTTTTGTGTCATTTTGGTCTGTCTGGAAAGTTTTTCCCAGAATGAAAGCATGAATGAAAATGAATAGAAGCAGATAAAACCAAAGAGTGAGGTGCAGCACCTGGAATGTCCTTGGAGCGCTGCACCTCTCTGTTTATTTTATCTGCTTCTTTACGGGACAAGAGAGACCCCGGATTTCTAGTTTGTCTTTGGACTGTACCAGTACTGGACAAGTGCTGAATATCCTCTTGCTTTTATGAATGAAAATTGTCCAAACCAACATACTTCATAGACGAACCTCTAACCCCTGAAACACAAAGCTTTTCATGGATAAGTAGTCAATTTAAATAAATCAAATGTTTTCATTGTGGACAAGTCTAGTAATAGGTCAACATTCAAACTATTACCTTATTATTACTGGCTTAGCATAGTCCGTAGCAATAGAAGAGAGGTAGCAATAAGTCTGTAGAGTTTATTAACTTAAAAAAAACACTTTATAGTAAATTTAAAACCAAATGTAAAACGTTAAGAGAACCACTCACTGCTTTGAATGAATCATAGGTGTCACAAGGATAGGCCAGAAAGCCATCGGGTTGTCTGATACTCGCTGTGTAATAGTAGAAAGCTCTGAAGTGGTTACATGCCAGTATGTCAACTATTGCTGCCGTTACAAACAAAACAACAAAATTATTTCACTTTAAATTTGCCCTCATTTTCACACAAATTAAATCTATAGGAGAATAATTTCCATTTTTGTATAACAAACATAGAGTTTATTAGCGCAGCGTATATTAACTGTAACATGAATATAAATAAATTCTGAAATTAATAATATGTTACCATTGAAATTGCCGATGGCTGAAATCTTGCTTGGACACCCTGGCATGTGTTTGCCTCCATTAGGATAAATGTCATGGTGGCCAATTGGCTTTCTGATGCCCACTCCTAAAGAACATCATGCAGAATTTTAGGAGCATTTAGAAGTTGAGATCAGTAGGACATGATATGAGATTAATTTATGTAGAATATGTTGATATTACCCAACGGTGAGGCTGTGTCAGTATGTATCACTTCTACAAAAACAGCATCAGTCCTATCAAGCCTAACCTCATCTGGGGTGTCTTCAAAGTAGGGATGAGCTGGATCTAGACCTGACAAAGGGGGATTTCAGTCAATTAGCACAGTTTCCATCCTATGATACTTTTTAAATATTCAAAGACAATTATTTACATAATTTATTTTAATCTGCCAGTAACATAGACCTTACTTAAATAAGCTTTTCAAATGATTCTATACTGTTAGAAAACTTTAAAAAAATGACTATAATTACTATAAACTTTAGTATGTGAAAAGTAAGTTTGTATCATAGGTGTAGATACATAGTCCTCGATGTAATAAACTTTCCAAATGATTCAATACTTGTAGATATATATATAATTGGAAAGTTTTCTAACAGTATTGAATTATTTGGAAATCTTATTAATTCTTCTTTCTTATCTCATTTCAACAAGTATAGAGTATTACCTGTAATTTTCCAAATGCCAGGGTATCGTTTGCCAGCCTCACCCGCTGCATGGGCTCCGAGACTGTGCCCAATGATATGAATGTTGGAAGGTGAATAGGAAGAATTGATCTTCTCCTAAGGGTGAAACAGAATTACAACTTTGTGAAAAGTAATTTTGTATCACAGGTAGATGAACACTGACCTTGATTTGTTCCCATAGACTTTAATGGTGACGTCTCTAGATAAATCACTTGGAAACTTTACTAACAGTATTTAACCCCTTCGTGACCAGACCAGACTGGTTTTCAATTTTCTTACCGTTAAGGACAAGTGCTCTTTTTACATTTCTGCGGTGTTTGTGTTTAGCTGTAATTTTCCTCTTACTCATTTACTGCACCCACACATAATATATACTGTTTCTCTCGCCATTAAATGGTCTTTCTAAAGATACCATTATTTTCATTATATCATATAATTTACTATAAAATATGATGAAAATATGTAAAAAAAAAAACACACTTTTTGTAACTTTGACCCACAAAATCTGTTTGCATCTACAACCGCCAAAAACCAACGGTGCTAAATAGTTTCTAAATTTTGTCCTGAGTTTAGAAATGCCCAATGTTTTTTGGGAAAGTTATAGGGCTATAAGTACAAGTAGCACTTTGCTATTTCCAAACCATTTTTTTTCAATTAATGCAAGTTACATTGCAACACTGATATCTGTCAGGAATCCCTGAATAACCCTTCACATGTGTATATTTTTTAAAAGAAGACAACCTAAGGTATTAAACTTGGGGTATTTTGACTCTTTTCATGCAACCATTTTACCACCAATCTATGCCAAATAAAAAATAAATAATAATCATTGGTGATTTTTTTGAAACACAGCAATTTAAGAATACATGTATGAAGAATTTTAAGGGTTACTGCCAAAAAACACCCCAAACTGTGTTCAGCAACATCTCCTGAGTACAGTGATACCACCCATGTACAGGTGTGTCACGTTGGAGGGTGCGCATTCCAGTTTTCCAACTTGGAATTTTCAAAGCTGGTCATCATCCACCTATGTCCTAGTTGGGAAATTTTTGAAGCCGGTCAATGTAATTTACCCTCATCAAACCATATATTATTGAAAAGTAGACATCCTAGGGTATTTCAAATGGTGGTATTTTAACCCTTTCCATGCACTAATTCTACCTCCAGTCTTTGTCAAACTTTTGGGTAGTCATTTCTTTGTGTTATTTTTCTCCCACATTGTACTTTAGGCATGGATTCTCAGTTCCTGTTATGTGTTACTGACAAAGAACACCCCAATATGTGTTCAGCAACATCTCCTGAGTACAATAGTGTCCCCAATGTACAGGTTTTATGGGTTTTTGCAAACTTACAGGGGTCAAATGTAGGGCTTTCCCCTTTTCCATGTTTGTACAGATTTGTTTGCTGGGCCTATGCTGCCTTTGAGACAGTATAGCAGCCCAGGAATGAAAATTAACCCCATCGTGGCATACCATTTGTAAAAGTAGACAACCCATGGTATTCAAAATGGGGTATGTCCAGTCTTTTGTAGTAGCCACTTAACCACAAACGCTGGCAAAAGTTAGCATTTAGATTTGTTTTTTTACACAAAAACTGCACTTTTACTGGTGATTTCATAGTCGGAATATGTTTTACTGATTTATAACACTCATATTTGTGTTCAGCGAAGTCTCCCGAGTATAACGATATCCCCCATGTACAGGTTTTATTGTGTTTTGGAAAGTTATAGGGTCAACATAGGGCTTGCCCAGTTCAGTTTGCCAGATTGGTTTGCTGGGTCTGTGTTGCCTTTTGAGACCATATGGTAGCCCAGGAATGTGAAGTAACCCCATCATGGCATACCATTTTCAAATGTAGATAACCCAGGGTATTCCAAATGGGGTATTTGCAGTCTTTTGTAGTTGCCACTTAGTCACAAACGCTGGCCAAATTTAGCGTTTTTATAAGTGTTTTTTTTTTCCAATTTATATTATATATATTATGTGTGTGTGTGTGTGTAAATATATATATATATATACACACACATACAGATAGCGTAAAGGTAGCACTCTCAGGACTCCCAATATGTAAAGTGCTTTCTTTACGCTATCTGTACATTTTTTGCTGACAAGCACCGGGCAACGACACCAGTAAGTTGAAGTGCAAATCTATTTTTCTGTGTGTGTATATATATATACACACACACAGACAAACATATATATGCACACACACCCCCCCCCCCACACACAATACATATGCACACACATATAATCCATCTGTATGAATATATATATATATATATATATATATACACACACACACAGACAAACATATATATGCACACCCCCCCCCCACACACACACACAATACATATGCACACACATATAATCCATCTGTGTGAATATATATATATATATATATATATATACACACACATATACATATAATACATGTGTATATGTGTGTGTGTGTGTATATATATACTTAAGGCCTTGACCTGTAGTTGTGGGAGGGGCTTGAATCCCTTTTAAAGGCGCTGCCAGTCCTCTCCCACCTTACCGTTGTTGGTCTGGCGAGTTTGAGAGGATTACTTCCGGTCAAATCGCCATCTTGTTTTTCTTACCTGCTTTCCCTCGAGGTCCTGGTTTCTGGTTCCTGTTCTAAGCTTACCTGACCGCTTACCAAACAGTTGTAAACCCATGGCCTTCTGGCTTCCTCGCAGTCTGTTCTTGGCACGGCTAGTGGTTCTAACCGTAAGTCAACACCCTTACCGTAATGCAACGGTCGCAACCGTTACAGGTCATTGCGGTAGGGGTTCATCCACATTTTTTCGTACATTCTTTTGATTGGCATTACATTTGTTTGCAGGCGTGTTCGGCACGGTTTCGTTTGTTTTAGAATCAGCATTGATTTAGATTTGTTTTCGTATTTCAAACGCACGGACGCAGCCATTCTTTTTGTTCAGAACACAGTGTGTTCGTATGTTTCATTAAGGCACCATTTTCATACGAATTCGTATCAATTGGCAAACATGCGTACGATTAGGTTTTAAACATTTATTCTATAGAGGGGATTCCTCCCCGTTCGGCAGTTTATTGCTAGTTATGAGGTTTGTTCACAAAGTCAGCCAATTGGCCTGGTTATAAAAGTCAGATGCCCCTATTGGTTAAAAAAGGATATTACAGTTACAGTAAATGGATATTAATTGTGGTTATTTCATATATAATGGATTAGGCTGTTTTATTAATTATCTTTTAGCTGACATTTGTCATAATGTTGTTCCCACAGGTTTCGTTTCAGGAAATTAAGCTTATGATTTTGTGACAACTTGAATTGTGACAACTTTGTCAAATATTTGGCCTTATTAGGTTGGTAATTTGGTTTAAAGTTTTACTATTGCAAGTTTTATGTTAGTGGGCATTAACATTACGCTTTCCTTAGGTGCCTTGGTCAAACAGACAGTTGCTTTACAAGCACTACAAACCCATCATCTGCCTCTGTCATATTTTCACTGCTAATCAATAGTATCTGGTATGTTTCCTTTTATTTATTCGGGCCCACGATCTGGCCCAGTCACATAAATCTATAAGCTCAATACCATTAGAGCTGCTGGAAGCGATCAGGATCGCTTGCAGCGCTCTTATTCCCCGTGGATGTATTAGGTACGTCCACCGTCCTTAAGGATAATTTTTTGTCAGACGTACCTGATACGTCCAAGGTCACGAAGGAGTTAATCATTTGGAAAGTTTATTAAATCAAGCTCATTGTTCCCTAAAACAATATCTAATTGCCCCGGAGAGAAATACCTTTATCAGGTAATAAGGAGAGCAGTAACGCACATTTAATTTTTATCAATTTTAAAAAATTTGTCAGGGTATCTCAACTGGCAGACATTTTGTGTTAAGATAGAAATTAAAAACGTATACTATAAGTCACCATTAAGACGGAGGTGACTCCATTTTGTAACAGAATACATAAAGCCAAAATTAAGATTCTCTACAAGAAGGGGGGTTGAAAAGAAAAAGCAACAGCCCAGACACACATGTAAATATAAATACATATATATCCATATAAACTTACTAGTATTATATTTAATCATACATAAATAGTACCTATGTTAATAATTTTGAATATTCAAGGATAGGGGGCACCCTCAGGGCACTATAGTGCCAGGAAAATGAGTATGTTTTCCTGGCACTATAGTGGTCCTTTAAGTTTTAAAACTGCAATGTGACAGCAGTATTTGACGATTCTATTTGACTCTCAGATATGAAGTGCACCCCACTAATGTACTACCCCACTAATGTACTATTTAGCACCAAAAAAAAATTACTTTTTAAAACTCTGATGTAACTGCGGTATTTGAAGATTCTATTTGACTCTCAGATATGAAGCGCACCCCACTAATGTACTAGTTTGCAGAATTCTTTCCTAATCTGTTCCTGTCAGCTGCAGCATCCTCTCCCTACACTAATAAGACCGCATGTGCGTTCGGCGCTACACTACTCCAGCTTAGATATAGAGGCTGGGTCACATGCTGCACTGGCCAATCACAGCCATGCCATTAGTAGGCATGGCTGTGATGGCTTCTAAGGGCACAAGAGTCAAACGCTTGTTGATTGGCTGCCCTGCAGCCTTTGAAAACGCGCCATTAAATCGCCGAACCCCGAACTCCAACCCAAACATACAGTGATATGTCCATGTTCGGGTTCACGGTCCAAAAAACCTAATGTTCGGTACGAACCCAAACTTTACAGTTCGGGTTCGCTCAACTCTACCAGAGATATTACTTATCAGAAATTAGGGATAATAATCTTTAATTAGGAAAGTTAAAATTCTGCAAACGTTAAATATGGTTAAAATTATTCTTATTGGTTATTGGATGAGAAGGAATGGTTAACTGATCTGGTATGAGAATTATTGTATTTGTCATCGCAATATGAAAGGTATTTTTCCTGTGAGAATTGTAGTCAGCAGTGAGTGAGTTAACTCAGTGTGTTTAAAACTGTCAGCCAAAGTTCTTTTTATTGCCTTACGTTGTGCTGTGACATGCCGTGTTCTGTGTTAAGGAAGTTCATAGCTGATTTCAAAGAAAGTGTCCTGTCGTCAATCTTGTTGAAATGGAATTTAGATGGATATAAATGTTGCTACTGAACTATTGGAAACTGTGTTAGACTGCCATATTATATACTTATGTTATACCTAAATATCCACTGATTATTGTCACGCATGTTACATCATTATTATTATTATTAATTATTGTCACAATACATTTATATTTTTTATAATTAGTTTGTGATTAATGTGTGAAATACAAATTCTCTAATACAACGTGCTATAAGAGTTAAAAATAATGGGTAGCTCTTTAAATTAATCAAGGGGAACAGTGCCAATATATATAGTTTTGATATAATACAAATTATTAAATACATTTTTGATAATTTTTATGGAAATATTATTTTAATATTTAGCACCCCATAAATATCCTCACACATTAGTACACACCTTCTTTTAAAACCATATCCAACTTAGAAATGAAATAATGATGTAAGCAATACTATAGGTTAAATAAAAACTAAATGTTTCCTTCCCAATCAAATGTGGAATTATGTATAACTATAAATTCTACTAATAATACATTTTGTCTTGCAAAAATACCTTATTGTTAAAAGAACACTATAGTGTTAGAGATACAAACATGCATTCCTAATGCCATAGTGTTCTGTTGGCTATTTAGCTGCCCAGCCCCCTACATGCAATAAAGAAGCTTTTTACCTACTTTTTAGCCCTCACTGCTATGCTTTCAGTGTGACCATCTCATCTCCCTTGCCGACTTCACCAATGCTGATGATCTTGGCCAATCCAATGCTTCTCCATATGGAAGAATTTGGAGGCTAGTGCAGTGTGCTGCACATTACTGCATTGTGGTAATCAGCCCTCTAATAACTGTGAGAGTGACAGCTGCTGAAGGTGGAATCGGAATACAACCCACAGGCTTCACAGTGTGGCTGCTCAATAATTACGTTTATTGGTGCTGGCGGCAGTGATGTATCTTGGTTTTGTGCTGCCCTAGGCAGGACAAAACTCAGGCGCCCCCCTCCCCCCGCGCCACCCCCACCCAACCCTTCCCCCTGCCCCACCTTCTAAATACACACACACACAGTCAGACACATACACACACACAGTCAGACACAGTCAGATACACACACACACACATTAACTTTTTTTTTATTTAAATCCCCCCCCAACCTCCTTACCTTTCGGAGTGCTGGGGGGGGGGGTCTCTCTCCCTGGTGGTCCGGTGGTCCAGTGGCTGCAGGGCGGGCGGCTGGCGAGGGAGCTCTTCCTATGAGCTCTCTGCTCAGCTCCCTCGCGCGCCGGCTGCAGAGTGAGGCTGGGAGCCGGGTTGATAACGTCATAGGAAGAGCTCCCTCGCCAGCCGCCCGCCTGCCAGCGCCGCCCGCCCGCTTGCGATGTCAGTTAGCCGCAAGGCTAACTAGGCATTTGCCCTGGGCATTTGGGGGCGGCGTTTTTTGCCGCCCCCTGAAAAATGCCACCCAAGGCAAATGCCTTGTTTGCCTCGCGGCTAATACGCTCCTGGCTGGCGGGATACAAAAAAACAAAACAAAAAAAACATGTTGTTTCGGCCTGTATGGCCTTACATGACTAAGGCCATACAGGCCAGAATTTAGTTTTTTTTTTGTTGCATCCTGTGAGCACAAATAAACAGTGAATTGTATTCTTATTCTACTGACGGGGGCTGCAAATTCCTATTTCATGGAGCTATTGTTGGAGAGCTAGCGATCTGAGACCCACTGTTGCCTAGAGTGTCACACCACCTATTTTTTGGAGCAACTAGAGGTGGTCATGGGCAGCAGTGTAAACACTGCCCTTTCTCAAAAAAGGAGCTTTTATACTGCTGGCCCACAGCTACCGCTTTAATCTGTAATGTTTCCAGTGACTATGGTGTGTCATTAACACTACTTTGTGATGAAATTCCAATAAATATCATATGGACGTTTGAAACACCCATTTAAATGTTTTTCATAAATACCTGTATCCTAGCTTTTTCCTCATTTTTTGAAAAAGACAGTTAGGCAGACAGACAGACATACAGACTAGAGATAAGTCTAACATTATCTATTTTAATGCTTTTATTATTCTTGCGCATGGCTGTTTTTGAAAGATTTCTCACCTGAATAATTTGCAGCAGGTACGCCACCTCAGCCCCTACTACACGTGCATTATTTGCAGCTTGAATATAAATTTGAATATTTCCTGAGCCTTTCCGCCAGTCAGCCCCAATGCAATTAATATCATCTACCCCAAGAATTTCCTAATGAAAAAAAACAATTGATTATTTTACAGAATGAAAAGAGGGAAGATGTCAATCATAAATTAAAGGAACCTTTGACTCATAATTATAAGTTCTTTGTCCAGCTGTTAATGAGTTTTTTTGTTTATCTTTATTAACCCTCTTAACACCAATGATGAATATAACTGTCATGTGCTTCCACAAAGGGAATTAATTCACCTCCTGAATGGGGACCACCCCAATAACTCAGTTAGAATGTTAGGTTAGAATGTTCACACCTCTCAACATAAGTGTCAAAACCGCAAACTGCAAGGGAAACAATTGAGTACTTCCCTGGGTGGCTGCCGTTCGTACAGACAAACGCCACTAGGTTAGCATTCCTACCCTGCCAGGAGACAGCTTCCCTTGCAGGGTTTCACACAGGGACCTCGCGAGCGGAGACTGGTCAAAGAAGGTACTGCTGTGAGGGTCCCTGAGATTGGTGTAGGCACATTTGGGGCACTGGCAAGTTTGGCAGGCTTTTCGGTGCCTGCAGGGACAAAGAAGCCAGCTTGTTCCCCATGGGCGGGTTTTTTTGTGCCTGAGATACAAAGGGACGGTCCCTTTTTCCCACACCTGGACTCCCAGGCACATATGCTCCTGGGAAGGGGATGCCCTGGCGGCTAGGTTGGGAAACCCTGTTCTTTTAGTGGCGGGCTTTGGGGACAAAGGGAACAGAGTCCCTTCCCGCGCTAGGGGCCCAGGGAGGAGGAGGATCCAGGGAGGTGAACTTGTACGTTTTGTGTGATACACCCCTTGCACAGGGTTATGGATAAAAGCCAATAAAACATTTTGTACTTTCAGGACTGTGTATCGTTCGGTTACTGGGGAATGGTTCTCCTTTGTACTTTAAATGGTTCATGAATTGGAGGAAATTAGAGGAGGTAACCAGTTGGGGTACCCATGGTCTGCTATATCTTGTAATATTGTAAAGCGCTACAGGATCTATTGACATCCATATATAATAAATATATACCGTTACCTTCTTAGGACCATGTATTTATATTTTTTTAAGAAAACACATTGCAGTCTAATAATTCAACTTACAGAGCCACTTTGTTTGTTCACTATTTAGGCTCTGGTACAGTTCTGTAGGAGGGACATACAAGAGTCATAAATGGGGGTTTGTGCACCCCTGATAAATATGAAGGAAAGCAGTGGTGGACTACAATCAAGCATTATAGGTAATGAGATATAATCATTGTGTTAGCTGTCTGTTCATGAAATGAATCAATTACTTGAAATCCACATGAAATGCTGTTGTGAACATGAAAAAACATCTAATGAAATATTTTACATCCATGATGCCCTAAGTAATTAGCCTTTAAGTTTCACTATTTAAGAGTCATTCCCTGCATTAATGTTAGCAGCACTGACATTAGTTCATACTTTTCTTTCCATAGTTGAACGGAGCATGGTTGTAACTAACCAGTTTAACCAGTTCAGAGTCGGGAAGCAGGTTGATGGGCAGGGTATAGGCTGGATGGAGGGACGTGTTACTATAGTTATTGTGTAAGCTGTTCTGTGGAGGTTTTGACGGTTGTTTTTTTTCGGGGTGCTTTGGGGATAGCAGCAATGTAGCAGTACCGGGGCACAGGCATCCCTACTTATTTCAAGGCTGCTAGTGTGTACTCTGGGCCTCTATTTATTTTTATCCTGGGACACAACGTTTGATCTACCGGAGCAGCAGAAACAGTTATCTCTATTTCATGTAAAATCCTGGGATGTTAAGTATAAAACTCTAATTTCTTTATAGTTTGTATACTTGGGATTAGATTAAATTGCTAGGACCTTTGATATGTTTTACCTGCAATCATGTTTAATATATATGTTTAGTACTGCAAAAGATAATTGTCTTGTGAATAATACAAGTGTTTAGCTAAAATATGTTTATTAATATTTGTTATGTTTTCTTTAACATCTTTTTATTAAACATTATCTTTTGCTGTATTTTGAGTTATTGTCATTTAGGGGTTAACTGTTAGGATATATATCTGCCAAACTACCGGAAGCAGCTGATAATTATAGCTGTACAAAATTAAATGGTTGGTTTTGAGTGCTTGCAAATATACGTGGGCTTCAGAAGTTTTGTTGGTGTCTATTTTTAGTGTAAATAGGCGATATCTATTGCCAGGACACATGGCTCTTTGAAACACATGGTCGGCAGCCATCTTGGTGCTCCTGAAATTTTAATACAATGGTTATTGTGAAATCATTTGAATTGTGCAAACTAATTCATCCAAAACCACTAACCACAACTGGTGCTCAGTTGGAACCTAAAAGTAAAGCTTTTTCATGCCAAACAAAGTACATCAAATATAGGGGAACATTAGGCTTTACCGTGCACATGTTGGACACCCAGCTATTCTCTGCTTTGTCTCCCATCCCATGGATAATTATACAAGTCTTTCTGGTCGTCTTGAAATTGGACTTTTCAATGCTGGTGACATTGTAGGCGCTGATCACCTAGGAAAAAAGTAAATAACAGTACATCAGATCTCTCCATGAAATAAGAGAAAGCACATATATTGTATATAGAGTGTTACACTAAAGCAATAACATACCTGATGCCTTCTGGGATTCTGTTGTGTGTACAGGAGGAAGCGTGTGCCAATCTCTTTAGGTGTCCAGGGTAAAGCTGCTTTGGGTCTCTGTAGTGTCTTGGCATATGGATCTTCATCGGAGAAACAGCCTAGTGGGTCATAGCAAACATCACCGCCTGTAGGATATCATTAAACATTGTTATAGAAAACCACAATCATTTCAATTCAAATTTTATGGCCTTTACTGTAAACCTCCCAACAGCAATCAACCAATCGGAACACACATATCAATAATATAGAGCTCTGAGACTCCTCCCACTTCCTCTTTCTTTGCTGCTTGCTGTCCAGGTGAGTCTATTCTAATTACATTGCCTTCAGGTATTTTTCATTTCAGTTAATTTAAGAGTTATTTTATAACGTTACCTTTAAGATTTTGTCTTTGCATTTAATATTGCTTGTTTTTGCTGTTGATTTATTATTTCAATAGTTTCTCCTTTTGCCTCATTCGGTTTTCACACTGGTCTGTCCTTCTGTTGGCCAGTGGGGATTTGCTTTATACCCTTTTATGATCATGGTCCTTGTGGTATTTCCACATTGTCCGTGCTTCTGTTTGGCCTCCATTTATTCTGGGTGGCTGCGACCATTTTGCACTTACCCTCACTAAATTCGGAGGGCTACACAACTTGTTTTCTGGGCCTTCCTCTTCTGTTCCACTTACTCGATGTCTTTGCCCTCGAGAAGCGCAGGCAGTGGTAATAGGTGGAGGTTTGTGAGGTTCCCACCGTTTTTTGCTCCCTCACACCCTGTCAATCGACAATATTTTTCTGCTAACAGGGGAAGTAAAGCTTTATATCCCTGTACTTTGGTTTTTGCCAGTGTGAATCCTATACTAGATATCCCTCTTTTCTCTTCCAAACATAATATAACAATTTGGCCTTGTCCCTCTAGTACCCCATACAGGGTTGTCCCCCTTTTACTCCCTTTCTCCTCATTTGAATTCCATTCAATTCGCCTTTTCAAACCCTTCTCTGCTAACATTGCCGTTATCTATCATCCCCATGGTTCCCCCCTCCTCTTCCTTAACCACTTAGCTGCTTTGCAACCCTACTTCCTCTCCTCTAATATTCCACCCCTAATAACCCACCCTTGTCCTCAGTAGCCTCAAAACTACTTTCAATGACCTCCTCCCTTGGACTATCAAATTGGGCTAAGCCCCTCACCCATGTAGCTGGCAATACCCTTGATCTTATTTTCTCTCATTATTGTACAATCTCTAATCTCTGCAACACTCCATTTCCTCTCTCAGGTCATTTGCTCTCAATAGCCCACTACCCCTTCATCCTCAACCTAACCCCCCTCAACTTAGAAGAAATCTGAATTATATTGACCTCCAACAGCTATCAGCTAATATTGATTTCCAACTTCTATCAATGCCTACTTTCTCCTGTCCCTCACTGGCTCTATCCTCATATAACACTACCCTCACCTCTGCCCTGGACGCTGCAGCCCCGCTCCAAAGGAGAACACACACCCAACCATGGCACATTAAATCGACATGCTACCTGCAGAGATGCTCCCATTTAACTGAACGCTGCAGGAGGAAGTCACACACCCAGTCTGATTTCCTCCACTACAAATTCAAGTTGCGTTCATACAGCACAGCCCTTGCCAAACAGTCATACTTTTCTTCTATCATTAGCTCATGCTCTAGCAATCCAAAGCATCTTTTTAATACCTTTAACTCCCTTCTTTGCCCTGCTGTGGCCATCCCCCAAACTAACCTTACAGCTGATAGCTTTGTATGGTACTTTAACGACAAGATTGAACAGCTAAGGAAAGAATTCTCACCGCCTTGCCCCGCTCTTTCTCAACCACACCTGGATCATGCCTTTCCTACCCTTCAGACTTTCTCCCTGGCTACTGAACAAGAAGTGGCTGCACTTCTCCTTTCCTCTCGCCCTACCACTTGCCCGCTTGATCCTGTCCCATCTCACATTATCAGATTTCTCTCCTCTTGTCATGTGCCTTCCTTAACACACATCTTCAACTGTTCTCTTTCTTCTGGTGTTGTCCCAGCTGTTCTTAAACATGCTACTGTAGTACCCATCTAAAAAAATATGTGGTGGTACCCACATCAGCCCATCCTTCCATCACACTGTCTTGGTGTTATATTTGATTCTGGCCTCACATTTGAGCCTCACATCCAATCTGTTACCAAATCCTGTAGATTCCACCTTGCTTCCAGATGCTACTTAGGAGCTTGTCCATGATCTAGTAATCTCTCGCATGGATTATTGTAACTCTCTCCTAATAGGTCTTCCCACAAGTTGTATTGCCCCGCTACTAGACTCATTTTCCTCTCCTGTCACTCCTCTCACACCTCTCCTCTCTGTCAGTCCTTACATTGGCTTAATGTATCCTATAGGAGTCAATTCAAGGTACTAATCCACACCTATAAAGCACTGACCAATTCTAGCCCCTCCTATTCTCTTCACTGATCTGCAGCGGCAGAGCGGAGAGACCGAGAAGCGTGAGTTGGCTGTATGGGTGCGAGCAGCGGACAGGAGAAGGTCAAGGGGTCCTTCTCGGTTCCTCCGCTCTGCCCTTGACCTTCTCGGTCTCTCCGCTCTGCCCTTGACCTTCTCCTGTCCGCTGCTCGCACCCATACAGCCAACTCATGCTTGTAGGACTTCTCGCGGGTGGCTCCTTTCCTTTGTAATAGCCTGCCTACGACCATCAAGCTCTCCCCTTATCTTCAATCATTTAAAAAGTTCCTCAAAACCCATCTCTTCAGGAAAGCCTATGGCCTCCCAGAGTAATCTCTACCTCACGTACGTGTCCCTTGCTCTCTCCAAAAGGGCAGCACTCTATTTTCTCCTCCAGCTCTGCTTCACGCCACCTAGTTTGATTGCTACCTCCTTTCCTGTTGTGTTTTAGATTGTAAGCTTGTTGGAGCAGGGCCCTCTTCAACATATTGTTCCTGTAAATTTTTGTAATTGTCTCATTTATTGTTAAATCTCCCCCTTTGATAATATTGTAAAGTGCTATGGAATATGCTGGCACTATATAAATAATAATAATAATACTTAGTTCAGTTTTCTTCTTAGTGTGGTTAACCCCCACTTTTTCAGTATTGCATCTACTATGGCTACCATGGGTGGCCTCCACGTCATATATTTGATTGAAGATGACTCCCACCTTGCCAGTCTTACATATGCTGTGGTTAACCCCACTTTTGTCTGCATTAATTATTTAACTGCTTGACTCTGCATTGTGTGTGACCCCCAATCTTATCTCTATTAATATTATATTGTATCTGGACTTAATATTAATATTATTAACTGCTTTGTGGCTGATCCCCACATCGTATTATTACTGTGGGTGATTCCCGCATAGATTTGTTTTAGGTGATACCCAACTGCTACTGGCTGTTCTCTTATATTGCAGAATCTATTCCCAAAGTCCTGACTGTCTTCCAAGAGCAACCTATCCTTCCAAGCGCTCTCTTGGCGTTATATTTGATTCTGACTTTTGAGCCTCACATCCAGTCGGTTACCAATTCCTGTAGAGTCTACCTTAAAAACACAGTCCGTATCCGTCCCAAAGCTAAGTAATTTAAGTGAAGGTACTTTACACGCTGCTTTTATACCAAATATCAGGGTTTCCTTGACGGGGCTCTATGCGTTTCGTCGATCAGACTTCCTCAGGAGCATCTATCTTTTTTCCTGGTCTTTCATCTTTTAAATTTTCCGGTCCGTGCATCTTGTCTGGTGACCATGTGTGAATGATGCTGGGCGCGACGTCATACGTCATGATGTGCGGGTGGCCGCAGAACTTACTTTATTGACAATATATACAGAGACATGCCTCCTTATCATCTTTAGGATTTAGATTCTTTAGAGGGCATTGCTTCTACTCACAATCTACAGATCATGGACGAGTATCGTACTGGATATTCTTATGACAAGCTTCCTTTTAATAAACAGGACAATATTTATTCACAATACATCAAGGAGAAAGTTATTAAGCCTTCCCAGGTTTTCACTTTTTCACTACCAATTCTGAACAGGATCAATACTCTGACTTGGATTTCCAATGTCAACCTTTGTTTGACCCTAGACTAATCAGGCACACTCACTTGGCTGCATGTACACCACCCGGACACATTGCACAATTCTGCAGGTTATGGCTATACAAGCCACTTGAAAAGAGATTAGAAACTAGCTGAGTACCCCTTACCCACTATTTCTGACAAGGTTGCAGTCTCACCAGAGTTTGACCCCATTTTGGTCATGTTTTTAAGCAAAACAGTTAATGATCCTCGTCAGGGAATTGAGCAGGGCTTAAAAGCCGGCCAAGATACATTACTTAAGGCGTGCGCACTGGGTGTGCCGGGTGTGCCTGGGCACACCCTAATCCCCGCAGCCCGCGCATGGATCGAGGCCGGCAGGGAAGATCACAGGATCTCCCAGGTCGATCCATGCAGAGCCGGCGCTATCCGAGCGCTGGCCCTGCTTTGTGCCTCCATGGGCCGGTGGGGAGATCAAAGATCTCCCTCACCGACCTGCAGGCAGGAGAGGACCTGGGGAGCTCTAGCCAGCAGCTCTGCCGGGTTCTTCTTGCGAGATTGGAGTGTTGCCATGGCAACGCTCAGATCTCGAGAGAGTGAACTCTAGCCCTGCAGAATAGGACCACCAGGGATGGCAGCAAGGTAGGTGGGATATTTCCTAATCTGTTCCCTCCCCACCTTCACACACAATCATTCCAAACAAGCACACAGCACCCTCACACACACAGCACACTAACAGCACCCTCACACTAACAGCACCCTCACACACAGCACACAGTACACTAACAGCACCCTCTCTCTTACACACACACAGCACACTAACAGCACCCTCTCTCTTACACACACACAGCACACTAACAGCACCCTCACACACACAGCACCCTCACACACACAGAGCACAATCACACACACTGCACCCTCACACACACACACTGCACCCTCACATACACACAGCACCCTCGCGCGCACACACACACAGCACCCTCACACAAGCACCCTCACACACACACAGCACACTACCAGCACTCTCTCACACACACAGCACCCTCACACACACACAGCACCCTCACACACAGCACACTAACAGCACCCTCACACCCTCACACACTGCACCCTCACACACACACAGCACCCTCATGCACACACACACAGCATCCTCACACACACACAGCACACTACCAGCACTATCACACACACACAGCATCCTCACAGCACACTATCAGCACTCTCTCACACACACAGCACCCTCACACACACACACAGCACTCTCACACACACCACACTAACAGCACCCTCACACAAACAGCAGTGTATGTATGTATGTTTTAGTGTGTGTGTATATATATATATATATATATATATATATATATACATACATATATATATATATACACACACACACACACACACACACACACACATAAATATACACACTGGCCCTCTTATCCAAATATTTATCATTGCAGATAAAGCTTCGACAGGCAATTCATATGGTTCAGGATACAGTGCTTTCCATTAATGCTTACCCCACCTTTACAACTTTGCATCGCTTTACAGAACACCACATTTTGATAAATCTATTTAATACGTCTCTCCTGTTATTTTTGCAAGAAAGGTGACTTTGAGTAATTAGCAAGATTTGATTCTATAGTTTTTGTGTGATGTTCCCTTAATGTGCATTTCGTGTGAATTGAGGTATGAACTGAGGTGCTTAGAGCAGCACTGCTATTAAGAAATGCATGTTCTAGGTGTGTCCCAATTCTTGTTTTCTATATGATTGTCAGTCATCGTTGCCACACTGTGGATAGACCTGTGATGACAAACTCATACATCCCCAGGTCAATCCTTTACCCATGTTTATGCTAATATAACTAGGGGCATTTTACCTATTCATATCTATTCAACAATACTCTCTGCGTGGGCTGTCCTGGCATGCCTTTGGGGCCCGTGCTTCTTTGGGATGGCACTTTTTGTCCCTGGTTCTCCCACCCTGGGCTGCATTGAAATGGAAGAAGTAGGAATCTCTGCTCCTTCTCCACCACAGACGGGATCCTATATTTACTTCTCAGCTCCTACCAGGACAGGAGAAAGCTGGGTCATTTCTCGGGGTGCCAATACTGCGGATCACGGCTCTCTCTATATCTGTTACATATTGTATTTGTTACAGTGTATCTGTGTATTAGCATTCTACAACATGAAGCCAAACAGATCAGCTCTGTTAGAACAAATGTTTAATATCAGTTGGCTGCTGGCTGCTATCACAGTTTGTGCCATCCCAGAAATGAATTCTATTGTCAAAGCAATCGGCTTTAAAGTTTCCCAGATTTTATTATTCTTCACTCTGACAGAATCCCTTTTCTTTTAGCTGATACATTTCCCCACAAAAGGAAGTGTTTATAAGGACAATCAGCCAGCCAGCCTGACACACACTGTTTATTCTAGGAGGAAGTCAAGACACAGATAAGATAGACACTAAGAGACCTGATACAGTTTATGCAAAGGGGACAAAAACAAGCGTATTCTTTAAACTGGGAAATTATAAAAAAAAAATAACAAAGGTCAAACTATCAAAACTGGGAAAGTACCAAATTGTCTATTGTTACCTAAAATGTTAAAATCCATCGTCATTAAAACAAAAGCACACTGTTGATCTGCATTTCCTTACTGTATAATAGAATAACTTATTCATAGGAATAGTTTTTGAGACAGATAGAAAAAAACATCTATTTTGATGTAAACCATTCTGATGGATTCTTAGCGTAGAGGGAATACACTGTATATTATGATAAAACAATTACTCAATATCTGGGTGAATGTGGCTATATAGTCCATAGAAAACTACATCTCCCATCATCCTATAATAAATTAGCCAAACACGACTAGCTAGAGCTACATTTGAGAATTTTGCATAAACTTTGTAATTCAGCTTTCTAATGCACTAGAATTCAGATTTAGTGAATAATCCTTTTCCTGTTAATGCTTTTATGATAGTTTTGAAGATGTCAGAGACATGACTTATCATACGTCCTAAGTGCATTCACTTAGTTATTTAGTGGTTATGGTGAAAGTAAGGATCATAACAGGATTTGCCTGTTTACTAACCAGCAGATAAATACATTCACAGCTTTTTATTTCTGTATAAAATAGACTTACCCAGGACAGCTCCAGACAGTCCGTATAAAATGAGCAGCGACAGCAGTATTCTGGGAAGGGGAGTACCAGACGAGAAATGTTTCATACTGATTTATCTTCTAGAAGGATAAATTCTGTGTTAGAATAACGCATTAATGGCTTCTCACTATCATCTCTCTGTATAACGTCTTAATTACAATGTAATTAAAGCTCCATCGTTGTGAGATCTTTAAAGAATGAGACAGAACCCAGGTCTTTCCATTAGCGTTCTATTCAGGAATAATCCCAAACTCCATCAGTAAACTACCTACAGCTCCAGGATATCTCACACAAAGTATGTATTACCAACATATGCAGAGTTAGAGGGACACAAATGGTTCCAACGACAAGTCACACATTGAAATATTCTGTAGCCCAGGCTTGCTTTAAAATATCTAATATCCAGCCAGGTAAAGTGAGTAGAATCCCCACAATGCTCTGGTTTTAGGTTACATTGTGGCAGTTCACATTCAGTAATTCTATATTTCTCTCCAGTATTGAAATTATTAATGACCATGTAATTCAAAACACAGCAAGCACAGGCAACATCCCCTACCCTTGTCAATTTCCAGAAATATAGAACAGAAAAGAAGCTTATTGGCAAAAATTGAAGACAACCAATGACAAATCATATTGAAATAGTTCATTACTAATGATAATTCTATGTGATCTGAAGAGGACGTGTAGGTATATGAAATTTTACTGCAGTGCTAACATTCTATCCATGTGCTACATCACTGATGGTAGACTTTCATCTTCCTGTGCATCATGGGAAATCACACAAATATAAATTGTGCTAAAACCAACAATCACTGTCCTGTGGTAACTACAGCAAATTATTCTGTAAACCCAGGAAGGCAGCACTTAGTGTCCTTTAGACTTTAGGATATTTACAGTAACCTAGGGAAGACCAATCATTATCAAACCTCAACTCTCACCATAACTCTGGGAGATGTAATTCGACACCAGGTAAAGATCTCAATTTATGACTACCCTTGAAATACCATCGTGTGTTACCATATGGTTACAAAAATCTTGTCACATAAAGAGTAAACGTAGCAGTAACTTACCAGTTAGATGATTCTCAGTTTATCAAAGGAAACCCAGCTTCTTAGAGTAACGAGTCTGTCGGTTTATATAATTGTCTGTAAGAAGAAAATAGCTTCAGAAAGATTAGATGTCTTCAGGGCTGTCATCGAGCAGACACGAAAGAACTTGTAAGCAAAGAGCACGTGACGCACCCGTTTTCACATCAGGCTAGTTCATTCTTATTGTGAAATATACAGTCTATTGTTAACAGAAAGGAAGAAACAAGGAGATAACGGAAATTATGGGATGTGACAACTTTTCAACCTCAGAGCTGTGGGAGAGTGTTATGAATCAATTATCTTTATACAGAGAATTGTGGAACCCAACTGCAGAATTAAATGTTGGAGTTATACCTTTAATAAAAACAAGGGGTACTTCCGATATCATTTCAAAATAGGTTTTATTATCTTTTATAGAATCAGTTGAAAACAAATAGTCTCTTTTTTCCTTAATTGCATTAAGGAAAACAGAAAGCTAAATGCAAATCACTTATTTGCATATAAAAGTATTTTCAATAAAAAAGTCCTCTTATATATTAATCGGTTTCTAGTATCAATTAATCTTCAGAGAAAAATGAATGGCAGTTGGAATTGATTTTCCATGCATGATGTTTGTAGTAATATATATACTTGATTAGTAAATAGCAGTAGTGGTTAAACGTATATGCTGGTTAACAATATGTATATCATTGTTTAGTAAAACTTCCTTAATTGCAGGTGAAAGTAATCCTTATACTTGATTAGTGAAATATCCTTAATTGCAGGTTGAAGTAATATTTATACTTATTTAGTGAAATCTCCTTAATTGCAGTTTGTAGTAAGTAGAATTGATACTTATGGTTTTTCCAGGGAGTCCTGCACGTGTAGCAAGGATGGTAAAGATCTACAATTGGTTGTTTTGGTTTGTAAGTAGCTACAGGAATCCTTGTAGTTTACAGCAACAATGAAGAATGAAAGTTCGTGGTTTCAGCAGCGATACAGAAAGACTCATCATGGAGACAGAGGTAGGTTCAAAATAACTCAGCAATTAAAGTTTGGCGCGGTTTGCCTATAAGACAATTATTATTATTATTATTATGATATTTATAGAGCGCCGTCAAATTCCGCAGCGCTTTATAATGGGTGGACGAACAGACATGTAGTTGTGACCAGACGAGTTGGACACACAGGAACAGAGGGGTTGAGGGCCCTGCTCAATGAGCTTACATGCTAGAGGGAGTGGGGTAAAATGACACAAAAAGGTGAGGATAGTATTAGACTAATGACAGTTGCAGAAGAGGAATCAGTCAGGAGCTATTAACAGTTTCATTGATACGCTTTTATGAAGAAGTGGGTTTTTAACGATTTTTTGAAGGAGTGGAGACTGGGTGAGCATCTAACGGAGGAGGGAAGCGAGTTCCACAGGAACGGTGCAGCCCTCGAGAAATCTTGAAGGCGAGCATCAGAGGTGGGAGCACGGACAGAAGATAGACGTAAGTCTTCAGCAGATCGTAAGGGCCTAGACGGGACATACTTGTGTATAAGGGAGGATAGATAGGTGGGAGCAGCATTATGTAGAGATTTGAAAGCAAGAACCAGAATTTTAAATTGAGCTCTATATTTTATAGGAAGCCAATGTAGGGACTGACAGAAGGGTGAGGCATGGGAGGTGCGGACGGACAGGAAGATAAGCCTCACCGCCGCATTCATTATGGACTGTAACGGCGCTAGTTGGGAGCACGTAAGACCACTGAGAAGCGGATTACAGTAGTCAAGGCGAGAGAGGACAGTGGAATGGACCAACACCTTAGTCGCATCTGGCGTTAAGTAGGGGCGGATGCGCGCAATGTTTTTGAGATGGAAATGACAGGATTTGGCGATAGATTGAACATAAGGCTTGAAGGAGAGTTCGGAGTCAAAGAGAACACCTAGGCAGCGAGCCTGCGTGGTGGAGCTGATGGTAGCACCGTTGACTTGGAGGGAGACAGACACAATTGAATAGAGCGTCATCATAAAGGGATGCGGAAGTAACTTCGCGGAGCAAATTCACAGTAATTGCATGACAGAGAGGTATTTTTTAATTAAACAACTTCATATTTTATTTCATTTCACTTTGCAAGATTTAACACATTAGATGCACTGTGTAGGTTAGTTTACAGTTACACTGGGTGGGTTTATAGTATTAAAGGGACACTCCAGGCTCCCACACACGTTAGATGCACTGTGTAGGTTAGGTTAAAGTTAGTTATACTGGGTGGGTTTATATTATTAAAGTGACACTCCAGGCTCCCACACACGTTGGTTGCACTGTGTAGGTTAGGTTACAGTTAGTTATACTGGGTGGGTTTATATTATTAAAGGGACACTCCAGGCTCCCACACACGTTAGATACACTGTGCAGGTTAGGCTACAGTTAGTTATACTGGGTGGGTTTATATTATTAAAGGGACACTCCAGGCTCCCACACACGTTAGATGCACTGTGCAGGTTAGGTTACAGTTAGTTATACTGGGTGGGTTTATATTATTAAAGGGACACTCCAGGCTCCCACACACGTTAGATGCACTGTGTAGGTTAGGTTATAGTTAGTTATACTGGGTGGGTTTATATTATTAAAGGGACACTCCAGGCTCCCACACACGTTAGATGCACTGTGTAGGTTAGGTTATAGTTAGTTATACTGGGTGGGTTTATATTATTAAAGTGACACTCCAGGCTCCCACACACGTTAGATGCACTGTGTAGGTTAGGTTACAGTTAGTTATACTGGGTGGGTTTATATTATGAAAGAGACACTCCAGGCTCCTACACACATTAGATGCACTGTGTAGGTTAGGTTACAGTTAGTTATACTGGGTAGGTTTATATTATTAAAGAGACACTCCAGGCTCCTACACACGTTAGATGCACTGTGTAGGTTAGGTTACAGTTAGTTATACTGGGTGGGTTTATATTATTAAAGGGACACTCCAGGCTCCCACACACGTTAGATGCACTGTGTAGGTTAGGTTACAGTTAGTTGTACTGGGTGGGTTTATATTATTAAAGGGACACTCCAGGCTCCCACACACGTTAGATGCACTGTGTAGGTTAGGTTATAGTTAGTTATACTGGGTGGGTTTATATTATTAAAGTGACACTCCAGGCTTCCACACACGTTAGATGCACTGTGTAGGTTAGGTTACAGTTATACTGGGTGGGTTTATATTACTAAAGAGACACTCCAGGCTCCTACACACATTAGATGCACTGTGTAGGTTAGGTTAAAGTTAGTTATACTGGGTGAGTTTATATTATTAAATGGACACTCCCACACACGTTAGATGCACTCTGTAGGTTAGGTTACAGTTATACTGGGTGGGTGTATATTATTAAAGGGACACTCCAGGCTCCCACACACGTTAGGTGCACTGTGTAGGTTAGATTACAGGTAGTTATACTGGGTGGGTTTATATTCTTAAAGGGACACTCCAGGCTCCCACACATGTTAGGTGCTCTGTGTAGGTTAGGTTACAGTTAGTTATACTGGGTGGGTTTATATTATTAAAGGGACACTCCAGGCTCCCACACACGTTAGGTGCACTGTGTAGGTTAGATTACAGGTAGTTATACTGGGTGGGTTTATATTCTTAAAGGGACACTCCAGGCTCCCACACATGTTAGGTGCTCTGTGTAGGTTAGGTTATAGTTATACAAGGTGGGTTTATATTATTAGAGGGACACTCCAGGCTCCCACACATGTTAGGTGCACTGTGTAGGTTAGGTAACAGTTAGTTATACTGGGTGGGTTTATATAATTAAATAGACATTCCAGGCTCACACACACATTAGATGCACTGTGTAGGTTAGGTTACAGTTAGTTATACTGGGTGGGTTTATATTATTAAAGGAACACTCCAGGCTCCCACACACGTTAGATGCACTGTGTAGGTTAGGTTACAGTTATACTGGATGGGTTTATATTATTAAAGGGACACTCCAGGCTCCCACACACATTAGACACACTGTGTAGGTTAGGTTACAGTTAGTTATACTGGGTGGGTTTATATTATTAAAGGGACACTCCAGGCTCCCACACATGTTAGATGCACTGTTTAGGTTAGGTTATAGTTACACTAGGTGGGTTTATATTATTAGAGGGACACTCCAGGCTCCCACACACGTTAGGTGCACTGTGTTGGTTAGATTACAGGTAGTTATACTGGGTGGGTTTATATTATTAAAGTGACACTCCAGGCTTCCACACACGTTAGATGCACTGTGTAGGTTAGGTTTCAGTTAGTTATACCGGGTGGGTTTCTATTCTTAAAGGGACACTCCAGGCTCCCACACACGTTAGATGCACTGTGTAGGTTAGGTTACAGTTAGTTATATTGGGTGGGTTTATATTATTAAAGTGACACTCCAGGCTTCCACACACGTTAGATGCACTGTGTATGTTAGGTTACAGTTAGTTATACTGGGTGGGTTTATATTATTAAAGTGACACTCCAGGCTTCCACACACATTAGGTGCACTGTGTAGGTTAGGTTTCAGTTAGTTATACCGGGTAGGTTTCTATTATTAAAGGGACACTCCAGGCTCCCACACACGTTAGATGCACTGTGTTGGTTAGCTTACAGTTATACTAGGTGGGTTTATATTATTAAAGAGACACTCCAGGCTCCTACACACATTAGATGCACTGTGTAGGTTAGGTTAAAGTTAGTTATACTGGGTGAATTTATATTATTAAATGGACACTCCCACACACGTTAGGTCCACTGTGTAGGTTAGATTACAGGTAGTTATACTGGGTGGGTTTATATTATTAAAGGGACACAACAGGCTCCCACACACATTAGACACACTGTGTAGGTTAGGTTACAGTTAGTTATACTGGGTGGGTTTATATTATTAAAGAGACACTCCAGGCTCCTACACACATTAGATGCACTGTGTAGGTTAGGTTAAAGTTAGTTATACTGGGTGAGTTTATATTATTAAATGGACACTCCCACACATGTTAGTTGCACTGTGTAGGTTAGATTACAGTTAGTTGTAAAGGGTGGGTTTATATTATTAAAGGGACACTCCAGGCTCCCACACATAGAAACATAGAAACATAGAATGTGACGGCAGATAAGAACCATTCGGCCCATCTAGTCTGCCCAATTATCTAAATACTTTCATTAGTCCCTAGCCTTATCTTATAGTTAGGACAGCCTTATGCCTATCCCACGCATGCTTAAACTCCTTTACTGTGTTAACCTCTACCACTTCAGCTGGAAGGCTATTCCATGCATCCACTACCCTCTCAGTAAAGTAATACTTCCTGATATTATTTTTAAACCTTTGTCCCTCTAATTTAAGACTATGTCCTCTTGTTGTGGTAGTTTTTCTTCTTTTAAATATAGTCTCCTCCTTTACTGTGTTGATTCCTTTATATATTTAAATGTTTCTATCATATCCCCCCTGTCTCGTCTTTCCTCCAAGCTATACATGTTAAGATCCTTTAACCTTTCCTGGTAAGTTTTATCCCGCAATCCATGAACCAGTTTAGTAGCCCTTCTCTGAACCCTCTCTAAGGTATCAATATCCTTCTGAAGATACGGTCTCCAGTACTGTGTACAATACTCCAAGTGAGGTCTCACCAGTGTTCTGTACAATGGCATGAGCACTTCCCTCTTTCTACTGCTAATACCTCTCCCTATACAACCAAGCATTCTGCTAGCATTTCCTGCTGCTCTATTACATTGTCTGCCTACCTTTAAGTCATCAGAAATAATCACCCCTAAATCCCTTTCCTCATATGTTGAGGTTAGGACTCTATCAAATATTCTGTACTCTGCCCTTGGGTTTTTTACGTCCAAGATGCATTATCTTGCACTTATCCACATTAAATGTCAGTTGCCACAATTCTGACCATTTTTCTTGTTTACCTAAATCATTTGTCATTTGGCTTATCCCTCCTGGAACATCAACCCTGTTACATATCTTGGTATCATCAGCAAAAAGACATACATTACCATCAAGACCTTCTGCAATATCACTAATAAAAATATTAAAGAGAATGGGTCCAAGTACAGATCCCTGAGGTACCCCACTGGTGACAAGTCCAAGCTTCGAATATATTCCATTAACTACAACCCTCTGTTGCCTGTCACTCAGCCACTGCCTTACCCATTCAACAATATTGGAATCCAAACTTAAAGATTGCAGTTTATTGATAAGCCTTCTATGTGCAACAGTGTCAAAAGCCTTACTGAAATCTAGGTATGTCTACTGCACCACCCTGATCTATAATTTTAGTTACCCAATCAAAAATCAATAAGATTAGTTTGGCATGATCTCCCTGAAGTAAACCCATGTTGTCTCTGATCTTGAAATCCATGTGTTTTAGATGTTCAATCAATCCTATCCTTTAACATGGTTTCCATCACTTTCCCCACTACTGAAGTAAGGCTTACTGGCCTATAGTTGCCCGACTCCTCCCTATTACCTTTCTTGTAAATGGGCACAACATTCGCTAACTTCCAATCTTCTGGGACTACTCCTGTTAACAATGATTGGTTAAATAAATCTGTTAATGGTTTTGCTAGTACACCACTAAGCTCTTTTAATAGCTTTGGGTGTATTCCATCAGGTCCCATTGACTTATTTGTCTTTACTTTTGACAGTTGAAATAGAACCTCTTCCTCTGTAAACTCACGTGTAATAAATGACTCATTTATCCTTTTTCTCAACTGAGGTCCTTTTCCTTCATTTTCATCTGTAAATACAGAACAAAAATATTCATTGAGACAGTCAGCTAGACCTTTATCCTCTTCTACATACCTTCCTTCTTTTGTTTTTAATCTAACTAATCCTTGTTTTACTTTTCTTTTCTCATTTATGTATCTAAAAAATGCTTTTATCCCCCTTTTTTACTGACTGTGCTATTTTCTCTTCTGTGTGTGATTTGGAAGCTCTTATAACTTGCTTAGCCTCTTTCTGCCTAATCTTATAGATCATTTTGTCTCCCTCACTCTGTGTTTTTTTATAATTCCTGAATGCTAACTTTTTGTTTTTAACTATTTTGGCCACATCTGCGGAGTACCACAGTGGTTTCTTTATTTTTTTGCTTTTACTGACAAGCCTAATGCAATTTTCTGTTGCCTTCAATAGTGCAACTTTTAAATAATCCCATTTTTCTTGGACTCCATTTAAATTGCTCCAGTCTGATAATGACTCCTCTACCCATATTCTAATTTTAGAAAAGTCTTTTTTTCTAAAGTCTAAAACTTTTGTTTTTGTGTGGTGTGACTCAGTCACTGTTCTTATATTAAACCACACTGACTGGTGATCACTGGATCCTAAACTTTCACCTACAGTAATATCTGATACCAAATCTCCATTTGTTAACACTAAATCTAGTATGACCTCTTTACGAGTTGGCTCCTCAACGACTTGTTTTAGAGACAATCCCAGTAGGGGGTTTAGAATATGTGTGCTCCTGGCACAAGTAGCTATTTTTGTTTTCCAATTCACATCAGGAAGATTAAAGTCACCCATGATGATAACTTCTCCCTTCATTGTCATTTTAGCTATTTCCTCAACTAGTAGATTATCTAACTCTTCAATTTGTCCTGGGGCCTATAAATCACACCTACACGAGTTACTGTGTGATTACCAAATTCTAACGTAGCCCAAACGGACTCTATGTTTGCCTCACTAACTTTTATTAGGCTAGATTTTATGCTATCCTTCACATACAAGGCCACACCTCCCCCTTTCTTGCCTTCCCTATCTTTCCTATATAAAGAGTACCCTGGTATTGCTATGTCCCAGTCATTTTCTCATTGTACCATGTCTCAGTAACAGCGACTAAATCTACACTATCAGTTGCCATTATTGCCACAAGTTCATGGATCTTATTCCCTAAACTGCGAGCATTTGTAGACATGACTCTAAGCTTATCATTTTTAACACACTTGCTACAGGCACCTTCTGTCCTTGTTTTGGGGGACAATTGGATTGATGTTTTATCACCCTTTTGCCCCCCCTCCTAGTTTAAATACATCCTAGCAAAACCTCTGAACTGCTCACTGAGAACATTTGTTCCCTTTTGAGAAAGATGCAAACCATCTTTTTTGTACAGCTTATTTCCATTCCAAACAGAGCTACCATGAGAAATAAAGCCAAATCCTTGCTCCCGACACCATTCACCAAGCCACAAATTAAAGTCCCTAATACGCATCCGCCTGTCGTTCTGAGTGTTATGCACAGGCAGAACTTCAGAGAATGACAGTGTGGAAGCAACCTGCCGTATATCATTGGCAAAAACACTAAAAACTTCCTTAACCTCTGAAACCTCATTGCAAGCCAAGTCATTTGTCCCTAGATGGACAAGTACATCCAATTCCCCTTCCTGCTTTGCTTGCTTAACAATATTACAGATACGTCTCCTGTCTCTGTGAGCAGTAGCTCCAGGAAGACACCTCACAAGACCACCATTGTCCATCTCCACACCTCTTATAATGGAATCACCCAACAACAACTGCTTTCTATTAGGCCTCACCATAGTCTCCAAGCCGGTCTCCACAACACACGTTAGATGCACTCTGTAGGTTAGGTTACAGTTATACTGGGTGGGTGTATATTATTAAAGGGACACTCCAGGCTCCCACACACGTTAGGTGCACTGTGTATGTTATGTTACAGTTAGTCATATTGGGTGGGTTTATATTATTAAAGGGACACTCCAGACTCCCACACACGTTAGGTGCACTGTGTAGGTTAGGTTACAGTTAGTTATACTGGGTGGGTTTATATTATTAAAGGGACACTCCAGGCTCCCACACACGTTAGGTGCACTGTGTAGGTTAGATTACAGTTAGTTATACTGGGTGGGTTTATATTATTAAAGGGACACTCCAGGCTCCCACACATGTTAGATGTACTGTTTAGGTTAGGTTATAGTTACACTAGGTGGGTTTATATTATTAGAGGGACACTCCAGGCTCCCACACATGTTAGGTGCTCTGTGTAGGTTAGGTTATAGTTATACCAGGTGGGTTTATATTATTAGAGGGACACTCCAGCCTCCCACACATGTTAGGTGCACTGTGTAGATTAGGTAACAGTTAGTTATACTGGTTGGGTTTATATAATTAAATAGACATTCCAGGCTCACACACACATTAGATGCACTGTGTAGGTTAGGTTACAGTTAGTTATACTGGGTGGGTTTATATTATTAAAGGAACACTCCAGGCTCTCACACACGTTAGATGCACTGTGTAGATTAGGTTACAGTTATACTGGATGGGTTTATATCATTAAAGGGACACTCCAGGCTCCCACACACGTTAGATGCATTGTGTAGGTTAGGTTACAGTTAGTTATACAGGTTCGATATATGGTATTAAAGGGACACTCCAGACTCCCACACAAGTTAGATACACTGTGTAGTTTAGGTTACAGTTAGTTATACTGGTTCGATTTATGGTATTAAAGGGATACTCCAGGCTCCCACACACGTTAGATGCACTGTATAGGTTAGATTACAGTTAGTTATACTGGGTAGGTTTTTATTATTAAAGGGACACTCCAGGCTCCCCACATGTTAAATGCACTGTGTAGGTTATGTTACAGTTAGCTATACTGGGTGGGTTCATATAATTTTTTTTATTTTTTGTAATTTTTATTAAATTTTTCGACAGTATAAAACAATGAATCACATATAAAACATTAATAAATCTTATATTTCCTTATATTATTCCCTCAGTACAGTATTGCACTGTCGCCTTATTATTTGCATCTTTAACCCCTTAACGACCTAGGACGGTTCAGGACTGTCATCTGCATTTTTGCATTGCTGACCGGTGATGGTCCTGAACCATCCTAACGGTGCAATGTACTTACCCAATCGCCGTCGTTCCCCCGGCGGCGATCGGAGGTGCTCACGGTGTGGGGAGACTGCCTGCAGCTCAGACAGTCTCCCCACGGTGGATTAGGACCCCTGGGGCCATGTGATCGCTCAACAGAGCGATCACATGGTCACAATAGATGTCCTAGTGTCTGCCTGCAGGGGTACTGTCTGTGCTGACAGGCAGTCTCCCTGCTAGTGTAAAATAAAAAAAAATTAAAGGTACATGTTAATAAAAAAAAAAAAAAATTCTATATGTGTATATAAATATGATATATAGATATAAATTATATCTATATAATATATGTCTATATATCATATATATAATGTCATACTAAGTGTATTTTTATATTAATATGTACATATATTAATATAAAAAAACACTTATAATTAAATTACACACGTGTATATATATAATATATAATGACTATATATATATATATATATATTGTATATATATATATATATATATATTATTATAAAATACAAATAATAAGTAAATTAAATTAAATAAAAACATTTTAAATAATAAAAAATAAAAAAATTATATATCTATATGAAATTTTATTCTTACTATATTTTGATATTAAAATATATATATATTTATATCAAAATACACTTAGAATGAAATTGTATATATATATATCTATGTATATATAAATAAATAAAAATAATACAAAATATACATATGTCCATATACAAAATTACATAAATAATTATTTAAATATACACGTAGACTTCAAATATCTAAATATGTATATATATTTAAATTCTACGTGTGTATTTATGTACTGTTTTTACATAATTAAGTAATTTTATTAATTGCAATTTAAAGGGACCTGCCTGCCAACCCATGTCGAAAGTCCAGAGAATTTAATTTGCTAGCACTGCATTTTACCCTGTAACTTTCTATGACACCCTAAAACCTGTACATGGGGGGTACCGTTGTACTTGGGAGACTTCGCTGAACACAAATATTAGTGATTCAAAACAGTAAAATATATCACAGCGATGATATTGTCAGTGAAAGTGACTTTATTTCGCATTTTTCACACACAAACAGCACTTTTACTGATGATATAATTGTTGTGATACGTTTTCCTGTTTTGAAACACCAATATTTGTGTTCAGCAAAGTCTCCCGAGTATAACAGTACCCCCCATGTACAGATTTTTTTAGCGTTTTTGAAAGTTACAGGGTCAAATATATGGGTCAAATATTTTTACATTGAAAATGGCCAGGTTGGTTACGTTGCCTTTGAGAGCGTATGGAAGCCCAGGAATGAGAATTACCCCCATGATGGCATACCATTTGCAAAAGAAGACAACCCAAGGTATTGCAAATGGGGTATGTCCAGTCTTTTTTAGTAACCACTTAGTCACAAACACTGGCCAAAATTAGCATTCAATTTAGTTTTTTACTTTTTTCACACACAAACAAATATGAACGCTAACTTTGGCCAGTGTTTGTGACTAAGTGGCTACTAAAAAAGACTGAATACCCTGGGTTGTCTACTTTAAAAAAAATATTTACATGTGGGGTGTTATTCAGAGATTTATGACAGATAATAGTGTTACAATGTCACTATTGATAAATTTAAAAAATTTATGTTTTGAAACCGCAATATCCTACTCTTACAGCCCTATAACTAGCAAAAAAAAAAGCAATACACTGGGTATTTTTAAACTCAGGTCAAAATTTTTAATCTATTTAGCAGTTTTTTTCATTTGCTTTTGTCGCTGAGTAAAAGATTTTTCAAGTGAAAAAATTTTTTCATAATATTTTTTTATTTTTTTTAAATTAAATTACATGAGCGTGTATAAATAATTGTATGTAAAGAAAGCCACTTTTGTCCTGAAAAAAACAATATATAATTTGTATGGGAACAGTAAATGAGAGAGCGGAAAATTACAGCTGAACACAAACACCACAAAAGTGTAAAAAGAGGCCTGGTCGCAAATGTACAACATCGCAAAAACAGTCCGGCCCTTAAGGGGTTAAAAGGATATTTCTGTTGCTTTTTGTTTAACAAAAAAACAAAACCCAAAACACGAAAAAACTAAACAAACAAAAAACACACATCTCATTCTTTACAAACCAGTGCAAAATTATTTCTGTACATATGTTGCAAACATTATTCTATGTGGGGCAGAGAGAGAGACCATCACTCTTGTTAAGAATGTACAGGGAATTTTCATCTGGTACAGCCTTTTGCTTATCTTCTCCTTGTAGCCTATTTTGTCTTTTCATTTTATGATAATACTATTTTATTTATCCAATTGTCCCATAGTCCTAGCCGTTGCGTTTTTATATTTAAAGGCGTTGAAATACCTTTTTCCATTTTTACCTTATGGATTATTTGCGTTTTAATAGAGCTCCAGGGGTGGCATACAGGGTTTTTCCAATGTCTAGCTATGACCATTTTTGTAGCAAATAGAGCAGTTATCAATCGTTGAAGCAACTGATTTTTATTTTGAGGTAGCTTTTACAATAATAGCAGTACCTTCGGTTTAAAATCAATGTCATAGTTCCCTATTTTTTTTATTTTTCACGCACCTCACGCCATGGTGTTTCAATTGCAGGGCACTCCCACCACATGTCTACAATTCTGCTTCTAGTCTGCCGCATTTTCAACAGGCAGAGGATACATTTTGGTAGATTTTTTTAAATTTTGGGGGTATAGTTCCACCTATTTAGGAGTTTGTAATTTAGTTTGATTAAATTAAGACAATAGATATTTCTCTTAGTAATGATCATGGATTTATTCCAATCTATGATGGAAATTGTCTCACCCAGGTCTTGTTCCAATTTTATTAGAGCTTTGGGGATAATTTGTTTCTCCATTTTTTTGAGGAGTTGGTTACACATCGAAATTATGTTTTTAGTGTCTTTCTTGTTCATACTAACAAATAATTGAGTTCTCAGATTCTTCGACAGGTATGCATAGATTTTAATATAGTTGAAGAATTCTTTATTTAAGAACTTAAATTTTGAAATCAACTCCTCAAAAAGTAATATCTTATTATCTTGTAGTATATCCCTTATCCTTCTATTACCATTGGAAACCCATCTTGACAAATCAGCCTCATGAACAAGTCCTCTATGGAATCTATTCTCGTAGATGGTATAATATTATCTTTGAGACCCAAGTCATCCTTAATTTTGTACCAGTTTTCAGAATCTAATTTATAGAAAAAACCTCTTCACTTTGTGCTTCTCTACTTTTAGTTACAATCAACAACCAAAAAACAGATGTAAGTTTTTTTATAAGGAGCAAATCTTATTAATTCAAGTTTATACCAACTTTCCTTTACGGCTGCTAGGTGTATCATACGAAACGCATGAGCTAATAAAGAGGCTCTATTAAGTCTATCCAGACTTGGAAATCCCAATCCCCCCTTATCAATGTCTTTTGTTAGCAAATTTAAACTTATTCTGGGTTTTCTTTTAAGCCAGATGAATTTTGAGAAAGAGGTCTGTATTAACATTATCCAACTTTTTGGGATTTGAAAAGGTAATAAACTTAGAAGGTAGGTAATTTTGGGTAGAACAGAGGATTTAACAGAATTAATCCTTCCCCACAAGGATATTTTTTTCCCCATTTTATAACGTTGGAATTGATCTCCCTTATTAAATGTAGTTGATTCAACTCCAACCATTTTTGTGGATATCTTTAAACCCAGATAAGATACATTTTTATCCCATGTGAAATCATACCTAGATGTGATATGTGCTTTCATCTGAATATACATGAATAGTGGCATAGCAACTGATTTGGAAGAGTTCAGCCTATAATTCGAGAACTGACTAGATTGTTAAATGACCCTCATTAATTCGGTTGTTGAGCTCACAGGATCTTCTAATATAATGAGTATGTCATCTGCAAATCATTTGATTTTAATCTCCTCGACCTCTCTGGATCCTTTTATTATCTTGTTGTTTCTTATATCTATCGCTAGTAATTCAATGATCAAGATGTAGAGCAGTGGTGATAGCGGGCAGACTTGTCTTGTACCATTTGCCAAATTAAACCAGTTCGAGGAGAGTCCCAGACTCATTATTTTACCTGTGGGGTTAGAGTAAAGTGCCATTATGGCATTCAGAATTTTACCCTTAAAGCCGAAGAGTTTTAGAGTATTTTCCAGAAATTCCCAACTGACCCTGTCAAAGGCCTTCTATTAGAGATCAAACGTGACTAGCTGAAGAACGGCCGCTCAAAAATCCCACTTGGTCTATATGTATCAGGTCTGGTAATACCTGTTTCATTTTATTTGCTTTAACCATCACATAATGTTTAACATCTTCATTAGAGAGAGAAATGGGTCTGTAACTCCTTACATCCTCTGGATTCTTTCCTGGTTTTAAGATGGTAATTATATTTCCTCTCAATAGATCTTTAGGAATTGACCCCGTTTTTGTAAATTCATTAACATATTTATAGAATATCCCCAAAAGACTGTCAGAACCTGGATCTTTTTTAGTTAATAGGTTTTAAATTGTTTAAAAATGTCTCTGTTTGAAAAGGGCATATTCAATCTGTCCAGTTGAGGCCTAGTCAATGTTTTCAAAGTTCTATTTGAGAAATAGGATTCCATATTATTTTTATGATTTATATAGTACTTTGTAGTAATTTTCTAAAGCCTCAGCTATCTTCTCTGGCGATAAACAGGTGTTTCCTTCATAAACTATTTTAGAAATAATTTGGGATATATTTTTATTTTTTAATTTAGTTGCTAAGAAGCTACCTGTCTTTTTTCCTTTATAATTCCAGTTAGTTTTCATTTTCTCCAGTATTCTATTAGTATTGTTTATTAACTGGTTATTAATTAAGCCTTTTGTTTTCTCAATCTGTTTAGAAATATTTATTGAAGGTTTGTTTTTATTAGATCTTAAAAGTTTTTCCAGATCGATATATGTCTGATCATTTTTTTTCTTACATGTTTTATCCTGTGAAGCCATTTTAATGAAGTAGCATCTTATTACGCACTTAAAGGCCGCCCAGACCACTGCTGGAGACGATTCAGGGACTGTATGCTCTACAAAGTAGTGTTGTATCCATTGCTTTATCTGAATTTTATTTTGAGGGGGTAGTAGTAAATATTCCTTTAATTTCTGTAGTGGGACCACCGCTACACTGTGAATTGCCCTGGTTGTTCTATCATGTGTATTATTGTCTTAGCCTGTGTTCTCTCTCCCATTCGTGTATTTTCCCTATCTTGCTCCTGTAGTTACTCTGTGTGTTTGTCTAAACTACCTGCTCCCCATTCGGGAGTGCCGCCTCAAAAGGAATCCATTCACCTCCCAAACTGGGACCACCCCAGAATCTCATTTAGAATGTGGCCTTAGAACGTTTACACCTCGTAAAGAGGTGTCAAAACCACAAACCGCAAAGGAAGCCTCGGTGCGTGTCTCTCCTGGGTGCTGGTCCGTTCGTCTAACGCCAATCTGGGGGGAGCATTCGTGGATTGCTCCCCATCTCATTCGGTTCCCAAGCGAAGACCTCCAAGTGCTCCTTGGAGTGTTCGCACCAATCAATTAGAACGTTGACAACGTTGACAAGTTTTTTTCTTAATGCCAGTTGAAAAAGCCCTGTGTGGCGAAACGCGTTTTGGCTGTCTTATATTTTTTTATATCATTTTATACTTTATCAATAAAGGATTATTGGCTTATATTTCACCTTTTATCCTTGACAATATATCTTTTCTTTAAATTTTTCATTTATTTTATTTTTATTTATTATCTTTTGGACCTGGTTACTATTATTTTATATTATTACCTTACGTTCAAGAATCCTAGGTGGGGATGATACCACCTACGCCATATAAGTGAGCAGTATCTTCTGCTCACCTAAATGTGAGTATTCTATACACATTTTATTCTTATGTAACTACCACATTTATACAGTAAGCACTATCCTGTGTTATCCTCTTCTTTCCTGAGGATCTCTGCTACGTATATACGTCTACATCCCACCAGTGGGGGACCAGTACCACTGAATGCGAAGCACACCCAAGCTAGTTTTAGCTCTAATATAGGTGAGTGCGATACCTTTTCACTTTAAATTTACATAAAAAAGCGGAAGATACATTCTACACTATTGGATTATTTTTCTCCTGTTTTCTTTTGCATATTGGCACCTGGAACAAGACGTTTCACTCATTTCTCCAATTCCATCAGGACTGTTTCTTTCCCTCAAGTGGATGTGACCATTCCCTGCTTATTTTTAGGACTGTTTATCTATTTCTCTTTGTATGTACTACTATTTGTAAGTACGTATTACATTATTTATATGTGTTTTATTTGTTTTATATGAAGATATTTTAGTTTTTATTTACTGTTATATTACCTTTTTATCCTGTTATATTTATTTATTTTTTGGCGCGACCTAATATCCTCTTTAGATTTTCCATTTCTTCAACGTACTGTGAGGGAACGTCTTTATTTTAGGTTGCTGCCTGTATTCATATTTCACACTATTCCGTTGAGACACTAAGTGCTGAATCCATTACCATTTTTACTGTATTAAATTACATTTTAAATCTTCTAGTTCTCCATCTTGTATGGCCGTGTACACTGTCCTTATTAACTAACACAGTATTAAGTTGCCTATTTTCTATTCACTCTTTAAAAGGAGTAATTAAGTTACTGTATCAGCTATCGTTATGGATGATATAGAGAGAGGGGGAAAAAAACCATTCCTTTAGTAACTATCTACTTCCCCCCTGTACTTCCCTTTCTTTCTACTCTTATTCTCTTCTTATTCCATTTTCTCTTTTTCCCGAGAGCCCCTTTGGAAATTTGTCATGTTTTGAGTTAAAGCTGATTTAACATTTTAGGAGTAATTCTTCCAAAATTCCTCCGTAACATCTCTCTGTGTAATTAGTGAATAACTATTTCAATTTATGATTAAAAAAAAGGAAAGCATTAAAGCATTCTTTCTATCTATGAAAAAGTAAAAAAAGAAAATTGTCAATAAAAAGTGAAAAATATATGGTGTGTATAAATGTATGCGAACTATATTGTGACCATTGAGCATAATGTGGATCTACATATCCTTAAAGCTTATTTATCCTTTTAGGAGTAATACCTTCATAATATCTCTCTATGTTCGTGAAAAAGTGAAAAAAAATTATTGTGATTTATAGTGAAGTAAGAAGGTATTCTAGTATCAATTTACATATTTAAGATCTTTCTAGTTAAAAAGTGAGTAAAAAAAAATATTGGAAGGTGAAAAATATGTCGTGTATATGTTTATATGGACTATATTGTGATCATTTTTTGCAGAGGAGGGGCAAAAAAAAAAGCATATTAGTTCTCATTCTTGCTTAAGTTATGGCTTGTGAGAGTTTTTAATCTTTAAATGTGTTCATGTCTTTTTCTTTCATCCAGTTCTTTAGCTTTTCTGGTGTTTCAAAGGCAAATAGCGTTGCTTCGTGTGTCACTATACGTTTAACTGGAAAGTCCCAATGGTAGTGGATATGGTTGTTTCTGAGAGCTTCTGTCATTTCAGCGAAAGATTTTCTTTTTGTACGCGTATAAAATAAAACGTCTGGATACATTTGAAGTTTTTTATATGGAGCTTGTAGAGGAACCTCTCAATGATTTCAATATTTGTTGCTTTATTCGAAAAGATGAGCAGCATGTAAGGACATGTCTCGGCGCTTTCTGTGGTGCATTATGTGGTTTTGGTACTTTCTGAAAGCCTTCCATGAGTTAGTCATTTTGTTCGAATGTAATATTTATAGAATAATTTTTTAAGATAGTTTTCCAGATTTTCTCTCAGAATTTCTTCAGGGATATTTCTCAGTATTATATTATTTCTTCTTGTCCGGTCCTCCAAATCTGCTGTTTTTGTTCCAATTTTTGTTCACTTTTATTTGCATTTGTTGAAGCTCTAATTGCTTTTGGGTTGCTTTCTTCTCTGCCTTATTTATTTTTTCTGAGTTTTCTGAAATTTTCCAATTAGTTTCTATTAAGTCCTTTTTGTATTCGTCTGGAAAATGTATTTCTTTTTTATTTCAAATGTAGCTTCTAAGGCATATTTCAGTAAATATTTTAGTAAGCCTATCGTAACGGCTTGGTTTTCAGAAGAGACGGACATTTTTTCAGTAAGATCTTCATCTGTACTTCCCAATGTATCACCAGGACAGCCTTTTGAGAGCCCCAGTTTGGATGGTATGGGGGTAAAGAAGGATAATCTTTTTTCTGATGGATCTGTTTTATTTTCAGCCTTTTTCTTTGATGGCTTTGAATAATGTTGCTTCTTATTCGCCATAACAGGAAGTATTCGTTTGCCGGAACATACATTCAGCTTATCTTGTTCAACGAGATTTTCCTGGTTTTTCCTTTTCCCTTCTTATCCTTTCTCTTTTCCTCTTTCCCCTTTTTTCTCCTTCCCCCCACCCCACTTTTTTTTTTTACTTTTATTTGGTTACTATTGCTCTTTTACCTATTTCCACTTAAAGAGTACAGAAACAACAGACAAAAAAGAAAATAGAAAATAACAAAGAATAAAGCCAGTCAAGGAAAGCAAAAACATAAGCGTGTTACGGATATCGAGTTTTACCTAGGCAGTTCCTAGGCAATGTTTTACATGTGTGTTGGTTGTGCTGGTTTGCATATATACAGTATTCCATTTTTTTCAGCCTATTCAGCACATTTAATCTTAGAGCTCCCTTATAGCCTCCTTCCTTATTGCTCTTCTCTCCTTTCTTCTTTTCTCCTTTTATCTTTATTTAATGCGATTTACACTTTGTTGGTTTCCCTTATTTCTCTTCTCCTTTTTCCTTCTACTTTGGGCGTTGGGCGTAGGGAGTTCTTGAGGGGATCTCTACCATACCATTATACGCACTATTTGCTAATATTTTGTGTGTGCCCCTCACCTCTCTTCTTTGCAGCAGTTTTGTTGATGCTCCTGTGACGAAAGCCACTTTGCCACTGGGTTTTGGAGAAGACTACTTGCCAGCCTTTTACCCTGTGACTATGGCCCATTTAATTTATTGTGGTTAAGAGACCCTATTTGTGGCTATTGGGACTTTAAACAATGATTCTTCGAACTCCCGAACAGTCGAAGTGGCCGCCATTTGAACAAGTGGTGGTGGCCATCTTGTCCGCATGGACCAAAACCGCACAAAGACTTCAGGGGGACTTAGCCGCGAATGCCCTGGAATTATTTTTGGCATGAAAACCTTGTGGTGCCCAGGTCAGTACTCCAGCGGCACTTAGCCGCGTTTATATGGAACTGTTTTGGGCATGGGACCATGCCTGCGCCTGGGCAAAAATATGACTTCAATAAACTTTTTGAACCCCTTATCTGATCTGGGTGATTTTTAGATATGTTGTTCACCCAGATCAGAGCTATCAGGGGATGTAACATTATGGGGATATGTTGTGTTTTGTGGTACTTATGGTACTTTATAAAAATGTGTGTTTTTTCTGCCTTGGGATAATTAAGTTAAATGCGTTACCTGCCTTAATTATATCACAGGCAGAGGGGAGGGAATGTGTACTGTATGTGGGAGTGTCAGGGATTGTTACATTGTTTTTATTGGTCTGTACATTTTGTAATTTCGAGTCCCATCAGGTCTGAGGAGTTGTATATAAAGTTAACCTGTACCAATAAACCTTCAGACTTCTTCACCCTCAACTCGCAGCCTAGCCTCGTGTTGTAGGGAACAGCTATAATCATTATACTCCCTTGGCTTCTTCTAGCTCTTGTAAGAGCTTTACAGCTGATCCTGCTATACTCTCTTGGAGGAGAGAGTTACCCACTGGAACCTGGAGCCTTGCTGTGAAGACAGAGAGACCCCAACCAAGCTGTGGCGGTTGTGAGGTCTGCAGTACTTATGGTGTCTGGTGCAGTGCTGATGGTCCTTGTTGAGCACTAGGAGCATCCATCAGCGGAGGGTCCATCACAGCTCATCTCACATCAGCGTCACCTCTCTTTTTCTCGTCTGAGCCTGAGTCTCTGTTTGTGCTCCTTTTTGTAAGTGTCTCTTGAAATTGACTCTTACAAGGAATCTCTGCAGAGGCTGCTCGTCTGTTTCTCCGGACACATTGAAACACCTGAAGTTGCTTCACAATGCCCTGTCACGCCAGGGCGTTTTTCAGTCCCTCATCGATCCAAAGCCGGGCTCTTGATACCGCGTGCGTATCGTGGCATGCTAGGTCATCGCCCCTCCTCCCAGATCACATGTGCTTTTTTTTTTTAGGTGGGTTTATATTATTAAAGGGACACTCCAGGCACTGTGTAGGGACACATTAGATGCACTGTGTAGGTTAGGTTACAGTTAGTTATACTGGGTGAGTTTATATTATTAAAGGGACACTCCAGGCTCCCACACACGTTAGATGCACTGTGTAGGTTAGGTTACAGTTAGTTATACTGGGTGGGTTTATATTATTAAAGGGACACTCCAGGCTCCCACACACGTTAGATGCACTGTGTAGGTTAGGTTACAGTTAGTTATACTGGGTGGGTTTATATTATTAAAGGGACACTCCAGGCTCCCACACACGTTAGATGTACTGTGTAGGTTAGGTTACAGTTAGTTATACTGGGTGGGTTTATATTATTAAAGGGACACTCCAGGCTCCCCACACACATTAGATGCACTGTGTAGGTTAGGTTACAGTTAGTTATACTGGGTGGGTTTATATTATTAAAGGGACACCCCAGGCTCTCACACACGTTAGGTGCACTGTGTAGGTTAGGTTACAGTTAGTTATACTGGGTGGGTTTATATTATTAAAGGGAAACTCCAGGCTCCCACACACGTTAGGTGCACTGTGTAGGTTAGGATACAGTTATACTGGGTGGGTTTATATTATTAAAGGGACACTCTAGGCTCCCACACACGTTAGATGCACTGTGTAGGTTAGGTTACAGTTAGTTATACTGGGTGGGTTTATATTATTAAAGGGACACTCCAGGCTCCCACACACATTATGTGCACTGTGTAGGTTAGATAACACTTATTTATACTGGGTGGGTTTATAGTATTAAAGGGACACCCCAGACTCTCACACACATTAGGTACACTGTAGGATGTAAAATGAGGGATGTATCTACTAAACAGCTGAAAGATTAAATAAAGAAAGTAAACCTGTTTTTCATTTTGATCTTTCAGCTTTGTTTATTAAACAGCATGGTATGCTAACTGTGACAAACTCCCCTTTTCAAGTGAGTTTGCCATGTGTTCCTGAAGGAGCCTGCTTGCCAGCCTCCTGCCTACAGGCTATGGACCTCGTAAAATGTGATATAAGAGTCTCCGTTCGTGTATTTGGACTATATGGTTTGGGAACCGAACAGCCGCACGAAACGGAGAACACCCTGGAGCCTGTTAAGCCCAATTGCTACTTTGTAACAATTTCCACTTCAGTGTTCTAAGTCTTCGTCTAGGCCGCAATTCCTATAAACGACCACAAGGTGGCGGCGATCTTGTTCGCATGAACGCAGGCAGCGGTGTTTGGTTGTCGAGTACATGGAACTATTTTTGGATACTGAAACTCCCGAACACCGCTGGACTTCCATGATCGCCTGCATTCGGTTTGACAACACTTAGAAAGACACTGTTCGGTGGAAATGTTCCAACGAACAAGGGGAACAAGCTCCAGGGTAAGCGATTGACTATGTTTGGTAGTTTGCTCGTTTTTAAACTACCGAACTAGACCAACCGTAAGCCCTAGTTCTCTGGAACTGTTTTGGGCATGGGACCATGCGTGCGGTGATTTTTGGATATGTTGGTAACCCAGATCATGGCTATCGGGGGATGTAATATATGGGGATATGTTGTGCTTTGGGGTACTTATGGGACTTTACAATAAATGTGTGTTTTTCTGCATGGAGATAATTGAGTTACATACAGTACTTCATTCAATTATCTCACCGGCAGAGAGGAGGGATTGTATGTGTGTTATGGGAGTGTCGTACAGTTAATTACTATTCTTATTCCCTTTGTGTCCCTGCGCCCAACAATGTCCACCTGGGTGTCACCCTTGTTGAGAAACTTGGGGTTGTAAATTTTGTGGGGTTTTTATGTATTTTTGTGGTACGTTTGGGGTGTTTGGGGAAATTTTTTTTTTTTTTTGTGCTTGGAGTTAATTGGATTAGATTAGTACAGTTCCTGATCCAATTATCTACCAGGCACAGAGGAGTGATTATCTGGTTATGTATGGGAGTGTCCTGGATCCGAGAGCCAATGTAATTGTGTATTTGTTTCTACTGTAGTCTACTCTCAGGTCCAGTGGGGAGGGCCCCTTGGATGGGGACCTGCATATAAAGCCAGTTGTGGCTGTCATTAAACGTATTACAGCTTGTACTCCCAGAACTATGTGTCGTCTGGTTACTTGGAGGGGAAAGGGCTACTCTTTAATCACTGTTCCAGTGTGGAGGATTCAACGGGGAAAGTCCTTGTAAGGACTAGAGCTCCCAGAACTGAGTGTCATCCACTCAGAGAGCGAGTTCCCCATTCAGCTCCAGGAGAGAGTGGCTCCAGGGCCCCAGCCAGGCCACGGCGACTGTGGGTAGAAGTGCTGCGGTTTGTCCCCTGTTCCAGCAAGAAAGCGGTCCTTGGTGGAAGTACCCAGTCGGGGTACAGGGAGCTCTGCTACAGTACCCCTACATGGGATTTCCATATTTAAGGATATAAAATTAAGGTGCTGTTTAGCACATAGCTCCCTAATTTGGTAACCATAAATATGTCCACATATAAGAATAGTAAATAAGGGAGTTTTCTGGTCAACAGCTATAAAATCTACAGTAAAGGAACACCCATTTCTTTCTATGCTACCTATATGAAAACAATTTGTGGCTTCAAAATGGTTAATATTAGTATTATTATTGTATATTTGTTATTTTCTCTTTGTAGTATAGAACACCCATGTTCATTTCAATGCATTGATTAAAAAATATTTTGGGAAAAAAAGAGTGTTAGCTACTCAGTGTTTGCTTCATTCTGTAGGGAGAGCACATAACAACGTCCTCCAACAAAGCCTGGGAGGAAGCTGCATTTTCTCTGAAACTCCTATTTTAAGTTCATTTTGCCAAGCCAAGTTTGCTTTTACTTATTTTCTATATATAAAAAATAAATAAAAAATAAAAAGGAGGTGGCACAGTGAATGGGAGCGAGCTTGCTTCTACAACCATTGCTTACTCGATTGAACATTTTTTCTGGTAATGAAAAGTTTGACCTGGGGCAATGAAGAGATACGTCCCTTACCAATAAACATAACAACATAGACACAAGGATGTGTCAGTGTAAGTAAAGAGACTGCAGGTACCCCCCATTCCACCTTTATCAGTGCAGATGTAAAATGCCAACTGCAGGAGAAAATGAGTCAGAATTAGTCAACTACATATATACAGGAGTCAGAACTGTGTTAATTAACACGTGTTGTACTTTATTGCTGTGACCTAAACTCATCAGGTGTTCAGTACAAACACCTGACTTGATTGGGTTAAGTTTGTGTAGTCTGTGGAATAGAAGCCCATCGTTGGATTTCCATCACTGGGACCCTCAGTGGCACATTCTCCCTGTATAAACACAATAAAGGTAAAAGTTTACAGAACAACTAGAAAAATATTTGATGTAACATGTCTTAATGGAAGCTATTCATATTTATACGCTTACAATCTTTTTTGGGTAAAAGAAGTTGGGTGAGAAGTTTGACAATCCCAAGTGGCGTACAAGGACGGGTAAGCTGTGCTCGAGTGGAACATGTCCGTTCTCTACGTATTCCTCTCAATAACAACAGCTACATGTATATACTGAGAGCAAGTTCACCCAGATGTTATTGGTCCAGATGTGGCTTATAATTAACATATTGAAACACTGGAAAAGTGATCATCACTTGCAGAAGCCTGTTGGTGAAATGGGTTTTGATTTTATACCAGAGCTTTTTATCTGCCTTTAATTTATTTATTTGTTAAGTAAATTACAATAAAAGTAGTTGATACCATCCAAACTCATTTTTATTTTTGTCCTACATACATCATGATATCTTTCCAATCCAGAATATTTCTACAGGCAATGCTGCACTTGTTCTTATATCCTTGCTAGGCGTTATACCACTTACGCTGGTTTCACAGAGCATGCATTGCTCTAACAAATGTAAGTACATTTATTTTTCATTTGCGGAAAGTGGTTATTATCAGAAACAGAGAGCACTATATTTCCCTTAAATTTCTCCACACTATATGTCTACTATACTGATAAAAACCCAATAGAATTGACCACAGATATCTCCGTGAGCAGAAATTGGACTGCTCTAAGTCATTTCTAAGAGCTGATTGGAAGCTCTTGTTATGTGAGTGCATTTCCATTTCTATATAATTTAATTAGGTGCTTATACTGATTTACACTATTGGTGCTGTGTGTTTTTATATACAGTGGCCCTCACTTTGGGACCTACCTTATTTGCGATGGCTTTCACTTACGACCGGCTCACTTGCGTGGGGATGCAAAGGATTCCCCACGTTAAAGAGCTGGTCTATGTTCAGGGAAATTTCTCCGAACATAGGATAGAGGGATTAACTGCTCTGGTGCGTATGTCTATTTTTGGGGAAATTTCCCCAAACATACCCAAGCGTGCCAGAACAGGGAATCCCTCCAATCTATGTTCGGGGAAATTTCCTGAACATAGAAAAACATACCAGAGCAGGGAATCCATCTAATCTATGTTCGGGAAACGTTCCCCAAAAATAGATTTGAGGGATTCTCTGCTCTGCTGCGCTTGTCTATTTATATTTGTCGATTTCCACAACAAAACCTGACACCAACTTTTTCTTTCCTTCAGAAAGGATTTGACTGCTATCAACTCTATATCCTTGCCAAGGATTATATTGCCACAAACCTTTAGAAGAGAGCGAAAAGATTGCTCCTTCCTTGAACGATTATTTACTATCATTTTTTAATTTCACTTTTCGTTATACAGTATTACACTATTGGTTTTCACTATGTATTTATTGTCTTCACATATCCCGACACAACTGAATCTGTGAGGATATCAGATTGCTCTTCCAAACATCTCTTTCAAGATTTCTTTGACACTGCAAAGACTTTATTTTGAGACTACTGTTTTATTTACCAACCAATTGTAAATATATACCATCTATTAAGCAGTCTTTATATACACTAGATATTATTGTTTACTTTTACCCATACAAGCGCAACCTGTTTTATCTTTTTTTGTAAAGTACAGTATTGACCAAAACATCAGAAGAAAAATGACTTACCACATGAGGACCAACACTAGAAAGCAGGGGAAGATACATAAACATTCAATTTTGTGTTTTATTGTATTGAAAGAAAATGCAAAACCAATGTGTGAAGAAAATGGACTTTTAATTGACATTTTCTTCTTTGTTCGGTACTTTCCTGTTTTACTACCTGTATATTGAATGTATTGGTTCAGTAGTTTGAAACTACCGAACGCTGACCACCCTCCTGGCTCATTAACTACAAAGGAACCAGCTATTAAGTGCTCCCTGGGCGGCCGCTGTTCGTACAGCCGAACGCCACATGGAATAGAAAACGGCGGCCATCTCGTTCGCACGAGGGGAGTCAGCGGGACTTGGTCGTCGAGTGTCTGGAACTAAAATCGGACACTCGACCTCGTGAACCACCGCTGAAACTACCGAACTCCAGCTTCTTGTATTTCCCGAACAGCAAGGGAAGCGCCGTTCGGTAGTTCTGTGCGAACGGACAAGGGGAGCAATCGCTACTATGAGCCAGGGGGATCCATTCAGGACCTTTGTTCGGTTTTTATCTATTTGTGAATTGACCGACCGCACACGCTAAATTCATGGAACGGTTTTGGGCAGGAGCCGCGTGTGTGGTCGGTAAAAGGGACCCTCCACCCTTTTTTTCAGAACCCCTGAACCGATCTGGGTGAAATTTGGATATGTTTGTCCCCCAGATCGGGGGGTAATTTGTGGGAAAAGGGGTGTTCTGAGTTTTGAGGAAATTGTGTGCTCTCTGCCTGGAGATAATTGGTTTATTCCTTAACTTATCTCAATATCTCCCAGGCAAAGAGAAGGCGTGTATTACTGTAAATCTGATTGGCTGTCGTCTTTGTTTGCTGTGGGAGGTCCTCTTGCAGGAGGATTTCTCATAAAAGCCTGTGTGTTTTCAATAAAATTCATCCCTGTTATAAAATTCACCCTTGCAGGAGGATTTCTCATAAAAGCCCGTGTGTTTTCAATAAAATTCATCCCTGTTATAAAATTCACCCTTCATGAAGTCTAGGCTCATGTTTGGGGGATATTCTATTTGCTGGGAAGAACCACCTTGGAACTGCATATCATCTACCTTATTCCTCTAACCCCTGCTGCAGCTATAATCACTTATGCTCTGCTGTTGGGGGAAGGGAACAGAAGACCGCAGCACCATAACCACTGTAGGTCTTAACACAATGCTAATAGGGGTTATTCAATAAATTGAGAATTGTCATGAATTTACAGTGAATTACACATTTAGGGCGAAATAACCAATCTCCAAGTCGGCTGTGCTTCCATTTTGTCTGCTGTGGCCTCTAATTTAAATTCACTTTGAGTTCTCAGCAATTCTCATTTAAGTAAATAACGCTGTGTGTACGCAGGGCCGGCAGAAAGAGACTTAAATAACGTATATGCAGAGACAGTGAATGTATTTTCTAACAATTCTAAAAACTGTGGATAGGAAATTTACAAGAAAAAAAAAAATCTGCGGATTTTTCAATTTAATCAACTGCTAATAAATCAACTTACTGCTTGTGCTTTCGCTTCACTCTCGCAGGGGTAACTCTGAAATTTATTCCTGTCAGTGATGCTGTCTATGAAGTATTGTATGGCCTGGTAATGGTCACAGAAGGCACGCTTTGCATAAACTGTTGAGAAAATTATATATAGTAAAAATGTGCAAAAAAGAAAATGTCTTAAAAGACACATTTCACAAAAAACAAACAAACATTACCACTTTCTTTCTCATCTCCCACTTACAAGAGAATGTAGTAAGACTTCTAAAGAAAGAATACATTATTATCTCTCCCATCGGTACTACGTGAAGGAGATCCATTCATTGACTCTATCAGAGGCAAAACACACCTAGTCACAAATACGTTGAGAAAACAATGAATGAAACTACTCATACAAATTAGTAGACAATAACCTGGTTGATCTGATTTAGCTTTTAGTACCAAACTGAGATATGCATTAAATGTCTGAAAACCGTCAGCTGTGAAGGGCAACTTTCGGTGTTCTACCTTAGGCACAACACTTACCACCTTTTCCTAAATCAACATCAATTCTATGTGCTGATGGAGGGACTCAGTGGGAGAGAGTTATTAAAGTGTTCTGTTCTAAAATTCCCAAAACAGCCTTGATCGATTTACCCCCAGCAGCATGTGAATGCTTTGTACTAGAACACATGTTTAATGGTTACCCATCGCATAGTTACCAAGATTTAAAAAAGACTAAAACAACCCAGTTACACTTACAAGAGAGAAAGTTGGTAAATTGGTAACAATAGTCAGTGATTAGAGGCCGGAGTCACAAAAAGCTTTGTATGTCGGTAATTGACTTGTACGGCATTGGCTACCTTGGAAACACACTTTATATTCCTAACTTACACTAACCGACTTCTTCACAACCTAATTTGAAGGAGCCTGAATCATGACCAAGAGCTCCATGCAAAACCTATGAATGGAGCTGCAAGCAAGCTCAATGTGTAACTGCTATCAGCTCTGGCATCAGTTACATTAATTCCACCAGACATTTCTCTTTATCTAATACAGTCACATATGTCATATTATGTCTGCGCAAAATGTACAAAGAACTGAGTCAGTTCAATGGAAAGATCATTTGCACATTTGTTGTGGATGGAGCCCACCGTAACACAAAATAGATGTGTTTTTAGGATTTGATAATATGGAATATTCCTTTAGGTGGCAAACACCATGTTAGCTCTTTGTATAGAACTATCAGCGAGGTATATCCCTTATTTCGTTTATAATTTATAATTTCTATTTTATAAATAAAAGAAGATGATTATAACCAGTAATATCAACAAATTAAATGATCACTATGACATGACATCTGCAATCGTTTTTTACTTTTTGATTTGTTAATATTATTGTGTTTACCTCTAAACTCCTGTAAAGTAAAGTTAGTGTTCTTAGTTGACTCTGGACATGGCAGTGGGGCCTGTTCAGCACCTTGGGAGCAATTTAACGGACCAGTTACGGGACTCAGGAGACACAAATCTGTAAATTAAAAATAAAAAACAATTCTTTAGCATAAAGCCATGACCCCAACATATATGCACCCAAAGACTGATGTGAATCAGGGGTGCCAAATAGGTAGATCCCCAGATGTTGTAGAATTACAACTCCCATGATCCTTGGCATGTCTCTAGAATGCCTTACGAATGACAAAGCATCATAGAAGTTGTAGTTTTAAAACATTTGTGGCCCAATGATGTAAATTAATAAATGGTACTCTCCCTATTCAGTGACCATCCATAATGTGCTAGGTAGGAGATACATTTGTGGATAGACGTGGGATTTTACGGACATAGAAACTATGGGAAAGGGACATTTAATTCAGTGGCTACCACTGGCTATAACTCTAACCATTCACAGCAGGAGAAATCTGACTGAGAGTGATAGGATTACAATTCACATCATTAAGTGTTCAATACATGTTATATTTGTTGCAGATCTCTTATTATTGATATCTAGTCTCTCGGTTCCTCTGTTTGCAGCACTCTAGTTTACAGGCAGAGCAGTGGCTCGTTGCTCTTGATGCACAGATCAGGGGTGGAAGATGAGGTAAAATTGTTTTAATTACCCACCACTGTATGTGGAATGAGGGAAGGGGGGTGCTTTCAGGTGAACCGCTAACCAGGCCACTTTGCTAGTGCAGTAATATTTCTCACATGTATTTACCTTCCAAACAGTTTGAAGAGTTACATTCTGGCATACGTTGTCCTTTGTTAGGATAAAAATCTAAATGACCCACAGCTGCTTTAATCCCCAAACCTGAAATATAACAAATAAACATGATCACAGCATGTTAAACTGCACTGTTTCAATCACTGAATAATATCTGAGCCATTTCCACTTATGTCACTAAATTCAACATGTTAAATTATCGCTCTATCAAATGTGAGTCCATTTCTTTCATTGACTTTAATAATTAGCATTTATGTATATATTACACTTTCTTTTTTGTGATTATGCGTTTTATTTGCATAGTTGCATCTTTTGTGATCACTGAAGACGCACTGTAATCACCATTACCACTACAGCTTGTTTTCAATCAAACCTTTTGTGTACTTTTACCCATTATTGTGCAATGATGCCTAACTCTCCAGCTACATTGATATATCAGCTCTTGTGTGGCTCAGCCAGCATTACAGCTGCCCGGGCATGATGGGAGTTAATCCAAACAATGACAGGGAATCCAAGTAATACTAATTTCCATTTATTACTTTTTGTATAGGTCCAGTTATGAGATATGATGATACATAATATGGTCCAGTTTATGAGATATTATGATAGATAATGCAGTCCAGTAATGATAATGGACGATAGATAATACAGTCCAGTTATAAGATATGATGATAGATAATATGATCCAGTTATGAGATATGATGATAGAAAATATAGTCCAGTTATGAGATATAACGATAGAAAATATAGTCCAGTTATGAGATATGATGAAAGATAATACTGTCCAGTTATGAGATATGACAATAGATAATACGGTCCAATTTTGAGATATGGCGATAGATAATACGGACCAGTTATTAGATATGACAATAGATAATATGGTCTAGTTATGAGATATGACAATAGATAATACAGTCCAGTTTATAAGATATGACAATAGATCAGTGTTTCCCAATTGGTGTTCCGCGGAACCCTAGGGTATGGCGAGAACACAAATGGGGTTCCGCCAAAATTTCTAAAAACAAAATGGCCACGGGCGGCGAGGGAACAGTGGGCAGTGATCTCCCTGCTCAGCTCTCTTGTGAGCACAGCAGTGATGTCGGAGCCGGAATATGAAGTCACTCTGGTTCCAGCATCACTAAGAGGCGCGCAAGGGAGCTGAGTGGGGAGATCACTGCTCCCTCGCAACCCGCACGCCAGCCACTCAGCAGCCCCACTGGACCCCAGGGACTGCACACCAGCTGCTCAGAAAACCACTGGACCCCAGGGACAGCACGCCAGCCGCTCAGCAGCCTGCTGGACCCCAGGCACTGCTCAGCTCAGCATCCTCACTGGACTACAAGGACATAGAGACTCCATGCCAGCACTCCCAAAGAAAGGGAAGCTGGGCGGAGTAAAATAAAATTAAAAAGGTGTGTGTCAAGGTGTGTGTATCTGTGTGTCAGTGTGTGTATCTGTGTGTCACTTAGAAACACACACACACACACACACACACACACACAGAGACACACACTGGCACATACACACACCCAAAAAATGGCGCCAGGTTTGCGCCAAATGGGGAGATGGTCCAAATAAATTCATCTTCCCTTTTGCCCATGAATAGGTTGGCATTCTAATTCTACTGAATTGCAATTCTAAAGTATTTTATTCCATAATGTTTATGGTTTACTGTAATGACTCCAGTCTAATTTATTTACCAGCCGCACAGATACTTCTGATGAAGTGATTTAAGCAATGACGAAATGGGAGTAAGGCAGCAATAACTCACACTTCACTGATAAGTGCAAAAGGTGGAACGCAGGCGAAGAAATTCCAACGGCAAACACAGTATTCAGATTCCCCACTCTCTCCCCGAGCCGGCAAAGAGGAAAGAGCAACTAAGGGACATATAGACTGATACTAATTTCCCACTACGCGATGTGCTAACCATACCTGCATCTTATGTGAGTGTGTTTTGAATTATCTTTTACTTTAATAAAATTTTTACAGAGAGCACTGCTATTCTTATTTTAGATATACACCACCGTGGGATCCTGTGTTTGAAAAGATGCCCAAATCTTGAAGCGGTTGGTCGCATGCTCTCACAGTTCAGGGTTCTTGAACTCATCGTTGCCCTTGTTACCCACTTTGGTTGTGCCCCGGAGGATCCTCAAGTGTTCCCAGAAACCATGGGACTAAAAAACAAAAAGCAGAAGCCATAAAAAAAAACATGCATGGGCATGAACAGTGGGAATCTGTGGCGGCAGGCTCATGGCACTCTTGGGCTCAAGATGGCATCCCTTACAAGAGACTGCTTGGACTACTCAGATGAGCTATTTTAGGATAAAGAGGATGGAAACGTACTCAAGCCGGTAATTCTCCTGTCAAAGTCTCAGTCGCCTGCCCCAGTGACAATGGCAGTCCTGCAGGAGCTCCTGTCGGACCTGCAAAAAAATATCTTGTCTGATGTGGCTACACTGCGCAGGGATCTACTATGCCTGGGAGTGCAACCCACATTGGCACACAGCAGATTGCTTCACTCCAACAAGCTGTGAAGATCCTGCAACAGTAGAGCCAAACTTATCAGCATCACTTTGCTGCACAGGAAAATTTGCATCACCAGATTAATCTTAAGATCAGGGGAGTCGGGGCGTGGCCTGGCTGATGACGCGGATGGTCGCAAGTGAATGAAACTTCATCCTATATCGGTCCGTACAGCGACTAACACAGTGAAATTGACAGAGAAAACCCTTTAAACTTATCCCCCAAGATGGCTCAGAACAAGGGGAGAAAAGCAGGTTCTTCACGGCCCCCTAATCATCTGCTAAAACTTCCTAGCTCTCAAGATGAAGAGCAAGATTTCGACAGTGATGACACCCTGCTACTACCAGGCACCCCAACGACCAGAGGCAAATGTCAGCAAAACTACTCCGCAACTTCAACAGATGGATATCAGACCTCAGGAAGGATGTGCAGGATTTGGGAGATCGGACAGTGGTGAATATGCAGAAGTACACAAAGTCATGTTGGACCATGTCCAAAAAATTGAACAACAACTTGAGTTCTGCCAAACAGAATTAATGGACCTCAAGGACAGGTCCAGGAGACAAAATATAAGGCTGCGAGGCATCTCGAAAGCAGTGAAACAACCTGACCCCATGGAATATCTAATGGGGTACTTTAAAGCCGTTTTACTAATGGACCAAGCACACAGGGTTGTGAAACCAAAGTTTCTGCCGGAGAAAGCACCCAACGATGTGTTTACCCACATGCATTACATCCACGCAAAGGAAGCAATAATGAAGGCCTCCAGAAAAGGCAAGGACCTCCCTGACCAATACCCCGTTGGGGTCAACCTATTCGCTTACATGTCCACAGGAATGGGACATTGCACACCATCTTATCCCCAGAAGAAGGGAGGAAGATCCTGAAGAGATGGGATGGGATATCCCCTTCAACCACAGGGTAAAAGCAACCCTCACCTTCTAAGCTCCAACAAGAGTGAAAGAAGGCATGCACCTGAGAATTGCAGCCTATAATTCTGTCCTGCACGCTGCAGACCTCGCATGGACTTACCGCCAGAAAGAGTCAGCACGGTGTGAGTTCCATCTTACACCTTAGCTATTCAGGATCTTATATACACTGTTATAGCACATCAATAACCTGTTTTAAGTGACCATAGCTCTAACAATGACACTTATTAGATGCCACACGACAGCAGGGGGCAACCCCTATTCCACACCTGACAATGCTAAAGTGACGTACAGTCACAGCTACCACCCAGCCGCCAACACCACTCCTGACTGGGTACAGGTGTTATCACCTTCTGCCAGCCAACAAACCTACCCCCAAGCTAAGACTTTGATGTTGGGAGTGGGTGAGCACCTGGTGTGGATGCCTCCTCCGGACTTAGACAACCGGTGGAATAAATGGAGCCATGAGTATGTACACCTCATTGGTGAGCTCCATAAGAGCTGGGTCACTCATTTTCCTAAAGGGATAGACTAGTCCCATGCCTATAGCTCATCGCCAAACATCTCTGAGAGCTACAGCATATATGTTGAAAAGAAAAAAGTTTCTCACCATGCTACACTCTCCCACCCCCCTCCCACTTTCCCCCTCTAAATAAGTACATACCGTATTTATCGGCGTATAACACGCACCGGCGTATAACACGCACCTCATTTTAAGAAGGAAATTTCAGGGGAAAAAAACTTAAAGGACCACTATAGTGCCAGGAAAACGAGTATGTTTTCCTGGCACTATCCGCCGGGCTCTGGAGAAGGAAGGGTTAAACACTTACCTTTCTCCAGCGGGAAACTTCTTCTTCCTACCATCGCTTTCGCGGCGTCGCCGGCTGAATCGCGCCGCGGCGCGGCGAGGAGGCTTACGTCGCGCCGCATTCACCCGATTGCATAGGAAGCATTTGCAATGCTTTCCACTATGAACGCTTGTATTAGCAACTCTCACTGTGATTTTCCCCGAGGTGACGCGCCAAAGCGCCTCGACTGTCAATGAGACAGCCACTACAGAGGTTCTGGAGCTGGATTAACCCTCAGTATAAGAAACATAGCAGTTTCTCTGAAACTGCTATGTTATAAAAAGGTTAATCCTAGAGGAACAGCACCCAGGTCACTTCATTATGAAGTGGTCTGGGTGCCTAGAGTGGTCCTTAAATTTCAAAATAAAGAACTTCTTACACACCGCAGCACTCCCCCTCCCACTGCTGCACTTCCCACCCCTCCCCCCTCTTACCCCCTTCACCCCTCCCTCCTCACCCGCTGCCCACACCTGCCCCCTCTTCGCGCACTTCCCCGTCCCCCTCTGCCACCCCTGGCCACTCTTGCTTGCCACCCTCTGCTTTGTTTGCCCCTCTTCTTACTTTATCTTGCACCCCCCCCTTTCTTACTCTCCTCCCCCTTTCTGCCTCCCCCTCCACCCCTCCTGCGCCACACCTGCCCCCCCTCTCTTGCTCCCCACTCCCCTTCTTGCATGCCCCCTCCCCCTTCTTACTCCTACATCCCCCTCTTCTTACCCCCCTTCTTACCCCCTCCTGTCAGCGTGGCCGAGGCAGCTCTGCTGTCGAGTGGCCGGCCGGGTGACCTGGAAAGTGCGCTCAGTGTGCACCTTCCATCAATCCGGCGGCCACGCACAGTTAGATGAGTACCAACTGCAGCCGCCTGAGCGCTCTTGACAGAGCGCTCAGGCGGCTGCAGTATTTAAAGGGCCGGCGTATAACACGCACCCATAATTTCTCCCCTATTTTCAGGGAGAAAAAGTGCCTGTTATACGCCGATAAATACGGTATATCCAGCCCCATATGTATAAAAACATATATGGTGGAAGAATGGTTATAATTACGTGAAGATGTGTTTTTTCTCTGTATTTTATATTTATTTGTATTTTTAAATGTTTTTATACGAATGTGGCTGGATATTTGGGCTTATTTAGAGTACAATATTGTATAATATGCATTAGCAGATTTGTGTTACTTTTTAACGGTATCTGTGTGTAATAAGAGGATGGACACTAGCCCTAATGCTCACCCCCACAGAGGAGATTTGAATGAATCATTTCTGATCAAACCACGCCCCTGGACCAATTAAAAAACTGCAGGGGAGGAGTGGGGAACTTAAAAGAAGGAGCTAGAGATCCAAGACGCTGTCGGGAAAAGTCCAGGAAGGCGGGCAAAACGCGTCACGCAGATGTCATTGTAGAGGCAGACCCAAAAGTGATCACGTGATTGGGACTGTTATAGAGGAGTTTATATTGATGTACACACGCTTTTATGTGGGTAGCTCTGTTAGCCAGACCCACCACTTGCAAAGTAAGAGTTTTTAACCCCTTTTTTATAATAAACTGTTGAAGATGCTATTCAATTAGGGGTTCCTGCCTCTCTGTCCTATATTACACAGAACCGTTTGACTACAGAGAACACACCATACAGGCCTTATCTATACAGTGTGGGATTTTTTCTTTCTCAAGTGAAGCCTTGCAAACCCAAAGCCAGGGGTGATACTCTGGCCCATGTGAGTTCTTTCCCTCATTCCCCAGTACATATATCATTCAGATAGTCTGCACTATACTATTATTGGTTTATTTGCAGATTTGTGGTCATCAGTTTTAGCGCGCTTTTTTGGTAATATTATTTAGGTTTGCGTCACTGGGGTGCAGTGCAGCTTAACGGAGCGCTTACACTTTATTGGATTTTCTTGTTAATACCAAATACATGTTTGCCAATGTGTATGCCCCCAACATGAACCAGAAAAACTTCTTACATAAAGTACTTAGCTCTCACCAGTCCAGGAGGGAAAGCTCATTCTATGCTGTGATGTCAATCACATAATAGACCCCTGCTGGGACACAACTGCCAAATCTCCCTCTGGCAACAAAATCCAGTAAGCAAAAAGCAGGCGCCACATACAATAATCTACTAGACAACCACTACCTCTATTATGTGTGGAGAGTGCTCCACCCACAGGAGAAGGACTATACATACTTTTTATCTCCCCACAATACGTACACCAGAATAGATAGATTTCATGTGGAAGGGCAACACTTCGACAAAATCCTGGACTGCTCCATAGGTCCAATCAATTGGTCTTATCACTCGGCCATAACTTTATCTGTCAAGGATAAATATCACTACAAACATTAGAGCCCATGGAAACTCAATTAAACCCTCTTAACATGACCCCTACTTTACAGATGACATCGAGATAGCAATGAGAGAGTTCTTCTCAATTAACAAAACATCAGTAAAAATGAAAATCCAGCGCACTCCCTTATCTACTAAACAGCTACTGTAACAGATTTTGTAAGTTTTTTTTAAAAACACCTAATCTAGGCAAAAAATAATGGGGGTTTAGTTACATTATATGATCATATATTGCATAAGCCTGCCACAACGTCAATGTACCCCATCTTTGGCAGGTCCTACACTAACAGCCAAATGTCTGCTAAATGAGCTACTTACTTGGGGAAATACTTCCATCTTGAGTTCTCTGCAGTACAAGGCTAAGTAGGGCCCTGTGATGAGGCACCTGTGACAGGGAGGGGTGCAAAACCAAGGAGCTGGCTAGACTTCTGAATATATATATATATATATATATTTGTGGTCAGGGAATGTGGACCTATACTTACAACCATTTAGTATGATATTCTAACTCGGTTGTGGTGTGCCGAAACCGAAGTACGGGTTGGCCTGTAAATAAAGAGTACCCACCAATTGATAGTTTTTTTAAGATTTGTGGAGTGGTGGGTGGAATAACCAAGCGCTGTCAGAAAGGTATGGGGATATGTTAGGGGTTATTTAGGCCGGTGGCAACCCCTCCCACAACTCCAGGCTCCGCCTTCCCATTTGTGGTCAGGGAAGAAAGCCGTATAAATGTGGACCTATACTTATAACCATTTAGTAGAATATTATAAGTCAGTTGTGGTGTGCCGAAACCGACGTACGGGTAGGCCTGTAAATAGGGAAAAAATAGAAATATCAATTCCACACTTTAATACGTATACATATACATTCTCTTACCAATGAGGTCTTATTTCGCCAATTGTTTAAATGCTTGTCTTAACTCTCTCTGGTTGAGGTATGTAACGGTTATATGCAGATGAGTTCCACCGGCCTAATTTTTTGATGATATGTACCGGTACATTTTGGCTGGAGGCTGAGGTTGCAGCTCCGATACGAAAGGAGTGGCCGGTGAATGCCGCTGGATCGTACCCAATTCTTGTGAACAACAACCTTACGTATTTGATGAATTTGGAGGTAGTTAGTGGGTGACCGTGTACGACAAGGAGGGGAGTTTGTTTGGGTTGATCTGCCAAGGATGACATAAATTTGTCGAATAGTAGTAAGGGGCACCAATTGTTACCGGTTGGGTAAAATTGAATGTTTAGGGGCGGACCCGTTTGATTGGTTTTGGAATGTCGTAATGACAGTGTGTAGTGATCACCTATTTTGTTTAGGTGTAAAATGCGTAGCATATTTGACTTGTCATTGCTGTTACTTATGGTGAGTTCGTTGGGTCGCAAAAACCATGAAATGCCAGGTATATGGCTGTTTTGATCGTATTGTTTGTGTGGGTTTCAAATGGTTTGGTATCTATCATATCGGATAGTGCCCTGAATTTTCTGGCATCGATTGGTTGCTGTTTGGTAGGCTTAGGGTTTTCTAGGCGTTGAATGTTTTTAATTGGAATGTTTTTAGTTGGGGTGTGCCAACATGAAAGTTTTATTACTGGGATATTTGTTGCTTACATGATGCTGTATCCCTGTTAGATAGAGTGTTATGGGCGAGTTTCAGGTTGAGGTGGAAAAAAGAGGTGAATGCCACCATAGTCTCTAAACTATATGGGCTTGTGATTTGATATTCTGCGATAAATTTGTTGAATAATTTTAGAGCTCGGTTGTATGAGCGTCTAGTGTTCGCAGATAGTGCGGCTTGTGCTAGTGCTCTCCCGTGCTCTATAAGTAATTTTAGTCAAGGATGAAGTCTTTGAACAGTGGCATCTCATTTGGCAGTTCTACTGCTGTTGGATGTAGCTGCCTGAAAACCTGAACGGGACAGTGCATCAGCTGCAGAATTGTGGTGACCTGTCATGTGTATGCAAGTTAGGAAAAAGTTTTGTGTGGCTGCCAACCATGTGAGTCTCCCGACCAGACTCATGATGGTTAGTGATGACGACCTGCCTTTATTTAAGATTTCACAAGCCGCCATGTTGTCTGCTTTCCCTACCCATAAGTGGACCCAGACTTTTGCTGCTGCCACTATGGGTTAGATCTCGAACAGTGCCGAATTTTAGTTGAATGTGAGTAATCCTAGTGCCTCACTTGGCCAGGCATCCCTAAACCACCTGTCTTCAAAGATTGCTGCAAAGCCTGCGTGACCTGCAGCATCTGTCCACAATACCGGGGAGTTCTCAGATAAAGGGGGTATAAATATATTCCTCTCGTTCCAGTCTGACAGAAAATGGTAGCACATGGTCAAATCTGCCATAGCCTGAATGTCAAGTGTTACTCTGCTGTCATCGTTAGGTAAGCCGGGTAACAAACTAAGAAGGCGTGAGATGAATGGCCGGCCCTGTGGTATGACTCTCATGGCGAAGTTCAGAGAACCCAGGAGTGATTGTAGGTTCTACCTTGATGCAATTCCTTTGTTGAGGAACGACACGACATCTGTCCTGATTCTCTGAACTTTGTCCATTGGCAGGCTAGCTTGCATGGCTATTGAGTCTAGTTCGATACCTAAGAAGGTTAGTCTGGTGGTGGGGCCTACCGTCTTGTTCTCGGCCACTGGTACTCCTAATGTCTTACACAATGCTTCTGTTTTGTTGATGCTATCTGAGTATATGAGACAGAGGAACGGATACCGTGGTTTAAACTAAATATATAATGAACAGTATTAAACAAATGGATTTAAACTAAATGAATTTAAACAAATAAATATATACGAATGCATTTAAATGAAAGGGATTACATGAATGGATTTAAACGAAGAGTTTTTAGACGAATGTTTTAACAAAATGATATAAACGAAATGATTCATACGAATTGATTTAAACGAAATTATAGGTTTAAACTAAGTGATATAACTGCAAGGTTTAAACGAATGTAATTTTAACGACTGGATTAACTAATGCAAAGTAAACTAACTGAATTAGATGAACGGCATAATAAAGCTAAACAGAGGGAGCCAATCCCAGCATTTGTTAGGCACGAACGTGGGAATGCTGTAAACGGGTTCCCACGTGTACATACGTGAGCATGCCGCGTCATGCGGCAGGAAGCCGATTACAGAGAATGGGAACTGGGTAGAAGGCCCTGCGGGCGGATGGAGCCCCAAATGAAGCTGGAAGCCGGATTTGGAGAGCTGTAAGCCGGGTCAGAGGCTGAAGACGAGTTCATGGCTGCTTCTGGAGCAAATGGAGGGCCGAAAAAAAACGGAAGTGCTGGTTTTCGTGGCAACAGTCACTCTAACAGGAACCAAGCGCTGTCAGCAAGGCATGGAGGTAAGTTAGGGGTTATATAGGCCGGTTGCAACCCCTCCCACAACTCCAGGCTCCGCCTTTCCATATATATTGTGATCCTTGTTTGCAGATAGCACGGTCCTCTAGGGTAAACAACAGGCACCGTCCTTTGGTTTTCATATAATCCAGGCAATTTTATTGGCAAGTCCACACAGCAACACAACTAAAACATAAATGTAACAGGTTTCCCCTTTAAACAAAAACCTAGCTCGTCTGAGCACTGACTCACTTTTAATATCCCTCTCTATCAGGGTTAAACTTACAAAAACGTATCTTTGGGTTGCACCAACCTTATTAGAGAACAACACTCTGCACTCCAACACTCAGTCACCATGACTGCTTTGCTTTCTGCACTCCCAGTGCTCCAAGCCTGCCTTAATTGCTTTCCTTTCTGCACTCCCAGTGCTCCAAGCCTGCCTTAATTGCTTTCCTTTCTGCACTCCCAGTACTCCAAGCCAGCCTTGACTGCTTTCCTTTCTGCACTCCCAGTGCTCCAAGCCAACCTTAACTGCTTTCCTTTCTGCAATCCCAGTGCTCCAAGCCAGCCTTGACTGCTTTCCTTTCTGCACTCCCAGTGCTCCAAGCCAGCCTTGACTGCTTTCCCTCTGCACTCCCAGTGCTCAGTCTCCTTGACACTCTCACAGGAGAGAACAGCCTCTCTCCTTCCTGCTTCCAGGGAGCAAGACCGCAATCCCCCTTTACCTGCCTAGCAGGGAGGGGTTTATTCCCGCTGAAGCTGATTATCTGCAGCTAAGCAGTGGGTTGGAGACAGATCAAAACTCTGGCCTGGAACTTATTTCTCCCAGTAATATGTAGACTGCGAAGTGGAGCATTGGCCCACCCTGCTCTCCAAATGCTCCACCCCAGGGGCCCATAACTAAACTTTGGTGTGTGTTCACTTTATCACAATATATATAAAAAAACAAAAAGTTGGCTGCACTCACCTAAACCTGCTTAAATAGGGTGCTGCTGGGGGCCAATAAGTACAGTAAAAATGAAAATCCAGCGCACTCCCTTATCTACTAAACAGCTACTTTGGTGCTGACAGATTTTGTAAGTTTTTTTTAAAAACACCAATAGTAATGGGGGTTTAGTTACATTATATGATCATACATTGCATAAGCTCATTTAGCCGACATTTGACTGTTAGAGTAGGACCTGCCAAAGATGGGGTACATTGACGTTGTGGCAGATTAATGCCATGTATGATCATATAATGTAACTAAACCCTCATTATTTTTTGCCTAGATTAGGTGTTTTTAAAAAAACGTACAAAATCTGTCAGCACCAAAGTAGCTGTTTAGTAGATAAGGGAGTGCGCTGGATTTTCATTTTTAATGCACTTATTGGCCCCCAGCAGCACCCTATTTAAGCATGTAAAGTGAGTGCAGCCAACCCCTTGATTTCTCACTTAACAAAACATCAGACACACCTGGCAGGCACACAAATCGTCATTGGAGGTCAACTAATACGAAGAGCATATCAACAAAATAGGAAAAATCAAGCCCAATTAATTCTCTGGTACAAATTATGGCAAAACAAAGCCTAGCCGAGAGATACCCTACAAAGAAAAATGAGTTACATGCTGGATAAAATCAAAGCACACACTTTGCAACAGGTAGGCTACAATCTCCGCAGATTGAAAGCCTCTGATTACTCACAAGGTAATAGAGCAAGCAAAACACTAGCAACGAGACTGAAGCAGAAGGAGGTGAACTCTAGAATCCTGTTTATTAGACATGTGCAATTTGTTTCGTTCTGAATGTAAATTCGAACAAATTGCAGCAATTCGGACATTCTGATGCTTCCGAATTCCTGAAGTGCCAAAGTGCAGAATTTCGGAAGTGCCGAACCAAACCGAGGTGACGCATTTCGGAAGTGCCGAAGTTCTTCGGATTTCTGAAAAGTGTCAAAACAAGAGAGGGAGGGAAAATTATGTGAATGATGACAGGAATCTAACCATACCCCTTCCCTTCAATCCACCTCTAACCCCTACCCCTTACCCAACACCTAACCCTACTCTCAACCCTACCCCAACCCTAACCCTAACCCTAGATCTGTAAATGTTTGTGGTTAGGGTTAGGGAATTGCCGAAATTTGCAGAAACTTAGCCAACGCAAGTGAGCAATCCTGATGATCCTCTCTCCACTCTAGTATAATCAACTCTTAAGCACACTAAGTTTACGGCAGTATATGTGCTAATTGTTGTTGCATGTCTAGAACATGAAACCTAGTGTGTAATATATGCCTACTTTACTGTATTATGTTTGCATTTTAACACAACAGATACACAGTGCAACAGTTTTTCTTATTATTGATATTGAACAAAGCCATGTTTAATCTATCTGTCTTTGTTGGTGTTCCAATACGCCTTACGCATGTCTCCCTGTGGCAAAATTAAAGAATTATAGAGTCCATGTAATAAAATTTACAGAAAATAATTCTGCGTACCTTCTTTTCCCCTCAAGACTAACTGTGTTCCGGCAGCTAGCCAGCGAGTCACTGTGAAAACTTCAACCAGTTTCTAGGAAGTAGTTTATTAGATAGCTGACAGGAGACAAGTCTGCGTGAATCACATACCTCAGCTGCTGCAAAACCTCTTTGACCAACAGTTCAGCTTCTAACCCGCACTGATCACAGACTGTAATGCCGGTCACCATAAGGCATCACCCACCTGATTGTACTCCGTCTCTGGAAGCTACTCTCATGTGCAGAGAGATGCTGTGCAGACAAATGTAGGCTAAAAATTCTAGAAAACATGTTTTTCTTCCCCAAAACCTACAAAGATTTTAGCACATCAATAAATACAGCATATTAATGAGGCCCAAACCTCTGAAGCTGAATTGGTGCCTGGAGTGTCCCTTTCATAAAGAAATGTACATTATTTTGAAGCCCAATAACTGAAATAATTCCTACTAAAAGCAAATTCAGAAGGAATTGAAAGAATTATAAAAATGAAATGAGAGAAAATAAACTCACCACATTGTAGAAAATCTCTAGCGCTAGTGTGGATGACATCGACAAACTGTGCATGAGATCTGTCCAACCGGACCGATGGTGGAGTAAATTCAAAATAAATGTTAGCTGGATCCAGGCCTATTACAATAAAAAGTAAAATATGCAGCCTTTATCTGAAAACACTCAGGAACAGAAGGAGAAATGTCTCGTTACAAACACATGGTTACAGTTAGTTATAAAAATGGAAAACCAAAATGGAAACGTGGTTTGGATCCATTCTCATAACCAGCAATAGTTACAGTTTATCTGTCCGGACTAACATAAACCCCAATTTAGTTTTCTTTTTATATCTCTTCCTCTCTTCCTGTTGGAGGTTTATGGAGATTATGAGGATTATTATTCTGTGTCGAACAGAATTAAACTGAAAAATGCATTCTTAAAAACAAAAAGCACTATATTTGAAAAAATACCTAAAACACAATGTATAGTGAGATATAAACTCTAGCACAAATGCAATTAAAAAGCATTCAAAAAATATGCATGCTTAATTATCCACTAAAGTAAGAACCATTGAGAACTCAAACTAAATTTCATATTTGGGGGTTGGGGTCAAACTCTTATGGTCTCGCTTAGAACATGAAGGGTTTCTTTTTACCTTTTGAAGAATAGTTTGACCTGTCAAAGTATCCTCAAGGCAAAGGCACCAAAAGCAGAGAGTGACAGACCCTTAGCTCAGATAACCCCACTATAGAATGGCCCCCCTAAAACCCTGTGCGGGGGTCTGTAGTATGTGCATCATACAGTAAAGATAGACAGATAGTGAGAGGTACATGTTGGGAATCACAACATGAAGAGAGAGTTAAGCAGGAACATACCATTGAATATATTTGGAACTGGTGGAACATTCAAAATAACTAAAAATAAACATGGTCTGTTGTGTCAGCAAATAGAATTTCTTATTATTTCTCCACTTACCAGTTATTCGTAAAAGGTCGTCGATTAGCCTTCCTACTTGGCCAGCTATGTGCGCTCCAAGGCTGTGACCAATCACATGCATTTTGAGATTCGAATTGGGATATGAGGACTATCAATACAAGAGTGTGTAATTAATAAACTAAATAAAACATGAAACTATTTGCTCGTCATAAAGTGATCAATCCCTAATATTACAAAGTGCAAAGCTCTTCACTAAAACAATATGGTGCATATAAGTGTTATAGGGGATATGCTTACCTCTTCCTTATATAGAGATCAATACAAATCACAAACGTAGGTTGCTATAGCACTTTAAATAGTAGAACAGTTTTATTGGGTTCCACCTTGCAGAGAATGGCTAGAGTCACCCTACAATTGACAGCAGACTATTTATCCTCAGTTCCAGTTCCAGTTCCACAGGAACGATGCAGCCTAGAGAATTCTTGAAGGCGAGCATCAAAGGGGGGAGTACAAACAGAGGATAGACGCTGGTCTACGGCAGAGCGTAGGGGCCTAGACGGGACATTCTTGTGTATTAGGGAGGATAGTTCTTGCTTAGAGATTTGAAAGCAAGAACCAGAATTTTATATTGAGGCCTATATCTTACTGGAAGCCAATGCAGGGACTGACAGAGGGGGGAGGCGTGGGAGGAGCTGGCGGACAGGAAGATGGGGCAAGTTGGGAGCATGTAAGACCACTGAGAAGCAGATTGCAGTAGTCAAGATGAGAGAGGACAGTGGCATGGACCAGCTCCTTAGCCGCATCTGACGTTAAGTAGGGGCGGATGCGCGCAATGTTTTTGAGATGGAAGCAGCAGGATTTGGCAATCGACTGGACATGAGGGGTGAAGGAGAAGTAAGAGTCAAAGAGAACACCTAGGCATCGAGTCTGTGTGGTGGAGTTGATTATAGCACCATTAACATGGAAGGAGAAAGAAACGGGAGTAACAACACTAGAGGGATGAAAGACCAGAAGTTCTGTTTTGGACAAGTTGAGCTTAAGGAAGTGGAAAGCCATCCAATTAGAAATAGGAGAGAGGCAGTCAGGGACACTAGTCAAGAGCGGTGGGTAGAGAAGGACATTTGCGTGTCATCTGCATAGAGGTGATATTGGGAGCTGATGAGTTTACCAAGGGAGTCAGTATAGATCAAGAACAGTAGGGGACCAAGGACTGAATCTTGGGTGACGCCAACAGAGAGATGTTGGGAGGAAGAGGCAGAGCCAGAGATAAAAACACTAAAAGAGCACTGAGTGAGGTAGGAGGAGCACCACTAGAGAGCAATATCTTGTAGACCGAGATTACGGAGGATGAGAAGAAGCTGTTGATGATCAACAGTATCAAAAGCAACGGAAAGGTCCAGGAGAACTAGGATAGAGTAGTGACCATTATATTTTATAGCGAATAGATCATTGGATACTTTAGTCAGTGCCGTTTTCACAGAATGCTGAGCGTGGAAACCAGACTGCAGTGGGTCGAGCAGAGAATTGGACTCGGGGAAGTCTGTCAATCTCACATACACAAGTCTTTGAAGGATTTTGGAAGGGTAATCATAACTCCATATATCACTTATATGCACTGTTTTGGTAGAGCGCTCAACAATTTGTTATAAAAGACTGATCACTTATACATGTTTTTTATATATTTTTTTTATCATTATATTGGGCATTATATTACGTGTGTTTTTGAGCTGCTTGGACCTTTTTTTCTGTTTTTTGTCAATCTTTATTTTTGATGTGCGTGCAATTACAAAACAAGTTTGTAGTGCCATGACAGAATCAACATACGTTGCAGGAACAAACATGATATAAGATAAACATGCCACTGAGAGCATTGGCAGAATTTCAGGAAAAATAAACATGTTACATACCAACATATGTTTAGGAGAGAAATGTATGCACGATGTTAAGCTAAATTATTCATGCTAGTGAAAGGTTGCTTGGTAAATTCCTATTCTCGTAACAGTAAGGCACATAAATAAAGATGTGGTGATAAAGTGTTAGATAGACAGTGAATAACTGAGTTCAGAAATTAATCATTTACAAAGAGTGAAACCTCTAGGAGTACACAAGGAAAGAACATCCAGAATCAAAAGCCTAGTGAATAGTGAGAGTGATGTTAAAACTACTCTAAAACAATAGTTTAATGATGAGAGAAAACAAAATCAAATTAGTGCTCAACCGGTGTATATAGGAATTATAAGGAGTGGGCATGCTGTTAGAGGTGGAGTCTCAGGCCTAGTATTCGGGTCAGCCGATGCCCTGCATGGGCCGAACATAGTCCTGTCATGTAGCCACTAAGGCCCCGCCCCCTTACACTGGTTTTTAAGTGCTATTGTCATACATTGGTTCTTACAAGAACACCTGGTTATATGCTAGAAATTCTTTTAGTGCAGAAAATATTACAATATCTGTATTAAAAACCACTACTGTCTCCATAATTTCATTGAAATACATTTGTTATGGAACCAGGAGGCCCCGTGCACTTTCATACCTGTTAGTAAACAATACTGGAAAGGTTTAACCAAAAGACAATAACAACAACACCAACAACAGCGTGTATAAAAACACAAAGTGGAAGTGCACCCTTCCAGAGGAATACAAATGTATAGTAAATAAGTTAATACTTATATGTATACACAAATGGCAAGGTGGTCTCCACAGTGCCTAAAAAACAGTAACATAACACATAGTGTGTACTGTACAAAATAAATGAGTATAAGATGATAAATGGTTAAACTCATGAATACTAGAGCCGTAACAGGCTCTGCATAGCAAGCCCAAGGGTGCCTATACAGGCTAGTGATGAATATCCATGGACCACTGGTGACAGATGGATCACGGAGATACAGATGAACAGCAGCAATGAATAAAAATATCAAAAATCTATTAGATAAAACATAAAGAGTAAAAGTAAATAAAAACCTTCTTGGATAAAATGATACAGAAACAGACGCGTTTCGACCATAAGTCTTTTTCAATGTCTCTTTCAATTGAAAAAGACTTATGGTCAAAACGCGTCTGTTTCTGTATCATTTTATCCAAGAGGGTTTGGATTTACTTTTACTCTTTATGTTTTATCTAATAGATTTTCTATAGATTTTTTAATTCCAAATATCCACTGAACAACCCCCTCCTCCCCCCCGCCCCACCCTTCCCTCTTCCCTCTATAGTTCTCAATTCCTCACAATGAAGTAAATAACTGACAGAAACAATATATTCCTAAGCCGAAATAAATAATAATAATAAACCTCTTAATATCTATTATTATCATACCTTTAGCATTTTTATTAAATTTGCCACTTGCCAACCAACAGGAAAGATCGTATTTGCTGCTTGGGCATAAGGAGTTGAAGATACTGACCCCCAATCCACAGCGATACAATTTGTATTTTCAATGCTTAGAAAAGCCTGGAATGAAGATATGGGACATGAAGGAGAAGAAAAACATCATGATTCGACTGGTTACAAAACATCTTTATTGATTTTATTAGTTATCATATTATACACACAGCAGGCACATTATTTAACACGTAATACACTTAGAAACTTAGAAAGCAGCATCCAAACTGCAAAATTTAGGCTGAAATGTAGTTGAAGTAAACCAATAAGTGAAACACTCAATAAAATAGGGTTTTCTTTTCCATAAAAGTGAGTGAACAATAGGAAGTCCACGTAGCATCGTATACATAAGGAAAAACATATTAAATAACAATATATTGCAGATGTTCTGTAATATGGAGACAAAGTAAGACGCAAATAACTAGGAACACTCACATGAATTAGAGCCCCATAAATGTACGGCTCCCCATCAGCGGAGCTGTGCCTTAAAAGGTGGCACGACGCCTCTCTTCTGTGAGGATACCCCTCTCTTGGCTAGAATCGTAAAGTCCCTGGCTCTAGGTTAGAGATCCTTGTGCCATTTATGGGGTGGTACTAACCAACAGCTGGATGCCAAACAAGTGGGGCATAAAATACTGCTAACAACTAATAATAATATTTATTACATCAAACATAACAATCAATTTGCAATAAAAACAAGGATAGCAGTATTAGCCATCGCTAAAATGCGTTTTACCTGTAAAAAAAAATGGATTCTTCAGTTAGCATTTACTGTGCATGACTTTCAGTCTAATTTTTACAGATGGATTTCAGACCCTACATCAAAAAAATTGTCCAGAGAGGAAAGAGAGACAGTTATATTCAGTGCACAAGCTGTCACTGTCAACCGTGGCTCAATGGAATACCCAAATCTCAATGTATGCGAATCAAAAGAAATTATTCTGATGGAAAAGTGTCAGGTCCCCTGCCCCCGCGCCACTCGCAGTGACCTTGCTTACCTCATCACAGCGAGCGGCGTCATCAGGTCCCTGTCTCCAGACTGACAGTGGTCTCCGTTATATTGGACATACAAAAAGGAAGCTGCATGTTAGAATTGAAGAATATATATGCAACATAAAAAATTTTTCAAGGACATAGCATGGCAGGGACCCACAAGGACTTCAGTTTTTCGGTATACCAAAATTTACATGTAATATGAGAGGTGGTGAATCAGTTCAACAGTTAGGTAAATGTGAAATGAAACTAATATTCACTTTGGGTTATCTACAACCCCTAGGTTTGAATAACAATTTTGAATTATGTCACTTTCCATAATTGGGTTGTGTAATGTTAATACCCAATACGCAGAGTGAATCCGCCAGAACAAATAGAGACAGAAAGAAAGTCCCTAAACCGGCCCTTAGAATGGCCGGATAAAATAGAAACTGCAAGAAAAGCCAGAGACAAGCCAAGGTCAAGGAAAACCAGAAATACACAATAGCGAGGAACGTAGCCGGGTCAGGGAAACCAGAATATAGAATAGTCAAGAGCAAGCCGGGTCAAAACACAAAGAACGATCAAAAGAATACAGGAACGCACTGAGGGGACACTAGGAACACAAGGCGCACTCGAAACCACAATAGGGCACTTATTTGAGGGCAGACTGGGCTTTTATATGATTGGGGGTGTGATTTTCATAACCACGCCCCCAAAAGGTTTCTGAATGTTAAGCTCTTTTGTTAAGCGCTCGACTGACCTCAGGGCGTCGGTATGCATGCACCGCCTTTTTAAAAGAGGCGAGCGCATAGCGCTCGGCGGCCCTGATGCTTAGTGCATCCTTTCCCGACGTGGGAGCGGCGGTCCAACCGATCCCGATGTCGGCAGCTCAGAGGACCGACAAGGTAAGTGTCTGACAGCTTACTTCACGCCCCCTCTTAGAACCACCCACTGAGCTGGAACCACCTGGACGACCGGGAAAGCGAGAATGGAAAGCCCGGAGAAGGCGAGGAGCATGGACCTCATCCAGGACCTTTGTTCAGGACCATAACCCTTCCAATGAATCAAGTATTGAAGGACTCCGCTGGAGAGACGGGAATCCACAATAGGCTGGACCTTGTATTTCTCTTGCCCTTCCACCACAACAGGAGCAGGAGCAGAAAAGGGTCTAGTGAACCTATTGCAAGAAAGGGGTTTTAATAAAGATACATGAAAGGTATTAGGGATACGCAAAGCAGAGGGCAATTGTAATCTGTAGGAAACAGGAGTCACACGTCTCAGTATCCGATAGGGGCCTATGAAATGAGGAGCCAATTTCTTGAAAGGCACTTTCAGGTTGATATTCTTGGTACAAGTTTTACCCTCGACTTATCCACGAGGCATAGCATATTTCACAATTGTTGGTCACAAAACTGCACTCGATTTATACATGAGATCGACTAATACACGAGTATATACGGTAGATACAGAGCTTCTGTAGAATTAGGATACAGGTTTATAGAGTTCCTTTAAAATGTTACGGAATTCCATTCTGTTAATAAGTCATTATATATATGGCTATAATATATTATATTATTTTAAAACACACACACATATATATATATATATATATATATATATATAACATATACTATTTGGCAAGAATTCAATATTGTTAATGCTGTAACAAGTCCAATATTAATAAAAAGAGGTTTTTATACTAACTTATTTGCCAATCACTAAAATTACAGGTGAATCACCAAACCCTTTCTTTTTACTTTTAATTCCATCCCTTGAATTTTACCCAAACTAAAAGTCCCCTGATTATTTTGCCAGTAGCATGAGGTTTATTAACATTTCATCTAATTGAAGTGGTTATTGTGTCTGGGGTCCCCTGGCGCTGTCCCCCCATTCTGTGTTAAATCATTTTCAGACAATTTAACCATGTATAAGGTCCCTGGCCACCCACAACTAAGGTGTGCCCCCACGTCATTACAGGAACACTGTTAGCACTATACCTTGTATTCTCAATCAAGTGGTTATAGTGTCTGGAGTCCCCTGGCATCATCCTCTGTTCAATTTTAAACAATTTTTTAAAGGGACACTATAGTCACCAGAACAACTACAGTTTATTGAATTTGTTCTGGTGAGTAGAATCATTACCTTCAGGCTTTTTCAGAGAAAATGCAGTCTTTACATTACAGCCGAGTGATAACTTCACTGGCCACTCCTCAGATGGCAAGATGTGCTTCCTGGGTCAGTGCTGCACAGTGTGATTGACATTCAGTGTCTCCTCCCTCTGCATGCAGACACTGAACTTTCCTCATAGAGATATATTGATTTAAGTAGATGCTGATTGGCCAGGGCTTTGTTTGATTTGTTCTGGCTCTCCTCCTGATCTTGACCATCTCAGCCAATTATATCTGTTTTACTGTGTCATTAAATACTTCACTAAGTATATATTCCCTTTTGTCTCCATACATGCTTAACTCTACTATACATGTAGTAAATATACACGTTTGGGACTGTGGCGCCCTCACTGCTGTATGTTTTTTAAACTTTACTACTTGTCTACTTTTGTCTTTCTGGGATTTGGGAGCGATCACCTAATTTGAGTGGCTAGCCTGCATTGTTTTGCACTTTATCCCATTTACTGCCCTTGGATACAATTATATGGGAAAGCATTGTGATTGGCTCTCAGAATCACTTCTAATGATGTCAGCCAAACAGGCAGATCATCTGCAGACTTGAATACAAGTAAAATGTTACTCTATTTAGGGAGGCAATAGGGAGCCAGCGGGCTAGATGGTGGTTTTAACACTGTAGGGTCAGGAATACATGTTTTTCTTCCTGACCCTATTATGTTACTTTAAAGTAAAAGTTAAAGTTTCCATGCATGCAATATATTTTGTGTATAAATATTATAAAGTGTCCCATCATGGCATAAAAATGTGTTTTCTGCCAATACAGTGACTTGGAATGAACTTTGTTGCAATCAGTAGGCATGTGAAAAAATTTTTGGTTTGGTTCGGCATTCCGAAATTCGGGACTTCGGCAATTCGGGACTTCGGAACTTCGGCAACTTCGGCAATTTGGAAATTCGGTCATTTCGGAACTTCAGTAATTTCGAAACTTCGGGACCTCGGCAATTCGGCACTTCGGCAATTCGGAACTTCGGCACTTCAGAACTTCAGCACTTTGGGACTTTGGAATTTCGGAACGTCTCTTGCAGCCACTTGGTAGATAACTTCCTAATTCCCACGGTATTAGGGAGTTATCTACCAAAAGGCTGAAAGACCTAAATTGGTCTTTCAGCTAAATTTACTAATACTAAGTAAAAATGACTTAGTATTAGTAAATTATGCCCCTACTCGCTATACCGCGAGTAGGGACATGTCTACTAAATAGTAAGCAGCCAGTGGCTGCTCACTGTTAAAAAAAAATAAAAATTCAAATATAGGTCCCCCCTCCCGAGGTGGGTGCCCTAAATTAGAATGAGGGGGGGACCTAATGTCCTCCTCCCTGGCACCCACCCCTGAGCGGTGGGTGGGGGCCTTAATTAGAATGAGGGGGAGGACCTAATGTCCTCCCCCCTGGCCCCCACCCCTGAGCGGTGGGTGGGGGCCCTAAAATACTAATTAGGGGGGGACCTAATGTCCTCCCCCTGGCCCCCACCCCTGAGCGGTGGGTGGGGGCCCTAAATACTAATTAGGGGGGTTATTTTTTTTTATTTAGGGCCCCCACCTACCGCTCAGGGGTGGGGGCCAGGGGGGAGGACATTAGGTCCCCCCCTAATTAGTATTTTAGGGCCCCCACCCACCGCTCAGGGGTGGGGGCCAGGAGAGAGGACATTAGGTCCCCCCCTAATTAGTATTTTAGGGCCCCCACCCACCGCTCAGGCACTTTACTTAGTATTAGTAAATTAGTAAATTTGGCTGAAAGACCAATTTAGGTCTTTCAGCCTTTAAGTAGATAGCTCCCTAATACCGTGGGAATTAGGGAGTTATCTACTTATTGATCCCTGTCATTACATTGTCTGGCCAAGTATATTACATTTTATATGAATGTATGTTACTTGATTGTTGTAAGTGTTGCAAATGCTTACAGCTGAATCCTGGCTATGTTTGTATACTTTTTATTTAAAATTGTATACAGTGTAATATTCTTCTTCTTCCACTGGTACATCAAAAGGTATGGTTTTTTTTTTTGGTTTTTTTCAGGTGAAGGGGGTAGGTAGGGGTTAATTTTTGGGGGGAGGCAGGTGACTAGGGGTTTGGGGACCATCAGTCACCTGGGGGGGGGTTATTTTTTATTTAGGGCCCCCACCCACCGCTCAGGGGTGGGGGCCAGGGGGGAGGACATTAGGTCCCCCCCTAATTAGTATTTTAGGGCCCACCCACCGCTGAGGGGTGGGGGCCAGAGGCAGAGGAGGGGGGGAATAGCCCCCCCCCCGGGGCTCAGGAGGTGGTACCCATTTTTTTATTTTTATTTTTTAACAATGAGCAGCCGGTGGGTTTAATAGACATGCCCCTACTTGCGGTATAGCGAGTAGGGGCACAATTTACTAATACTAAGTAATATTTACTTAGTATTAGTAAATATGACTGAAAGACCAATTTAGGTCTTTCAGCCTTTTGGTAGATAACTCCCTAATACCGTGGGAATTAGGGAGTTATCTACCAAGTAGCTGCAAGAGACGTTCCGAAATTCCGAAGTCCCGAAGTTCCGAAGTTGCCGAAGATCCGAATTGCCGAGGTCCCGAAGTTCCGAAATTACAGAATTGTCGAAGTGCCAAAGTTCTGAAGTGCCGAAGTGCCGAACTGCCGAACTGAACCGAAAATTTCAGACCCTCTATACTCCAATCTCCATGACCACTTCTGGTCTGTTAGAAAGGAGTCTCCACATTCCCAAACAAATATATTTATACTGTTGTTCCAGGGGCTAGTTACACCCCCGACACACATGACAATGTTAAATCTGTGCTAAATTTTTATCCTCTGTTAGTGCGGTCGGTAAATAAAATAAAACATTATTTATAAAGGCTTGCAGTAAACCTTTAACATGTTTATGTTATCAGATTATCGTTTTATATTTAATTGTTTTGCTTTTCTCTCAGATTTCCTTTACCTTGCACATGTCTTTCACCCACAATTCCTTGCTGCTCTCTGTAAATCCATGGATAATAAAGCGTGTGTATTCTTTACAATCAAAGTTTGATTCAGTGATAGTGCATTTATCAGAAAGAGAAAGTTCCTGAGGGAAAAATAAATTTCATATAATACAAATATTTTCTGAAAGTAAATCATACAAATCCCAGAATGTATAACCAGTATAACATTTTAAAGGACCACTATAGTGCCAGGAAAACATACTCATTTTCCTGGCACTATAGTGTCCTGAGGGTGCCCCCACCTTCAGGGTCCGACTCCCGTGGCGCTGAAGGGGGAGGAAGGGGTTAATCCCTTACCTTTTTTCCAGCACCGGGCACCCTCGGCGCTGGGGACTCTCCTCCCTCTTCTGACGTCACTGGCTGAATGCACATGCGCGGCAAGAGCCGCGCGTGCATTCAGCCAGTCCATAGGAAAGCATTCTCAATGCTTTCCTATGGACGCTGGCGTCTTCTCACTGTGAAAATCACAGTGAGAAGCGCGGAAGTACCTCTAGCGGCTGTCAATGAGACAGCCACTAGAGGCTGGATTAAGCCTATTATAAACATAGCAGTTTCTCTGAAACTGCTATGTTTATAGAAAAAAGGGTTAATCCTAGAGGGACCTGGCACCCAGACCACTTCATTAAGCTGAAGTGGTCTGGGTGCCTATAGTGGTCCTTTAAGCACAATAATAGCTTCATTTGAATATTTAATTTGATCTATACAGAATTAACTAACTGTATCTATTTTTTAGACTTGTACATTAATTTTTGGCCAAATTAGAATTTGTCCAAATTTAGGCTGTATGGTGGGTTGTCTGAATTCTATAACTCTCCCCATGCGGACGTGTATGGTCGTTTGATTTGGGATTCTGTCCATGGCAACAAAAATCAGAGATGTTTGATTGGAAAAAGGATGATAGATGGTAAGGGGACAGACACTAAATGTTAATTTTATTAATAGATCAAACAGGGAATGAGCAATACAAGATAGGAAGGAGGAGCAGTAACAAAGTGTATTTATGAATTATATACATAATAAAATATAGAATGTATAAATGTGGCCAATGAATCATAATGCTGAGTGCTCTGAGCATAACATTAAAGAAGATGAAGGGAAGGAGCTGGTGATAATATTATTATTAGTTAATATTAATAATAATAATAATTATTATAATTAGACCTTTCATGTGTTCAGCCTGGAGCATATAAAGAAAGCCATTCTGTAGATAGAAACACGATATCACTAAATCCAATTCTCATGGAGCTTCCATTGCTGCTGACAATGTTTATACATTTTCCAAAATTAGTTTCTCTTTGGAAAACAATTCAAAGTAGAATTTAATTCACAAAACCCCAGTGCTGGTCTCACACATTTCTCTGCCAGGACTCTGTGTGCTGTCCATTTGGCTCACTGCAGAGAGACTATAAATGGCAGCCTGCCCTCCTAATTCAAAAAGACCCCCTCTTTGTCACTTTGCCAGACTTTATAACTGCACTAGCAGCTAGTGCGGAGGGAGGAATGGGGGAAATAGTGTGGGTTTACTCACTGACAAAATCTCCAGTGTACTCAATGTGCCCCAATAGGAGTCTGTTACTTCAGGACAGTAAGTATGAAATGCAGACATAATGTTTCACATTTACACACAGTGGAATATTAAAACTGCCTTCTCATATATGCCATTAGCTTCCTTCCACAATGTGTATCCACCCATTGGATTACATACTGAATGGGACAAAATCATATTTCTCTGAAATTTTCCGACAAGTAATACAAAATAATCTCTACAAGTTTGTATCCCTAATTTTTCTGTAAAGGATTATTAAATAAATTGAATGTTAAAATATTTAACATTTACCCTGAAATACAATCTGTACATATATTTCAGTTGTACCCAGTGTTCTTTTACACTTTGAATCATTGCCATCAGCCCCAGTTCTTACTTGATACTGATCCTGGTTATTTCTGGTATAGAGATAGAAACGGACATCTGGATATATCGGAAATTGTTGAAGTGGTCTTTCTGGAGTCCCTCCAAATGGAGGGTTTGATGAAAAACATGCATCCTCAGCAAAACAAATTGACTGTCCTGGGAGACAATCCGTAATCACATTATTGTTATTATTAATTAATAAATGACATTTACACATAGTAATAATAATTTTAAAAAACTAAATTTAAATGACATAATAGACGCTAAATAATCCATTCCACAGTCTGTGTCATTTACCCAGTGAAATATAAACTATGGTATACAATGTATTACATTTAAAGTGAGCAAACAAATATCTCCAGTTAATGGGCCATTCTAAGCATTGTAACCTACTTCTCTATATTTTATAAACGTTAGAAAAGCACTTTAACAAGCTGTGTGTGCAATAAGCAGTTTATTATTTATGGAGAATCTGATTGAGAGCTGTCTTTCACGGCTCTTGGAATGGACAGTCATAACAAATTTTAATAATCAAGAATTTTGGTTGATAATGAGTGATGTGAAATTCTGATTAGAGAATCCATACGTTACCTTCCACGGCACCCAAGAGATACAATGCCATTGTCCAAATTACCAGCATCTATGGAAGAGAGACATTTAGGTGTTGATTGTCTATAAGTCAAATACACATTTTTTTTTATCAATGTTTTACCACAGATGACTTGACACACGTTTATTGAATTGCAGGGTCTCTAAAATTTTCTCTGCTTTTTAAGATTTATGCAATACCGTTTTTTATTTTTCTACACAGTCTGCAACTTAATTTTATGTTTTACAACATACATGAAAACATGCAATCTTCTCTTAATAGGCAAATATTTAGAAAAATTGTTTATTTAGAACAATTTACTAAACAAATTACTCATGTAAAGCAGCAATATAGAAATTAGACACTATAGACTCATTTACAACGCTGTCCCTATTTTGTAATAACCAGCCATTACCTTCAATTTGTCATGGTACAATGTTTAGCCGGATTTAATCCAGACATTGATGAGCAATTTAAGGCAGAATTTATACTGCTGAGATATTTAGTTCAAGTATTACTTTGTGCTTTTATTCTCTAACATTCCCAACAGTTTGTTTTTAATTTTAATTTACAAGACACATCTGGGGTTCTGGGCACAGATTAGTTGGGATTATTTTATTGTGAAGTATTTAAGACATATCTTTTTTAAACAAAGAAGGTAATATATATTACTCACGTCTTATTTAAAGCAACCCTACTGCAGTATTTAACCCCTTAAGGACACATGACATGTGTGACATCATGATTCCCTTTTATTCCAGAAGTTTGGTCCTTAAGGGGTTAAACTTATATAAATATGGACTATTTCATAAAAATCACAAAGGGAACTGTCGGTGTCATTCCTCTCTCTCGTGGTGTCACCACCTGCTTCGTCTATAAATCAGGACATTTGTCAGGCACAGAGTTCTAGCTTTGCATGGGTAAGGAGTACTCGATCCAGCTGACTATAGATAAGTTCTAGAACCCTAACTTTAGTTCTAAAGCCTGCAGCTTCTGGAATAATACCCAAACACTCTGTGAGTTTCTCCAGCAATGTACAAACTATTGAGGCACTCACCATGTCGCAGTATTTCTGGTGACACACACAGTGATGAAGGCGAGTTCTTGTTAAATTGTGCAGTGCTGATATTCTCCCATATTAATACCCCAGTTCCCGTTGGAGTGTTTGTCTAAGGAAGATATATTCTGTGAAATATTTGCAGGTACAAATTAACAAAAACAAATAGAGCAGTTATATAACTGACATATTGGGACACTCGTTACATAACCAATTGTTCAAAAAGTAAAGGTGCACAAACATTACCTGGTAAAATAACCAAAGCCTTTAGAATACAGAATATAGTAAATATAATCAGAAATACAGGTAAGCAAAATCATGCAAAGGGTTTCAAGAATAAACATGTCTTTAAATCAGTTCCATAGCCATCTGTTTGGCCAAAGTGAGAATTCTGATTAGAATTTGGATTTCCATTTTTGTGTCAGCCATATGGCTTGATTCCTATAACGTGGTATATGTGTTATGTTTTCTTTCAATTTTCCTTTCCTTGCGCCCCTTGCATCTTAACGATTATAACCTCCTCCTCCGTTACCTTTACAGATATTTATTATCTTTTATGTCTTGTTCCAGATCTCGATACCGGGACCGTTTTACTCTCCTCTGCCCATGATGTCTGCAGGATTTATTTTACTGATGGATTGTTGGTAAATCTGATTAATAGCTTTTGTATTTTATGAAAACTGAAGCACTCAAAAAATATAAAGAGATTCCGACCGAGGGAGCTACATAGGATCAGCTTAGATAAAGTTTATTATTTGGTGAAAGAGTTTCAATACATTTTGAGCATGTTCAGCTTATTCAAGGCACCTTACAATACACACACTGTTGGGATCACCTTTAGTAGATGAAGTAGTTTAGAAAAGTAGCCCTCTCTTGCTGAAGCAGGCAAGGTGAATATTCAGTGTAGGACCCACCTAAGAGGTTTGCTTTGAAGAGGCAGGTGGGCATCCCTCTCCCATGGCCATTGGAGTTACTGAACCTCTATTTATTTAAATACGCTCAGGGACTTAGGCTAGTGTGGAGGTAACTGTTTTTCTCTTTGGTTCCAACCTAACCTGACTAAAATGTTCTGATGGATGAAATGCATTTTTGAGTAGTAAGCGGATTTCCATGTAACTTAGTAAAGGGGAATGATGGGTTCTTAGCATGAGCGCTTCATTAAGCATTCCATCATTGGACACCATTAAGTACATGTTATATAAGGGAATAAGGAATTTCTAACGGAGGACCTACTTGCAGTGAAATACAAACAGGTCCATGTTGCCACAACAGCAAAAACAAACTGACATAGTCAACACAAATATCCAATATCATGGCATACATACGTGGGCAGGCTTATACCAGAGATTTATATAGGAGCTGTGACACTAATAGTGATAGCAAGGTATAATAACAAGAAGACTTTATGCGAGGAATTAGTGGTCAGTCTAATGGTAAGGTATAAGGAAAGGTAAAACGACTAACATGGTGTAGAGTAGGTCAGCTGTAAAGATGGGGAATACACAAACAATATGGACTAAGCTTGGTTATTGGAGGTTGGTCAGTGTTAGAACCAGAGTGATATTAAGAGACCTCTCTAGAGTTTTCCCCCTGGGGACCCACCCAGCGACAGAGCAATTAGTGAGATGGTTAAGGAGAAGTTAAAGGCTTAGACTTTAGAACAGTTAAGTCCCCTCACACACTCCCCAAATATAGATAAAGGCTGGCACTGGGCTATGGGCTAGGTTATCCTGGAGCTGGATTCATCTGATGCCCTCAGTGGGCTAAACCCTGTCACACATAAAGGAGGAAGATTGCAGGCTGTCCAGGAGTGGGCAGGCTGGTGTATGCAAGGAATGCTTCAAACTGGCTCTTCCCAGGCTTCAACTGTGGACTGGAAATATAAATTATCGTACACGCCGTGCAGAGCTTGCTGATTCGCTGGGAGCAGAGGTATTCCTTTCTTGGCTTCTTGATTATCCAAAGGGAAGACACAGTATCCAGTATTCTGGGGAGCATCTTTATTTTTGACTCCAGAGCTTGATCTCAGCAACCTTATTTATTCCAAGGCGCTTAAAGTCTGAGCCCACTATAATAGGCTCAGCAACATGTGAGTGAGACCAATTTGCATTTGTTTATATTGTTTTGTATATACAGATTTCACTATGGTCTATTATTCTTTGTTTTTTTAGGTTTCAACCTATGCATGGTAAATTGCACGTGTATGTTATTTTATGTACACGTTTAGTGTGCTCTCACCGATATTTTATATTTCCTTTTCACTACTTTTTGTGTGGTTTGGGTGACCTGCACTAGGTGATTGTAGCATTTTGTACTTCTTTTTAGCCTTTTATATTTTTTACTGCGACTGTGGATCGCCACAAGGACTGTCTCTCTATCACTTTGGTGGGTAGTGGTGTGCTCTGTGCTCTCCGCTGCCATTTTAGGGCCCTCTGAGCTGCTTGAGTCTTGGGCTTCCTAAGTGAGCGTCACTGGGGCGAGCAGCCTCTCTTTTGTTTCGGGACAGGTGGTTGCATTTTGCTCTCCAGCTTCTGCCAGAAGTGGGCAAATACTTTGTTTAGTTTTGCCATGATGTTGAGGTGACCTGCACTGGAGCCTGTGTTGCTGGTGGCGTCCGCCATATTGGATGAGTCTGCTTGCCATTTATCCACCTGTATAGCTGCTCCTTGAGCTCCTGCCACCTCAGGGTTACATCCCATGGGGGAACCGGGATCACCCACACCTGTCCAAAGGGGGGGAGGGGCAACAGGGCTTGTGTGCGTCCTCCACTGCTTCTGGGCACCTGCGGGACAGGGGAGCGGCCGCCTCTCCCACCCAATGTGCACCATTTCGCAACATCAGAGGAGAGGTCATCAGGCTCCTACCGGGTCGCTGATCGCCCTGCATTATGCCCTCTGTTGTGAGGATTAGATTATTTGCGCTTGTTGTCCTGGATCGGGCAGTAACAGATGATAATAATCTGCTAGCTTCAAGATTATGTGGGAGCCTGTGTAAAACACGTCTCACCGCCATGCTGGTCAGGCCCCGCCGCCTACTTGACTAGTTTTTGTTTGGTTTATAGACAGGGAGTAATAATTGTTATTTTTTTGCTAAATTGCTAATTTTAAGACATTTGTGATGATCAGTATGTTTTTAGACTGTAAATTCTTTAGGTCTAAGAAAACTGTAAAAAGCCAAGTAGATGGTATCCTTTAACACATTAGTCTATTGTTCAAAGGGGGCAGTGACCAGTAAGTCTGAGATTGCATGGAGTTTGTGACTGTCGATAGCAAGTTGTGACAGACCGCCTGGCACCCCGACCAGGTACCTCCATCAGTCGCTGCTTCCTAGTACTTGCGAGCACCATAAGCACCACATTGGAATACCATAACCACCGTAAACCGACAAAGCGCCACAGCTTGGTTGGGGTCTTGCTGTCCTTCACCCACCCTGGACCCAAAACCAGGGTCCAGCTTCAAGTGGTTAGACCTCTCCTAGTCCAGAGAGCGAAGGGATCCAAGGGAGTATAGTGATTATAGCAATCCCCAGAGTGAATATAGCTCTCCAATCCCCCAAACATGAGCCTAGACTTCATGAAGGGTAAAATGAATGTGTTTAATGGCAGGCACAACTGGCCTTATATGCAGGTCCTCATGCAAGGGGAACTCACCCCTGTACCTGACAGTAGAGTACAGTAAAAACATACACACAATTACATTGGCTCTCAGGTCCAGGACACTCCCATACAAAATAGGTCAATCCCTCCCCTGTGCCTTGGAGATAATTAAGTCAGCACTATATTAAACTCAATTATCTCCAGGCACAGAATACATACATTTTTACAAAACCCCCATAATACCTTTAAACACACAAAATCCCCACAAAAGTTACCTCCTCTGATAGCCCCGATCTGGGTGACCAACGTATCCAAAAATCACCCAGATTGTTTCAGGGGTTCTGGAATTTCCTTGAAGTCATAATTTGACCGACCGCACACATGGTCCCATGCCTAAAACAGTTCCAGAGAATCAGGGCTTACGGTCGGTCTACTTCGATAGTTAAAAACAAACAAACTACCGAACATATTCCATAGTATTATGGTGGAGGGTGTTCCCCTTGTTCATGGGAATGTTTCCACCCAACAGCGTCTTCCTAAGTGCTATAAAAGCGAACACAGGCGATCATGTGTGTCCAGCGGTGTTTGGGAGTTTCAGTGACTGAAAATAGATCCACGAACTCGACGACCAAACACCTCTTCCTGCATTCGTGAAAACAAGATGGCTGCCACCTCGTGGTCGTCCATAGGATATGCAGCCACCCAGACGAACACTTAGAACACTGCACAAAAAATATGAAGTAAATAAAGGCGCTTGTGAATAATTTATAAGTGAAAATAAAATACCATAAAAGGCAGGCGGCACTAATTAAGTGTAAAATAGTAAAATAGCTCAAGAAAACACTCTATATCAAAATAGAAAAAGAAAAAACGTGTGCTGTGCCTTTAAGTGATTTATATATACATCTTTGTGCGTACTAATATACAAAAAATCAAAAGTGCAAAATCGTGAAACACTATATCATGTATCAAATATCAAAAAAATGACCAAGTGATATTTATTTATTTATAAAATATTTTACCAGGAAAGATACATTGAGATTTCTCTCGTTTTCAAGTATGTCCTGGGTCTACAAATCATTGCATTGTTACAATAGGGTACAATAAAATACAAAAACAATATTAATACACAATAAATACAAAATTTAACATAGAACAGGCAGGAAAGGTATGTAGAGAGGGATCTCTTAAAGGACTTTAGGCTTAGTGAAGATTTTAAATTGTGCAGGAGGTCGTTCCACAATTGCGATGCTCTGTAGGAGAAGGAGGATCGGGCCGCTTTCTTTTTGTATTGAGGTAGACTAAATAAAGTGCTTGTACTGGATCGGAGGTTATAGGAGGTGGGAACAGCCGGGAGAGCATTCTGCTCAGGTAGGGTGGGAGTTTCCCAGAAAAGCTCTTAAACACAAGGCTGGAAACATGAAGGGTGCATCTGGATTCCAGCGACAGCCAGTTTAATTCTTTTAGCATGTCACAATGGTGGGTCCTGTAATTACATTGTAGCACAAATCGGCAGAACGAGTTATACAATGTGTTGAGTTTATTAATGTGGGATTGTGATGCAGATGCATATACTATATCCCCATAATCAATGATTGGCATCAGCATTTGCTGTACAATCTTTTCCTTTACTGTAGGGCTTAGGCAGGATTTGTTTCTGTACAGGGCACCTAGTTTTGGATAAAGTTTAGATGCAAGCTTTTCTATGTGCAGGCCAAAAGATACATTGGGGTCTAACATCAAACCCAAGTATTTGAAAGAGTGGACTGCGGTCAGTGTGCCATTTGAATTTGTTTTGATGGATAGGTGGGAATTGTGTAATTTGTGTAATTTAGGTACTGTTCCAAAGATCATTGTGACAGTTTTGTCAGTGTTCAGGAAGAGTTTGTTTTTTGCAATCCACCTTTCTACCTCTGTAAACTGGTCTTGGAGTGCAGCCTCAAGCTGCGGTAGATTGGATTTGCTCGCATAGATTACAGTGTCATCTGCGTACCTGTGTACATTTGAGGATTTGCAGACATTAGGCAGATCATTTATAAATAATGTAAATAGTAGGGGGCCGAGAATGGAACCCTGGGGAATGCCACATGTGACTGGGAGAGGGAGGGAGCGATCCAATACATACAATCGAAACCAGGTTAGCGAACGATCATCAATACCTGAGTTTTTGAGTTTGTGCAGTAGAATGTCGTGGTCTACTGTGTCAAAGGCCTTAGCAAAATCAAGGAAAATAGCTCCAGTTAGGGCTCCTTGTTCCATGCCAGTTTGGATGTCATTGCAAACTTTTAAGAGGGCAGTTGTAGTGGAGTGATTCTGGCGAAAGCCCGATTGATCAGGGGTCAGATAGTTAAATTGTTGGTAGTACTCACAAAGTTGCGTATGGACACATTTTTCTAAGATTTTTGACAATACCGGGAGCAATGATATTGGGCGATAGTTAGAAACCAAAGTAGTGTCACCACTTTTATGGATAGGCACTACTCTTGCAGTCTTCCAAAGTTTGGGTATGTATCCAGACACCAAGGATTCGTTAATTAGAGTTGAGACGGGTTTAGCAATTGCCGGCGCACTGAGCTTCAACAGCATTGCTGGGATTTGATCAGGTCCAGACTGGTTTTTCATTTTTAGATTATTAAGATGTTTTTTAATGACACTAATAGGTACAGGTCTAAAAATAAACTTGTCTATATTGGGACTTTGCAAATTTAGTGGGGCCTGTACTTTGTAGTTTATTTATGACTTTCCAAAAGTTTCTAGGGTTTGAGATGTTTGTGTTCAGATTTTCATAGAAATATTGGGCCTTGGCCAATTTTGTCTGTTTTGTACATATATTTCACCATTGTCTATATGCACAGTGATCGTTCATAGAGCCAGTACGCTTAAACTTTGACCACAAAGAATCCCGAAACTGGGGGGCGGAGCCAACCACGGAACAAGATGGCTGCAAGCTAAACGAGCTCCTCTCCTAACGGAGTGAATCCGCGAACATCGGGCGCATAAACTAAAGATGGGACACCCAAAAAGAGCAGCATCCACCCCTCACCCCTCCGGTAAGCAGCCGACAGGGAAACCGGGGGCCCTCACCAAATATTTCCGCGACAATGCGGAACTCCAGCCAGGCGGGGTAGGCCCAAACATGGCGCCGGACTCACCTCACCACAACTCCCCACCATCCAGCCCAGCAGACTCCGAAATGTCCGGGGTGCCCGGGGACACGGAAATCAGGGACCTCCTCCGCAACATGCCATCCAAGCAAGACCTGGCGAACATGCTGGGTAAGCTGGAGATGTCCTTGGGTCACAGGGATGTCACCCAAACACAAATACAATCCCTCCAAGACAATGTGAAAGCTCACACAACTCAGCTAACAGAGATACAACGTTCCCTAGATGATCTGGATAATAGGGGAAGGAGGAATAACCTGAGAGTGAGAGGCATCCCTGAAAATGACAAGGAAGACATTATAGCAGTGCTCACTGAGCTTTTCAATCTAATCCTTGACAGAGCGCCTGACTCTACCATAATATTTGATAGAGCCCATAGAGCCCTGCGACCCAGGGGCCTGAACACAGACAGGCCTAGAGATGTAATATGCAGGCTACACTACTACAGGTGCAAAGAAGATATTCTGGCAGCACTACGGAATTCCAACCAGCCGCTATTATTTCACAGTGACCCAATCAGTATATACCCAGACCTCTCGTGGCTTACACTTCAAGCCAGACGTTCACTGAAACCCATCACAGACCAGCTGAGGATGAGGAACATCAGATACAGGTGGGGATTTCCGTTTGCTCTAAGCACCACGATCAACGGCAACCAACACAGCATCCACACCATACAAGATGTCCCAGTATTCCAGAGGGCTTTGGACCTCCCTATGACACACATCAGCGACTGGTACGGCCCGACGCCACCATATGGGCTGCCTCCGGCACCCCAGCGCCCCCGCGGGCAGCAGGAAAGAGGAAGAGACACACAGAAGGCACAGATAGCATGCTACAAGGAGACATAAGACCGTCCTCCACAAGACGACAATAGCCCAGTAAACCACCCATGACAGCAGAATACCTGAGCGCCAAAGGTACCACAGCCACCCATGATTAACGGTCATAGGACTAAAAGAAACAGGACTCGGAGATGAATGACTTTTTCATGCGAGCACTACCAAGGAGATGGACACAAAGCGAAAAAAAACAAAAAAAACATTAAAAAAAAAACTTATCACGGGATATCTTGGACTTACCTCAGATCCGAAAGAAGAAGAAACCGGACAAGACTACAGAGACATCACCTCACACAACACCGGGACTTTCTTATTTATCCTCCAAGGCACAGGCGGACAACAAGGGAGAACCACCAACAAATACGAAAGACTATCACAAGGGCGGGTAATATGTCTATCATTTGACTATGTTACACTCACCCCCCATCAATCCTAGGTTCCTACATCTAAACGCAATTATATATAAGTACCCCACAGGGCAGACCGCCACAGTGCCCGACAGCCCAACTCCACAAGGAAGGTAGATTAACGATACCCACAGCCACGTAAAACTAAAGGACCACTTATATAAGCTTCCCCCCACTCCACCGACTACTCTTCGTTCTACACTCCTAGGCCCACCTTACAGGGACCCTAAGATAGGGACGTAATCAAACCCATAGACGAAATAGAAGAACCGTGCCAAAATGTGCCACACGACACCTGCCACGCCAGCCAGTTGACTACCATAACCATGAGTTTTGGGACCGAGGCTGTTACACCCGAAGGTATCAGGGGAGAAAGAGGGGAGAAGGAACAAAAATATATATATATTTACCTCGAGGACCACCATAGAGCCTCTTGAAGACCATCTCCCCCCCAAGGTACTTAACGCCCACTCGAGGGCTATCACATGACAACATAGGCCCACGGCCAGGTGACAAGGCAGCGGGGAAGGGAAAGCCTATAGACTATCTCTCTTAACTCCAGAGACTACACAAAAGGCCCACCACACCAGGCCCAATAGCTGAGGTCTTAAGTCCCCAACACTCATTCGCCCATAACGCTACATAGACCACTTCAAGCGGAGCCCACTCCGATTGGGATAGTGACCAACTGGACCCCTCTTCCTAACACACAGTAGACTTGCGGTCAACCACACCCACCCCCCCCAGGATAGTACACTAAAAAGTATAGGCGTATCTATACGCATGCCTATACCAGCAGATAACTGAACCTAGACCCATAGGGCCCACACCACGGTGACAGATAGGTTCTCGGAGAGACAGACCATCTCGGCCGAGACAGTTACCATAGGTATTCACGCACCTGACACAGGTGCAGGTTACAATTCAAGTTTGTGTTATTCATTGCAGTTGAATTATTTGTCTTGATTTAGTGCATTTTTACTTGTGAATTTCTAAATATCTTTGTACAGACAGGTCTGTGGCCAAGCGCTGGGTGGAGGCACGACGCCAGCCCTAGATAACTCCAAGGTAACAGACAGACAATGACTACCCTATGCATAATCACCCTCAATGTAAGGGGGTTAAACTCCCCTGAGAAAAGATCCCTAGCCCTCAAAGAGCTACATAGACTGCGCGCAGACATAGCATTCCTCCAAGAAACCCACTTCAAAAAAGACAAAGCCCCCAATTTGAGAAACAGTAGATATCCCACAAGCTATTTTGGACATTTCGCTGAGAAAAAAACCAGAGGAGTGGCCATATTACTATCCGCCCAGGTACCTTTCACGCTCATAGACCAGAAAACAGACGACTCAGGGAGGTTACTGCTAGTAAAGGGGACCATGGGACAAAATAAAATCACCTTTGTTAATATGTACCTGCCTAATACTGGCCAATGCAAGACCCTTAAAAAATGCCTACGCTGGATAAACACTTTTGCAGAGGGTATACGCATAATGGGGGGAGACTGCAACATGTCCCTAGACTCTGCTTTAGACACCACATCGGCCACCCCCAACAGGTACGACTCTCTCCGCAAACACTTCTCCCGTCTCCTGGACAGCGCTCAGCTATATGAATGCTGGAGAATAAGTCACCCCAATAGGAAGGACTACTCCTACTACTCCCACACAACCCATACCTACTCCAGGTTAGACATGTTCTTTCTACCACATAGGTTCTTACATTTAGTGTCATCGTGCTCCTACGGCCCTATTACATGGTCTGACCATGCACCCCTGTCTCTTGCCGTTCACATACCCTCGCTACCCCTGAAAACCTACCAATGGAAATTAAATGACCTACTACTAAATGACAAAGTAGTGATAAAAAAGATACACGACTCCATTCAACAGTACTTCACAGAAAACACCTCACCGCAGACCTCCCCCCCTGTGACATGGGAAGCACATAAGTGTGTGTTACGGGGACAGCTCATAGCCATCGTATCCACACACAAAAAAAGAGAGAGAGTCAAACTAAATCCCTCACTGGGGATATACGGGCTCTAGAGGCAATCCACCACAAAAAAGACTCATTCCAGACATATAAGGCACTGCTCGCGAAACGCACAGAGCTACAACAACTGTTAAACACACAGGTCCAACGCACACTACTACGCACCAAACACTCCTATTTCTACTACGGTGGCAAGTGCGGCCGTCTCTTAGCCTCTGCGCTAAAACAAAGTAGGCAAACAACATTCATAGCGAAAGTTAAACACCCAGACAAGGGCATCTCACACGCCCTACCTGACATAATGGAAGCATTTCACAAATTCTACTCAGAGCTATACAACCTTAGGAGTGCTCCCCCCCCCCCGTCGGCAGCGGACATTGAACGCTTCCTAACCCCCAGGGTGCGTCACAAGATCCCAGGTGGAGCGCTACAAACCCTAGACTGTCCTCTAACGAGAGACGAATTCTTGGGAGTAGTGGGCTCGCTACCTCTGCGGAAAAGCCCAGGCCCAGATGGTTACATGGCCAAATACTTTAAAACATTCAAAAACATATTGGCAGACCCCTTCCTAGACGCTTTTAACTCCCTCACCAACGCCTCAAGTCTACCGGCCCCAGCTTTAGAGGCACATATTACACTATTACCAAAGCCAGGAAAAGACCCCACAAGTTGTGGCAGCTATCGCCCAATATCTCTAATCAATGTGGACCTTAAAATTTTTACTAAAATTCTTGCAAACCGGTTGTGCCCCCTGCTACCCGAACTCATACACACAGACCAAGCGGGCTTCGTCCCGAGACGGGAGGCAAAACATAACACAACGAAGCTCTTAAACATCATCCATCTGTCTCACTCCCAACGCCTACCCAGCCTCTTGCTCTCGGTCGATGCTGAAAAAGCATTCGACCGGGTAGACTGGTCCCTCCTCAGAGCCACAATGCAAGCCATGGGCTTCGAGCCAAACTGGGACAATTGGCTCAGGGCGGTATACTCTGCCCCCACGGCCAAACTTAAAATCAACGGACAACTGTCAGACCCAGTGCACATACGAAACGGCACGAGACAGGGGTGCCCCCTATCCCCGCTCCTCTTCATCCTCACGATGGAACCATTCCTTCAGGGGATTAGGGACAACACAGACATCACAGGCTTCCAGGTGGGACATCAGGAATACAAGATCTCAGCATTCGCTGACGATCTACTCTTTACGCTAACCTCACCCGGCACCTCCATGCAACCGCTTTTGGGGGAAATAGCCGCCTATAATCAGATATCCAATTTCCAGGTTAACTTCTCCAAGAGCGAAATCCTGCCCTTGGAAATCTCCCAACCACTGCAAATCACACTGAAGAAGAAGTACCCATTCTCGTGGGCCGAAACGGATATCAAATATTTAGGGGTTCACCTACAACATAATCTCGCAGCCACTTATAATATAAATTTCCTCCCACTCCTTCAACAGATAGAAACAGATCTAACCAAATGGCACAAGCCCCAATTTGGATGGTTGTGCCGCATCAACATTCTAAAAATTAATACGCTCCCAAGACTGTTGTACCTTTTGCAAACACTTCCAGTCCACATCCCCAAATGATTCTTCCTCAAAATCAGGCACCTCTTCACCAAATTCATATGGGCAACCAAACATCCCAGGATAGCCTTCACCACGCTCACGAAACCCAAAAGCCAAGGCGGCCTGGGGATGCCACACATAGAGCTCTATCACGCAGCGACCATTCTCACTAGGATTTATGAATGGGCCACCCATCCCCCCTATACCTTCTAACAGGAAACCCATTGTTCCAGCCAGGGCTACCGAACCACTCATTTGACTTCCTAAAGCTACCTCAAAAGACGCCCTATTTGAGACTGCACTCAGTTTTAGAGGGAAGCTCAGTCAAACCGCTCAACGCCCTAATGGGAGTAGACCAGCCCACGACACTCCAGACTTTTCGATATGCACAACTGACCCACTTCATACGATCCACGCAAACACTACCAACAGGTAGTGTTGGGGACTCCCGGTCGTTCACACCATATGAAATATATTGCACATCTCAATCTCTCAAAAACAAACATCTATCAACATTCTATAAGTTGCTCCAAGGAGAGCTGAAAGGACACCTACCACAGTACACCCAAACATGGAATAGGGAACTCTCTACTAACATTACACAGGGAGAATGGGGCACCATTTTCCAGGGCATTCAGAGATCCTCCGTTAGCACCGCTATTCAAGAAAGCACGTACAAGAGAATATCAAGGTGGCACTATTCGCCCACCAAACTACAACATATCTTCCCACACACACTAGATATTTGTTGGAGATGTGGGCAAACAGGAGGGACAACAGCTCACATCTGGTGGCAATGTCCAACCATACAACCCTATTGGAAGAGAGTACGGGAGATAATCATCAATATCACAGGGAGGAACATACCACTCAAACCGGAGACAATGCTCTTCTTATTATTCTCAGACCCCATCGCCAAACCACAGAGGATCTTAACGACCCACATGCTCACGGCGGCCAATCTCCTCATACCGATACAATGGAAGGCCAATAAGGCCCCATCAATGAGGGATTGGTTCCAGAAGGTAGAATCGATACGGATTATGGAGGAACTGACAGCCTCACTAAACAATAAATACGTCCACTATGTTTCCACATGGGAACCTTGGTCAAAATACATAGGCAAAACCACAACCTTATGAGAACCCAGGCGGTTCAGGGCCCTCCTCAAGACTACTCAGTGGTAATTAGCACCCGGCTTACCTCCCCCCCCCCTCCCCAGACGTAGCACCACGCAAGCCACAGACCTGGCTAAGAAGTTGGGACCTACTAGTCACAGTTATACAGTTAAAATCATTTACCGACACGAAACTGCTGACCATGGCATTCGTAATGTACAAAACAAACGGGAACATAATGTAAATGCCGGTACATATCACATGTGCTATGCACTACTCGCCCATATTCTTTATCATTGTACCTTCTATACTTTACAACGTATACTTTATTACTGTACCTTCTATACTTTGTAACGTAACCTTAAGAACCTGACAATCAATATATACAACTTGTGATCCAGTTCATATGTGCTCCTTTTACCGTCACCTTACTCAGCGGGGCATGCAAATTCCAAATTTGTAGGAGTTCTGACTGAAAGAATTCAACAGCACAGTCTAGATCTGTGATAATGTTTAATCTGTGCCATGAGAGATTCTTGATGTCATTTAAAAAGGATTCAAGATTAAATTTTTTGAAGGACCTAGTTATTTTAACCTTGGGAGAGGAGTTAGTAGCTTTTATTTTGCGCACGCAGTACACTAACAGTGATCACTGAAACTGTTAGGGAGAACACTGGCCTCCTGGATTCTATCAGGAGAAGTGGAGAGAATCCAATCGAGCAGGGTATGGTTATGGCTTTTAATGTTTACGCGTTGTTGGGGAGGAGATTAATTGCGTTAGCTGCAATGTCTTAAACAGTGTGCAAGAACTAATATTTTTAGGATTCAGCCAATCAATATTAAAATCTCCAAAGACCAACAGTTCACTTTTTGGGTTTTGAGCTATGGTTTTACTAAGGAGATGGGCTATGTCAGAAAGGGAATGCACAGGGAAGCTAGGTGGGCTGTAGATTCCTGCAACAATGATTGATTTACTGCACGGGATCTCAATTGTGCCAGAAAGGAAATCAAAGGTGGCAGGAGGACTAAGGTTTTGTAAAGGGGTAAACTTTATGGAATTGTCATAAATAAAGTGCAAAAGAGAAAACACTTACATAGAAAACTTTAGGAGGGGAGACATATCTTCCCAAATACTGAATGACTCAAATCACAGAATGGGGGAGATAATAAAAGAAAAAAATGTACATAGTGTAAATCTGTAAGTATTTGTACAAAAGTATATAAGAAGGTAAACCAACGAACTCACAAATGTGGAGCAGTAGAAGTCTGCTCCCAGATAATTCAGAATTCAGGACCACGACTGTATAGGCAGGACACTGGTCAGGGTTGAGAGAAAGCTGAATGCAGTCACATACAAAGATATATTTAATGAAAACCTCATTGAGTGCTCATGACCCCAGATTGGGAGAACTCTATGAACATCCTTGAGTGGTCCAGCTTTGTCTGTGGTATCTTATGTACCCCCCCCCCCCTATATATTGTTCCTAGAGTCACCACTATATCTGCATGTGTGTCAGTGTATCTGTGTGTGGCTGTGTGTCTATGTATCTGCATGTGTGTCAGTGTGTATACATGTGTGTGTATGTGTATATGTGCATACATCTCAGAATCTCGCCAACAGTACACACAAATACACGCATGCATTTAAAGGTCCACACTACATACAAACCCCACCATTATATATAACACCACTGCATTAAAATTCCACAGGCATACAAATGCACGCCTGCATTCAAACGCCAACAACACATACAAACATCCGCCCTACTTTCACTTACAGATACGCCATACAAAAACATGCTTACATTCAAAAACACAAACACTATTTAGTGTTAATTTTTTTTTTTTTTAACTGCTGTTTTTTTTTTACATTTTAAAGTTGGGGGTTGGGTACCTAAAATAGGACCCGCCACGAGTACCAAATGCTCTAGGTACGCCTCTGACCCAAGTCCACCATAACCAAAACCATGAGAGGTGGTAATTGTTACCAAAGGTGCTTCAAGGGTCTGAACATTTATGCCAGTGTGATATTCCAGTTTGCATTGCCATTATGAGGTACTGAGTGTAGATTGATGTGAAAAAAACAAACAATTGTACCATACAGCACAAACAATAAAAATAAAAAAATGAAGGTGTCTGAATATTTTCAAAATGCTCTGTAAGCACTATAGCAATTCATATATTATCAGCTGTATTTCATGGGCACTACAGAGTCATGTCTAATATAGAAGTCATGCTTATTTAAGTAGCTATCTGCTGTAAAAATAAATCCCACTCCCATGGTTCTGTGTTGGCTCTCTATGAAGCAGAACTGTTCTTGGCATCGATACTGAAATAACACACACTGACACATACACAAAAAGCATTTGGGAGGTTGGTAAGACTAATTTCAATGCACCTTCGAGCATCTACAGTAACACTACAAGATGTTAAACTTAAAAAAACAGTAAAATGTTTTTGTTAAAAGATAGAATTTGTAGATCTTAAAAAATATTTGTGAAAATAATGGAACAAACCTGCTTTATTTTACACCAAGAAATAGACAAGTATTAGCAGCCTACAGTGGATTATGCTTTGACATATAGAAGCCCGGATGTATCCAGAGAATGATATTTACTCTGCCTGGCATTGCACCAATAATGCTGCTTTACTGACGTTTTCGGAGAAGCATATGTCACTTGTTCAAATATCCAGAAGGCTTCTTGCAATAAAAACCTATATTTGTTCTTTATATGTTTGCCAATTCAGTTTTATTTTTATAACATCTCACTTATTGTCCTGTACCCTGCCTGTTCACAAAAGCAGTTAAAAAAAACAAAACTTCAAAAATGAGAAACACAAATACTTAATAATTATTTAATTACCAAAAAATCTAGGCTGTAAAATACTTAAGCCCTATCTTTCACACACCTGTTTCTGCTGCGGAATCAAAAAATAAAAAACAAAAAATTTAAATCTAAATTGCCACAAAATAAATATTGCCGCAGAGTCAAAATCTCCTTGACTCCAAAATATAATTTATTTTTTTACCTTGGAGCATCTGACCATATATTTGCATTAATAAACACTTCTTATAAAAACCATATTCCAGGATTATCATCAACTTAAAGAGGCTAAATTATTTTTAAATTATGGGAAGAATTACAAACTTATTTAATGACAGAAGAATGGTCTCCAAGCAGTCAAGGTGTTCAAACCAAAGGCAGATTTATTGGGTCAAAACATGTGAGAGAGCCGCAACATTTCGACCTGCTATGAGGCCTTTGTCAAACTTCTTTAATGAGGCTTTAGTTTATACTTTGACTTACCACATTAAATGCTTATAACCTGTTACTAAACCAGAAAAAAAGTTATTTTCCTATTCCTGAAGTTTGATGCGTTGGGTTTTGTAGTGGACTAAAGGTAACCCGACTGGTTACCTCCGCTATTTTCCCTCTCAGCCAGACTGGAACCTTGTGTGATTAAGCTCGTATTCCCCCAGTAACTAGACGAGACATTGTTCTAAGAGTCATCTGGTTTATTTAGGCACAACATGCCCCAGCTTAGGGTCTCCATACAGGCATATAGCAAGCCACTCCCTGGCGTCCCTGTGTCTGGGATGATAATTGATTGTGAAAACTGTAACTCAATTATCTCTCAGTTACAAAAGTCCCTCAAAAGTATCCCTAATATTGACAGGAACCTCACAAGTGTCCGACCACCGTAGTTGGCCAAATAGCACTCAGATCCGTTCGATAGAATAGAATCGCTACCGGGGTAAAGTTCTGACTGGTCGGCTATGAGGTTGAAACCCACAACAGTTCCATAGAAAGTGGTGCAACGGACCGTTCGGCGGTTCCTGTATGAACACTGTCAAAGGTATTCCCTTGCTTCCAGGGAGTAAATGCTCCCCCTGGTTAATAGTCTTGTTCTCCCAAAGAGCACTCTCCTAGCTGTTCGGGGCATGGAGCAGGTAGCCACAGCCGGCCTTAGGTGAGGTGAGAACGGACAACAGCTCAATTAGCTTCAGATATGTTCTCTCTGTAATGGCACAAGCTGAGCTAAAACCAGCTTGAGATCTGAGCGGGGACCCATCGAAGGGCAGGCTAATTGAGCTATTGTCCGTTCTCACCTCAATACATATATGCAGTGCAGCAACCATCCAAATCCTGGTAAAAAATAAAATCCATAAAAACCAATAATAAATTAAGTGCAAAAAACAAATGTTTTATTTAAAAAACCTTTAAAAATAGAATATTTAATCACTTTAAAAAAACATTTTTATTCTTAATCCCTTCAAAAGTATAACAAAGTGACAAATATAAATAAAAAGGGAAACATGTTGATAGAGCATTAGTTCCAATAGGCTGCAAACACTTAAACTTGGATACACCAACAATCCATGAGAGTATAGTAATGGGAGAGATTTAAAAAAAAACGAAAAAAAAAAAACAGGTTGCGCCAAATGTTGTGTAGAGATGTTAAACAACACTAATAATAAAAAGTAGTAAAACAGTATTTACAAAACAGTCCCAAATTTGTTTGATAGCAGAATTCTTGATAGGGGAGGACAAGTACAGCAGGTATTCCATGATGAGAGTCACTTGAGAAAGCCCATGAGGCAAAATGCATTGTGATTTGAAATTGTAAAGTATTTTACTATTAATTGTTTTACTGCTTAACTGGTAATTAAATAGTTTCTACGATTCAATTTATTTTTATTTACTTATGCTATATATTATTTTAATCCTGCTTTTTATTTTAAATCTTTATTTGAGTTTATCTTAAATATCTTAATTGTCCTAAAAAAACAAACAGCTGGCATTACTGCACCTTATCTACTTTTATCATGTATATCTGTGGTAGCTGCCTTTCCTGAGTTCCTAAACTATCTGCCTTTCCTGAGTTCCTGTGCTAGCTGTCTCCCTGAGACCCTGAGCGGGCTGCCTTCCCTGAGACCCTGAGCGGGCTGCCTTCCCTGAGTTCCTAAGCTATCTGCTTTCTGCGTTCCTGAGCTAGCTGACTTCCTGCGTTCCTGAGCTATCTGCCTTTCCTGAGTTCCTGTGCTAGCTGCCTTCCCTGAGTTCCTGAGCTATCTGCATTTCCTTAGTTCCTGAGCTAGCTACCTTCCTGAGTTGCTGAGCTAGCTGCCTTCCCTGAGTTCCTGAGCTAGCTGCCTTTCCTGTCTAGCTGACTTTCCTGAGTTCCTGGGCTAGCTGACTTTCATGAGTTTCTGAGCTATCTGCCTTCCTTGTGCCCTTTGCTATCTGCCTTTCATGATTTCATGAGCTAGCTGCCTCACTGAGTTCCTGAGCTATCTGCCTTTCCTGAGTTCCTGAGCTATCTGCCTTTCCTGAGTTCCTGAGCTATCTGCCTTTCCTGAGTTCCTGGGCTATCTGCCTTTCCTGAGTTCCTGGGCTATCTGCCTTTCCTGAGTTCCTGGGCTATCTGCCTTTCCTGAGTTCCTGGGCTATCTGCCTTTCCTGAGTTCCTGGGCTATCTGCCTTGCATGAGTTCCTGGGCTATCTGCCTTGCATGAGTTCCTGAGCTAGCTGCCTTTCCTGTATTCCTGTGCTAGCTGCCTTTCATCAATTCATGAGTTAGCTGCCTCCCTGTGTTCCTTTGCTAGCTGTCTTCCTTATTTCCTGTGCTAGCTGCCTTCCCTGACTCCCTGTGCTAGCTGCCTTTCCTGAGTTCCTGTGCTAGCTGCCTTCCCTGACTCCCTGTGCAAGCGGCCTTTCCTGAGTTCTTTTGCTATCTTTCTTCCTGATTTCCTGTGCTAGCTGAATTTCTGAGCTTAGCTGCTTTTCCAGAGTTCCTGTGCTAGCTTCCTTCCTGATTTCCTGAGCTAACTGCCTTCTTGAGTTCCCGAGCCAGCTCTCTATCCTGAGTCCATGTGCAAGCTGCCCTCCCTGTGTTCCTGTGCTAGCTGCCTTTCCTGAGTTCCTCACCAAAATAACAATATACAATGTATCTACAAAAAAACACGAAAGGAACCAAATATTGTAATAAATCAAAATACACACTGTAGTGGAGCGGCAATATTAAATCCCACGATCTCCGCTGGTAAAGAGGGTAATGCACAGTCAAGCGCTGAAAAGTAAGGCAATATCCCAAATCCCCCAGTAACCGGACGAAACACAGTTCTGGGAGTCAACTGAGGTTTTTATTCACAGCATCCAGTATTTATGCAAGCCCCCATGCAAGGGGTTTCAATACTGACATAGCAGGGGTAATACAGTAGGGGACTACATGGGGGACTTAACATTCAGACCTTTTCTCCCATCAGGCACTGCTGGACGTGAGGGATACTCCCACTGGAATGTACCGTTAAGTGGATTATCCCACCGTGCAGCAGAACCGACATTTCACATTAAAATATATAACTTTTACAATACTTGGGTGATTTACACGAATGGACGTTCGGTAGATAGCTGTGGTCTGAGAGCACCTTTTGTGAGAATACCGCTCAGATCCCAGCTAAAACACCTGAACGCCACACGAAATACACTTTGCCCATGAGTTTGTCTGAAACTACCGAACACCGATGGGGAACTGTAATAGGGGAATACCGGAGCTCCCGAACGTCCTGGAAGTCCAGCGGGGTTCATGCTGTCGAGTAGCCAATTTCGGCTCCACGCGCTCGACGACCAAACCCTGCTGGTGAGACAAAGGATCCAAGATGGCCGACCGCCGTGTGGTCGGTAGCCGAACGACGGCCACCTAGGAAAGCCTCTAATTACCGATTGTAACACTGTTGAAATCGGTTAATGAGCGCCACACGTCTCTCTGTGTGTGGGCTATTAGGGGGTAGCTCATTCGGTTCATGAACAGCCTGTAAAGGTGCTGTTCGTGAAACAAAACACCTGAATGCTAGTGGCTTTCGGCTGCTAGCATAGGAATTCAATGCACACATACATTAACACACAGTGTACAGCCAGGTTATACAAGAAATACAGGGATTAAGACATTCAACCTTTTTATGTACATAGTCCTGAATATTACAAGTGGCTAGGTTTGCCACACACACAAGATGTGTTGAATTCAAAATTATATGAAAATATAGGATCATCACATATAATCATTATATCCTCCCATCTGGAAGGATATTCCTCTTAGCACTCGGAAATGCATGCAAAATAAATATAAAACAGCCACAGTGCAACACAGTAAATTAACACTTATTCAACTTTATTTTTACACACTTACAAGATGTGATGTAATGTTATAAAAAAGCTCATCAACATATCTCTCCAGGATCGGATAGTAAAGTGTAGACATATGCAATTCATTTTCTTCCGAATGTACATTCGGATGAATTTCATGCAATTTGGACATTTGGATGCTTACGAATGTCCAAAGTGGCAAAGGGACAAAGTCCTGAAGTGAAATGAATGTCATTGATCCGAATTGCCGAAGCAGAAAACATGTTTTACTTACAAAAATTTCCAAACACATTTTTTTGCCCATACACATCCCGAGTAAAGTGCACGTGCCATTTGCTATAAATTCTTTCTTCTCTGAATGAGTATATATTAGGGATAAGTTAAAATGACAAAAAAGTGAAGAACTACAAATGAAAACGCATTTCGTCTCGGCTGTTGAGACTTCCTCAGGGAAATTCCAAATGCAGCATAATACAAAACATATACACAAGTCCTTTATGTGCCGTATATAAGTCTGTGACGGGATCACCATTAGCCAATGCTGTGGTTCGTCATCCGCCTGAAATTTATTAACCAAGAAGATGAGTTCATGCCCCAAAAATTCTTAAGCGCGAAACTTAGTGGAATGCATATGTGTTCCAATTTCGTACTTTCTTCTTCCTTCGTTTCACTACCACCCTTCTTATGTAGCGTCACTGCGTCCCTTGTGTGGCATGTTTCATGTAGACCATTTTGTCAAGATGACTACTGACACTATAGAATCTCTACCCAACCCAAGGATTTATAAAAACAATCTGTCCATTGCTGAACAAAAAGCACTTAAAGAATTAAGATCTTATCATAAAAACCTTCCGATAAGGGGGGAAATATTGTCATCCAAAATAGAGATGCATACATTGAAATGTGTGTGCATCACCTTAACGATATGACCTGTTATAAAAAGCTTGATGGAGACCCTACATCTTCCTTCTTGTCCTCCTTAAATACTTTACTGAACTCTGGAAGATACCATCATCACCATTGAGGAATTGAGATTCATTATGCCAAAGAATTCACCAACTATAGACACTTTTTATTGCTTGCCAAAAGTGCACAAAGACTAATTTAAACCACCAGGTAGTCAGATAGTGTCTGGGAATCAATCTCTCACTGAACACACAGGCAAATGTTTGGAAAATGTATTACATCAGTTTGTCATCCAATTATCGTCCTATTTACAGAACACAAAACAAACATTACTTACTTTGGAAAACCTGGAGGTGCCCCCACACACCATTCTTGCCAGCATAGACGTTGTATCACTATACAACAACATCCCACATACAATAGGAATCAAGACAACATCTTATTTTCTGGCTAAATCTCAAAAAAAATTCCAAGTCACATAAAAACTTTTAGATTTACTTTCTTTCATTCTTAGACACAATTATTTTGTTTTCAATGGCACATATTATTTACAGCTGAGGGGCACAGGTATGGGGACAGCTTGTGCCCCCAGATATGCTAATTTATACTTGGGATGGAGGGAAGAAACTATACTTACACAATTGGATCAAGATCTTAGCCAATATATCTATAGTTGTCATAGATATATGGACGACGTGCTGGTATTCTGGACTGGACCGATTAACAAGTTCAATGACCTGGTTACTACACTCAATAATAATGACATAGGACTATCTTTAACCTCAGTCATTTAAGGACCACTATAGTGCCAGGAAAACCTTGTTTTCCTGGCACTATAGTGCCCTGACGGTGCCCCCACCCTCAGGGTCCCCCTCCGCCAGGCTGGATGGAGAGGAAGGGGTTCAACTTACCTCTTTCTCCAGTGCCGAGCGGGAAGCTCTCCTCCTCCTCTCCGCCTCCTCTCCTCTCCTCTCCAGGAGCCACGCGCGCATTCAGCCAGTCACAGTGAGAAGCGCGGAAGCCCTCTAGCGGCTGTCAATGAGACAGTCACTAGAGGCTGGATTAACCCATTTATAAACATAGCAGTTTCTCGGAAACTGCTATGTTTATAGAAGAAATGGTTAACCCTAGCTGGACCTGGCACCCAGACCACTTCATTAAGCTGAAGTGGTCTGGGTGCCTATAGTGGTCCTTTAACGAGAACTCGAATTCCTTGACCTAAAAATCACATTGACCATGGGAGGTACAGTGGAGACAAAATTATTTAGAAAATCTACTGCTACAAATAACCTTCTCTACTGGAAAAGTCACCATCCTGTCAAAATGAAGGCAGGTATTCCTTATGGCCAATATCTCCACGCAAGGAGAAATTGCTCTTATGACATCACCTTTTATAACGAAGCAAAAGAGATTAAGAAAAGATTTAAGGAACAGGGTTATCCCAATAAGATTCTTAAGCGAGCATACCAGAGGGTAACCAAGATGGACAGATAGACTTGTCTCCATACATCAAGACCAAAATCAACCAAGAATGTGATCAGATGTATAGGTACATTTGACCAATATTGGGAGCCTGTGAGAAATATATTCTCCAACAACTGGCCTATACTTCTGCACGATAAGGAACTTACGGATAACATTTCCAACTACCCAAATATAACAACACGAAGACCAAAAAATCTGAGAGATTTACTCGTCCATAGCCACCTTGCACCACCTACTACCACCCCTGGGTGGTTATCACAGACTAAGGATGTGAATAGATGCGGCCCACACTTGAACAAATATACTACATTAGTGGAAGAATAGGAAGCATATCCTTTAACTTTAAAACGTCTCTAGTTACAGAACTCTGGAAAGAGTCTTTGTGCCCCTTATCTCCCTTGCACTGTGTCACTTTGTCCCCTTAGCCCTGTGTCTCTTTCCAACAACCAACAACCTCTCTGAGCCCTATGTCTCTGTCCCCCTGATCTACTGGGTCCCCTAGCCCCGTGTCTCTGTCAGCCTTATCTCCTGCCTCCCCTAGCACTGTGCCACTTTGAACCCCAATCCCCTGCCACGCCTAGCCCTGTGCCTCTGTTCCCCTAATTCCCTGCCACCCCTAGCCCTGTGCCTCTGTTCCCCTAATCCTCTTTCTCCCCTAGCCCTGTGTCTCTGTTCCCCTAATCCCCTGTCTCCCCTAGCCCTGTGTCTCTGTTCCCCTAATTCCATGTCTGCCCTAGTCCTGTATCTCTGTTTCCCTAATCCCCTTTCTCCCCTAGCCCTGTGTCTCTGTTCCCCTAATCCCCTTTCTCCCCTAGCCCTGTGTCTCTGTTCCCCTAATCCCCTGTCTCCCCTAGCCCTGTGTCTCTGTTCCCCTAATTCCATGTCTGCCCTAGTCCTGTATCTCTGTTTCCCTAATCCCCTTTCTCCCCTAGCCCTGTGTCTCTGTTCCCCTAATCCCCTTTCTCCCCTAGCCCTGTGTCTCTGTTCCCCTAATCCCCTTTCTCCCCTAGCCCTGTGTCTCTGTTCCCCTAATCACCTTTCTCCCCTAGCCCTGTGTCTCTGTTCCCCTAATCACCTTTCTCCCCTAGCCCTGTGTCTCTGTTCCCCTAATCACCTTTCTCCCCTAGCCCTGTGTCTCTATCTCTGCCCCCCTTGCCCTGTTTTACACTGTCCCCTAATCCACTGCCGCCGTAGCTCTGTGTCACTCTTCCCCCTGTTACCGGTGTCATTCTATCTCCCTAATCCCTGCCCCCTGGCCATGTGTCACTCTGTCTCACTAATCCACTGCCCCCAAGACCTTTGTCACTCTCTCCCTGACCCCTAGCCCTGTCATCCTAGTCCTGTTTCACTGTACCCCTAATCTCTTTCATCGAGCCCTATGCCACTATGTCCCCCTAGCCCTGTGTCACCCTGTCCCCCAGCCCCTCCAGCCATGTGTCACAGTCTCCCTAATCCCCAACCCCACTATCACTTTGTCGATCTTTACCACTAGCCCTGTATCACTTTGCCCGATAAGTCCCTGTTAGTCTCTCTCCCAACCCTTTGTTACTCCGTCCCCCTAACCTTGTGTCACTGCCATGCCCCGTCTCTCTAGCATTTTTTTCCCTTTGTTAAACTTATTTTTATTTAATATAATGCAAGAACAACAATATAATAAATAAAAATGTAATTCCTGGTGACCCGTAGGTGGAGCGTGTGGTCTGCTCCTGTGGCTGGTGCAGGCTATTATAATTGCTGTCTCACAGTTTTGGTGCCCAGTTATAGAGTCAATGCACAGACACCGGTAATCCTAGTCTGTACTCTGAATCATAACAAGCACCAGACTGGAAGGAGGGGTCTGCACCAGTCATAAGTGCAGGATGTGCTCTTCACCATTATCCCTGGCTGGACCACCAGGGAATTTATCTCCCTCCCTACACAAAAAAGTAAGCAGGAGTAGAGACAAAACACCCACTACACACAGACAGAACATATGACACACACAAATTACATTACATTATTGTGAGGTTTCTTATAGTGGAGCCCTGTGCTATACAAAATGCACATTCATTTTATATGTGTGGAGCTCTGTAATCTATGGATTTGTGATACACTCAAGAACATTGCAAATTTTTTGCTGTGGATCTCTGATAAACTCATACATAAAACACAATGTGAATTTTAATGCCCAGGATCTGGGTAAATGAGGAAAACCGAGTCCAAAGCAATACAGCTCATAGTATTGTGTGGCATGATTGAGAATCAAAAGGCGCCAAAGCAATCTTTGTGTTTGTAGGTGGTGTCTCTGTATAAATGAAGGGGGGGTGATGGGATGACAGTGCATCTTTGCCCATGTGCCTAAAAATTCTTGCAACGGCCCTGTGGGCTATTACACAATTCACACGTATTCCACGTTGAGGTTTTCATTTTGTTCAGCACTTATTTTACTTGAACGATCTTTGAACCCATAGCAGTGTGGTCGCACTATGCCCCCCTGATTCTACCTTGCCGATTTCTCCTCCACGTGGATAATGCACAAGCCGTGATGGTCATCCATCTGCTTTTGTTTTCCTGTCACCTAACAACCACTGACACTAGGTTAGCCATGTCCTCACATTTCCATCTGTTTTCAAGATAATGGTCACTTTATAATTTTTATATATGAATTCACTTGTACAATACCTGTTGACAGTGGCGTACATATCGGGGGTGCAGGGGTCGTGGCTGCGACCAGGCCCGGGCGCCCTGCGCGCCAGTGTGGCCACATTTTGCCAGCCTCTTCTCCTGGGGGGCCCAGGAGCTGGCCACCCCATGGCCCCCAGAGGCTGGCAGTGGCTTCAGTTTGCCGGCGGCTGGGTGAGGGAGCACTCTCTGCCCAGCACCCTCGCACGCACCGCACTGATGCCGGAGCCAAAATATGACATTCTGGCTCCGGCATCAGTAAGCGGCACCCAAGAGTGCTCCCTTGCGCGGCCGCCCAGCAGCCCCACTGGACCCCAGGAATCCTCACAGCACTCCCAAAGGTAGGGAGTCTGGGGGATTAAATAAAAAAAATTGTGAGTGTCTGTGTGTGTCTGTTAGTGAGTGTGTCAGTAAATGTGTATGACTCTGTTCGTGAGAGGGGGTATAGTTAAAACCCCTTCAGCAATTACCTTTTTTCAGCGCCGGGCTTCCTTGCTTTACTATGGACGTCCAGCGGAAGTGCCTCTAGAGGCTGGATTAACCCTCTCTGAAACTGTTTTCAGCTGCAAGGTTAAAATTAGAGGGACCTGGCACCCAAACCACTTCATTGAGCTGAAGTGATCTGAGTGCCTATAGTGGTGCTTTAAGTGTATCTGCATGCACTGGCAGCACACCCCAGTCACAGCCCTGCGACCACCGCCATGTGCAGCGGCACTGGCCCACGCAGAGTAAATGTGGGGCTATGGATCAGTTTTCGCACCGGGGGCCCCATGAATCTTGTGTACGCCACTGCCTGTTGAGCTTGAGAAAGAACCAAATGGGTCAAAACCGATGTAATTTTTAATCACATTAAAGAGATTTTTGAAAGACCTAGGAGTCAACTATTGTATAATTTTTATTAAAACTACATATAAGTGTAAAGGAAAGAAAGATAGGAAAACCATTTAATTAAAAAATATATATATAAATCTAAGAGGCTGCACTTACCTGAACATGCATACATTATAGGGTGTTGTGGGGTCTAATCTACACAGTTTACAAAATCCAGCACACTGCTCATTCACTAAACCGCAGTTTCCTCTCACAGAATACTTTTTTTTTTAAATCAGTTAGAAAAAAAGTTTACATTATGATATTAATGTGCCTAAGCCTGCCACAATGTCAACATACCCCACTCTTGGCAGATCCTACTCCAACAACCCAATACCTGCTTGTATGACGGCACATAAGAACCATTCAACCCATCTAGTCTACACAACTTCCTAAATACTTTCATTAGTCCCTGGCCTTATCTCAAGTCTTGCCTTATGCATATTCCACAAATGCTTAGACTCACCGTGTTAAGCTCTACCACTTCAAGGCTATTCCATTCATACACTACCCTCTCAGTAAAGTAATACTTCCTGATATTATTTTTAAACCTTTTGTCCCTCTAATTTAAGACTATGTCCTCTTGTTGTGGTAGTTTTTCTTCTTTTAAATATAGTCTCCTCCTTTACTGTGTTGATTCCCTTTATATATTTAAATGTTTCTATCATATCCCCCCTGTCTCGTCTTTCCTCCAAGCTATACATGTTAAGATCCTTTAACCTTTCCTGGTAAGTTTTATCCCGCAATCCATGAACCAGTTTAGTAGCCCTTCTCTGAACCCTCTCTAAGGTATCAATATCCTTCTGAAGATACGGTCTCCAGTACTGTGTACAATACTCCAAGTGAGGTCTCACCAGTGTTCTGTACAATGGCATGAGCACTTCCCTCTTTCTACTGCTAATACCTCTCCCTATACAACCAAGCATTCTGCTAGCATTTCCTGCTGCTCTATTACATTGTCTGCCTACCTTTAAGTCATCAGAAATAATCACCCCTAAATCCCTTTCCTCAGATGTTGAGGTTAGGACTATCACATATTCTGTACTCCGCCCTTGGTTTTTTTTAATAAACATCCAAGTTACAGAAAACCACTAACACAATCTTTCAGTTACTGAGAATACTATTTAAAAGTAAAATTGTTATATAGTCTATACATTCTCTGGACTAAATTATATGACCCATGGAAATGTCCTTTACTATTGGAGCAGATTGTGAGCTGAAGTCCTCTTACTTGCAGTCATTAAGTCAGTGACTAGTGGTTACTAGCAGATAATCCATTTCTCTAGGCTGGTAATCTTTGAGTTAGAGGTTTATAGACTAGTCATCCTGCAGATTACAGTAAATGAAAGCAAGATTTATATGGTGTGTAGAAATTCTACACAACGATTAAAGCAGTGTTCATGCCATACTGATCTGCATGGAGAGGTAAAATGCACAAGACACCAACAGATGTGATAGAGTGGAACAAACGTGTCATAGTTTCTAAAATGCAAGAGATGGAGAAAAACCACATATTTAATTGTAAAAAAAGAACATTTATTTTGTTTGCGCATTAACATAATGGAAAATAGAGGGCTTGTTTTTCTGAAGTGTCATTTCCACAGAAATTATACCTAGGAGAGAGGGGATTATATATAAAAAAAATATATATATATATATATTTCATTTTGCTTTAAAGCACATGCAATTCGGTCAATATACACCTCCACACTACTGGCTCGAGTTCTTTAGTTTGGGACAATACTCATTGCTGCCATGGCAAGAAATCAGAAAGACCACCAGGGGTTGAAATTAAAGCAGGCTGGTGCAAGAACACATTGCCAAGAGGTCTACCATGGAGATTTACCATGTGCTCAACATTTATGCTCTTTTAGGCACTTCCTGCATCCTTACCTTTTTGATGCAGGAGCGTGGCTTCCCTGGAGTCCAGATGGATCCTGCCAAGTCTGATTATGCTATCCTTCATTTGACCTCTCCATTGAAACTTGTTGGTAAGCTGGGAGGAAGTGACTGACAACCTTCCATCACTGTACAGTCACACTGGTCCTGCTCACAGTTTTAAAGGGTGAAGCCTAACTGGGTTAGTATTAAAGATGCACTTCAGGCCACCCAAGGGTTAGATGAGGTCTCTATTGGAAAGTGTTCTGCAGAAGCCCATGATGTTGCTCATGCCTGAGTTCTTGCAAGTCACCTTGTTTACAAGTTTCCTGAGCTGCATGATCAGCAGAACACTTTTGACCAACTTGTACATTCACTGGAGACCAGAGTTCTACATGCAGATGCATTTCGTAATCTTTAAAGACTAGCCACCCACACCACTTAATAGCAAAGACAACATCTGGGTACCATGTCTTAACCCTGCAGTTGAAACAAAGATTACAGGGTTAACCTGATTCTAGTCACTCATGCCACCATACCTACAGCCACTAGAGGGACTTCTGTTGCAGTATTGAGTTTTGCCCACACATGCGCAGAAACCTCCCAATGGTAAAGCATTAGATTTGTAAAGAGTAATCTCAATTTGTTGGTCGAACAGGACACCAGTTCTACAAGGGAGAAGATCTGTAAACCAAGTTTAATCCTGGCAGTGGGGACCAGTCCCTTAAGTGTGTTAACTAAATGAATTAACACTATATGGATGGCCCCTTCCAGTTTAAAGGCCAGTGCAGTCCCAAAGATACTTGCATTCCCAATTTTCCAAGAATTTGTCATAATGTAGAAGTGAAATACTCACATCTTTCCATCTTTTCCAAACTGTATAACAATTGTATCATTGGCTAGTGGGGGTTGCAAGAAGTCAGGCATATCATCTTTGAAGTGAAAGATCACTTGATTGAGTTCTCCAACATAAAGTTCCACATCAATGTATGTCGTGTAAATAGAGTCTTCAATTATGTATCCACTGGGAGGTTAGAAAACAAGACATTAAATTGCCCAATAACAGATATTACAGTCAGCCTGCAAGAGCTTCTCCCCCCCACCCCCCAGTATTTTCAGAATCTCTGGGTGGTGATCTGATCAAAAAAGGACAGACTAGGATTAGACATACAATGGGACCTAGATATGGTAAGACCATGAGTTTGATAGCGACAAGTAACTCAACACATCCATGAGGTTTACAGACCATGTAGACTACTTCATGATCTCCATGTGTCTCGTGCCTTCCTTAATGCACATCTTCAACTGCGCTCTTCTGGCATTGTCCCTGCTGACCTTAAACATGCCACTGTAGTACCTAACACACCCCATCCCTCGACCCGTCCAACTATCGTCCCATATCCCTGCTCCCTTTTCCCTCAAAGCTTCTGGAAAGACTTGTCTCATTTCCTCAATTCCAACTCTCTCCTTGACCCTCTTCAATCTGGTTTCCGCCCTCTCCACTCTGAGACTGCGCTTATCAAAGTTACTAACGACCTACTCACAGCTAAATCCAAAGGCCACTACTTCATACTAATTCTTGACCTCCGCAGCCTTTTACACCGTTGATCATGTTCTCCTTCGTCAAACTCTTCACTCGGTCTCTGTCCTCTTATCTCTCCCAACGCTCATTCAGTGTCTCCTTTTCTAGTGATACCTTCTCCCGTCTCGGTTGGAGTCCCCCGCCCCCCCCCCCCTCTCACCGATCCATAGGCATGTCCCTTCTTGGTCTCTCCGCTCTGCCCGTGGCCACCTCCTGTCCGTACCGCCAACTCACGCTTGCAGGAGTTCTCACGGGTGGCTCCCCTCCTATGGAATAGCCTGCATACCGCCCTAGTCTTGCATCTTTTAAGAAGTGCCTTAAAACCCATCTCTTTAGGAAAGCTTATGGCCTCCAAGACTAACCTCTACCTCACATACCTGTCTCTTGCTCTCTCCTAAAGGGTAGCCCACCTTATTTGACTGCAAATTCCTGTCCTAGTGTGTTTTACACCCCACCTCCTATAGAAGCTAGATTGAGCACGGTCCTCTTCAACCTATTGTTCCTGTAAATTGTCCTATTTATAGTTAAATCCCCCTCACAATATTGTAAAATGCTATGGAATATGTTGGCGCTATATAAAGTGCAATAATGTGTACATTGTAGTACAGCAAGTTAGGTCCTTACAGAGATGCATGTCACATCACTGGAGAAGCTTGTAGGTAGGGACGTTGAAATGGTCACCTGTAAATTTTATATTTGTTGGTCTGCCCAAGACTCCCATGTAAAGAAATCTGTGAATCTTGAAGCAGAGTCATCATGTTTTTCACCCGGACAGTTATCTTGTATCTCCAACCTATGAGGCAGAAAATGGACAATAGTTACAGCATGAGACAACTGCTTGGAACCTATAAGGTTCAATAGGAATAGGGGCAAAGATAATTGGTCAAACTTTGGCCATTCGAGAATGAGGTGACCACGAAAGCCTGTCTAGATCTTTATCTGAGAATGCATGCTTCGCTCTGTATGATTTATTTAGGATGTGGTATTCTGGACCATGTAAAGGGGGATGGGGCAGAGAAATAGAAGACAATGCATAGGAAACTTACTTAAATAGGGTGTTTCTGCAGCAGTGTCCAAGTAAAATACTTGGTTTTCAGGTGTTATTCCAGCATAGGTATCTGCATAGTGACCCATTAATGGGCAGCCAGTTGCAGGACATGGGAACCCCTCACCCTGAGGATGTAGAAATACAATTGGTTCACAGAATGTTTGATAAGAGAGTGGTTACTGTATCATACTAGTAAATGGAACATTGCATTTACACCTTCTATATAGTTTTATTAAGAAGCAGCTTTTGTTTAAAGACCTCAATATAAGCACTCATAGATTTAGGCTATATTGTACTCTGCGGTCCTATTTTAGGAGATTTCAGTCACCCAATATTTGTTTAATATATAGTATGTTTAAGTGTTTAATCTGAGCTATTGATATGAATGGAGTTACCAGTTGGAAATGCTCGTAAGAGTCACTTTTAAATCCAATAAAGCCCTCACGATTGGTGATGGATGCTGTATAATAGCGATAGCTCCGGAGGTGATTACATGCAAAGAGACCACCATCTGGCAGAAGAGAAAGACAATTATATATTTGTCATGTAAATATGGTCTTGTCCAACTATCTTGATATAGTAAGGTTACCTTTCCATAGCTCATCAGGGTGAAAAAGCATAGTGATGTGAAACTCACATCCTGGCATCTCTTCTCCTCCATTAGGAAAAAAGTCCAGATTACCAAGTAATTGGCTGGTTCCATAACCTTTGAACCCTAAAGAGTGGGGGAGAAAAGAATTTGGTCATTTGCTAGTGTTGTACATGTTTGTAATTCTGCTTTGCATTCCCTTAAGAGTAATATTTGTGTGGAGGAGGCCACCACAGTCAGTTATCAAGTGCCAGTATGCTTGTTAAATTGATGAGAATGTGGATAGAGCAGACTAGGTTTTCCCATACAATGCATATTGTACATTTGTCATGATTCCATATATCAGAAGAAAAAAATCCACACCTCCAAGCATGCATTTTTTTGTCCACAAGGGAAGGCCTAGTATAACTGACATTATGATGGACCTCCAGAGAGAAATATGGTAGCACCAAGACCAGTGGCAGCAAAAGATGAGGATATTTTTAAGTGTGGCAATTAGTTCTGACATTGTGTCTGCCAACACCAGCCTGCGTAAAGAGCTGGTGAGAACAGGACCACCAAGAGATTTTGTTTCCCCCTGAGGGATTCTCAAAGCAGAGTTAACCCCTTACCCATACATACCTAGATGGGCAATAAGGGAGGAAGTGTCTGTGTGAATTACATCAACAAGTTCTGCATCTGTTATATCCAGCCTGACCTCAGGTGGGGTTCCCTGGAAGTAGGGACCTGCTGGACTCAGACCTGGTGGAGAAGTTACACTTAGAGAAGTAATTCTTAAGCAGGACATGCTTGAGCATGCAAACATAGCAAGAAAATAAATTCATTTATACAAGGGGGATATAGGATATTGGTGGCACTGATTTCTGAGGAGTATTTCAGGATCAGTCTATAGCTTTACCATTTGGGGCCAAGCTCACCGGTTATTCTGGAAATCCCAGGTCTTCTCTTTCCTGCCTCCCCAGCTACCTGCGCTCCCAGACTGTGGCCAATAAGGTGTACGTTTGATGGAGAGTAGCCAGTAGTGTTCTGCAAGTGATTTTAGAAGAGAGTAGGGAGATACCACGTAAACACCAAGTGGTAACATTTCCATAGTACTAGTCATTAGCAGTCACCATTTGCACTCCATTTTAATAGAGGAGATACTACATAGCAGGTCTATGTCATACAATAGCAATGTCTAGAACTAGACAAGCCCAGGAGGAGTGTATTAAAAGCAATAATTGGGCAAAGGAAAGACTTCCATGAATCATGTAGGAGTGTGTGCAATCTCAATATTCTTCCACACACTGCAGAGTCTACATACCATAAGCGTGTCGATGAAGTAGGCCAGAACAGCACCCACAACTCGGACATTGACAGCCTGGGTATAAAGAGTATGTGCTCCACGCTGCCAGTTAACGCAGAAACAGTTTATATCCTCGACTTTTAACATTTCCTGGGGAGACGAGAATACCACACACTTTAATAAAGCCATTTAGTCCAACTAGAGATTAGTTAATATAAAAGGCAAACTGCAAAGTGTAGAACAAAGTAGCAGGTATTGCTCAGATAGCTACTGCTTTCCTAATTTAAGCTCGATTTGCTGTTTGTTTACAAATTTACTGAAGGGGAACAGACCACCCATAGAATTGCAGTACCACCACCACCTCTTCCTAGGCTGATATCCCTGGACATAAGACAGGACCAAGTATGAAGCCTACTGTATGTAGAGTTATATGCTACAGGAGGGGATCTGGTAATACATTACCGAGGGATCCCAAGGAAAGACCAGTTTCCTCACTTCATAACCTGAATGCTACATACATCATTATCAGTGCCTTCATGTATTGCCTAGCAGCATGAAGAGGAGGTTGATCCAGGAGGGTATAGCAATCACAAAACAACCAATATGTAGAGTTAAAGACTCACATTGCACATGTCTGCCAGCCAACTTGCCTCTCCTTCACTGATGAAGCCATGGATAACAAAGCGAGATTTTAGGCTATTTTTAAATTTTGAAGTAGACAGGGTGGATTCATTGAAAGCCAGGACCTCCTGGAAGAGAAAGAATAATCCATCCCTTAACATGTCCATTTAATATCCAATATAAAGATTAGATATACGGTGGGGGTGGAGACACCAGTAGGCTCTGGCTGCTCCGTTGCTGGAGATTGGGAAGTGGGACACAACTTACATGATAATCAAGCGGATTCTCTTGAGTGTGCAGCAAGAAGCTTATACCAATCTCTTCTGGAGACCAGGGCAGTCTGCTTATTAACCGTTCCTCTGTGCCTGACCACGGTTTATCATCGGTGAAACAGCCAATTTTGTCATAGCAGACCTCACCTCCTACAAGGAGATTTATACATGGATCCATTTCTTGTGTAAATATATCGATATTATAGGGCCATCTCTAGATTAATCCTATATTTAATAATACTCAATATTTATTTTTACTCCATGAAGAATGTGGATTTACTGTTTAGATGTACGAGTTAGGATAAAGCCAATGTCTATCTTTATTGATTGCATGTTGCTTACCTGTCACGATTTCCAATAAGGCAATAACTGACAGCAGTGATAGAATCATCTGAAAGAAACAAGACATTTTATGGATTCCATTTTCCAGACTGGCCTTCAAACCAGAACAGCATAATTTGCTCACAGCCATGGCTGCATTCTTCAATCTGATGCCCTTAAAGGTTCTCATATTCTTAGAGTCTGGGATCACTGGTCACAGGATGGAGCATGCCATATTCCCAGCATCCTGTGTTGGATTGGAGGGGCGTTCTCCAGTACAGGAGAATTATTGGAACCCTAAACTATAGAAACTGCAGTAAAAATATTAAAACTATAAAATTCAGACATACTGAGGTCTGAACAATATTAAGGAATGGACTAAAACATCCAGTCAGGGAGGCGTATTCACCAGAGTTAAAGCTTTTTGGTATTTGGAGACAAACTTCAGATTTAAGGTCAAAAGAGCCAATAGGACTATATAGTTTTAACTTGGGTGAATAACCCAGATGGAATCTAATGCAATGAGACTGGATTCAAGGCTTGGAAAATAGGACCTAAATTATCTAAATATGTGAAGGACTAGGAAATTTAAATTGAGGTGGAATCTCAGGAACTCTAGTTAACTAGAGACCAATAGCTAAACTATCCTCGTTATTGCAGGAAACAGTCATGAAGGGTTGCAGATCCACAAATCTCACTGATATAGGCTGGTTCTTTATGTTAATGGTACATGAAAAGTGCTGTCCTGCAGTTTGTAGCAATCATATCCTTCAGGAAGGAGATTCACTTAAGAGGCTCAGAATTCCCTATAAGTGTTCTTAGTGAGGTTCACAGCCACAAATTAGAACAGTTATCATGCAGACTAACTTCACATTAAACCATTAGCCCTATTAACACTGGGCTGTGCCAGTAATTAGGATGCGTGTTCCAGTCCCCAAACAGACAAGTAAGGGCAGTTTGGCTAGAAGTTCATTAGCATACATTGGTTTTTGTTCACAAGTTCCAGTTCTGTTAATTTGTCCTAAATGGCCGTGTTCACTTAAAAAGGTTTCTTCGTGTATATGCACGGAATTTCTATGTGTATAGCTCGAGATAACCAAATCTTCACATGATTTATAAGTCATCAATAAATAAATCAATGATTCAGAACCAAATGATGATACACAGACTGAAATGTATTTACCCAGGAAAATACATAAGAATCTTGTAAAATTACTTGGAGCTCATAGAACACAGACACCCCTTCCTCCCTAACTCACCATGTGATCAATACTGAGCCTCATACCTGGAAAATGCAGGTAACAGCCCTAATATACACAGACATCCTCCCTAACTCACCATGTGATCAATACTGAGCCTCATACCTGGAGAATGCAGGTAACAACCCTAATATACATAGACACCCCCATCTTCCCTAACTCACCATGTGATCAATACCTGGCGAACACAGGTAACAGCCCTAATAAACACAGACACCCCCCACCCTCCCTAACTCACCATGTGATCAATACCTGGAGAATGCAGGTAACAGCCCTAATATACACAGACAGGTGGGTGGTGCATCACACTAATTAGATTAATTCACCTTGTCTGGCATCGATTAAATCAGGGTTGTCAAACATGCGGCCCCCCAGATGTTGCTGAACTACAACTCCCATGATTCTTTCAATGAAACAGATAGCCAGGGAATCATGGGAGTTGTAGTTCAGCAACATCTGGGGGGCCGCATGTTTGACAACCCTGGATTAAATAGATTTAACTTAATGAGGTTGTTTACCAAAGTTTGACTTGCAGATATTTGAAAGTCAATTTTAAATTAAAGCCGAAATAGGCAAATTGAAAACTGAATTTCTACTTTCTCGATTTTGTCCAAAATTGTGAAATTCACTTTAAATTCCCTGCAATTTTCAGGTTAATGAATATCACATTTCAAGCCATGATAGTCGTTTGAGCTATTTTACCCTTAACTTTCAATTTAGCTGTGAATTTCTGACAATTCACACTTTAGTGGATAATCCCTGCCATAGCCAAGGTTACCACACAATACATACATACTGATTGGCAGAGCAAGAAAAGTGCTTCCCGCAGTATGCAGAATGCAGATGCTGCAGGGCGATTCTAAAGATTGAAGGGTAAGGAAGCCAGTGGCAGTGTCTTACACAAGGGGAGAATCAAGGCCAATTCACAATTAATTTCACTGAGAGCATAGCTGGCTTGGATCATTTTTCCAGATTTACTATTTGGACTTAAATTAATTTTGAATTTTCACATTTGTAAGTAACCCTGATAGGCAGAAACTTGGTTCTTTACAAGCTCAGCCTCCAAAGTCAATTAAATAAAACCCTATAATCCTTGTAATAACAGTGAAAACAAGAAAAGCCAAATTGAGAAAAATCTCTGACTTTGTTTAATGCTAATATTTTGGCTGAATGGCAAATCTGCTTCAGATATATTTGGTGTCGGCTCAATAAACACGAACGTTACATGGATTTAGTAATTTCTTAAACACAATTATTTCTAAATTGGCTTTAAAATTTGTCAATTTTAAATCAATTTAAAGGTTTTTGCTTCTCGTTTTTTCAGTTAGTAAGTAAAGCCTAGTCCTAAATTTTAACACAATTTTCAAAAATGTCTTGTTTCAATAATCATTTTAACTCATAGTCGTCTTCCCCAATACTGTTTTGCTTTTCTGTTATTCCACCAGTAAATGATGCCAACATTTACATAGGGGTCCCGCCACACTGTGTGTTATCCATACATACAGATGTAGTGTAACTATCCCAATTTTACATACTGTCGACTGATTTTTTTTACCAGCATTTTTACTTTTTGTGGACTTACTATTTAACGCTATATTTTAAGTACTCTGTGGACTTATTTACTTCAGCTTTTTCCTTTTAATATTGTGTACTTATGATTTGATTGGACTCTCTAATTGTTCATTATGTGAATATAACTTATTATTTTTTACACTATTGTCTACTGTAGCTCCTGGATACATTCTTTCATCTTATTTTTATAAGTGTTATTCCTTTTCAAAAATGTTTATTATTTTTTCTGTGAATGTAGAACAAAGAAAGAGGAGAAATGTAAACACATTCTCTGTGCACGATAACTACAGAGAGGGAGGTACCTTAGAATGCTGTGCCCAAAAAATAATAAATAAGATAATAATAATACAATAAATGATAATAAGATGTCATTATACCGTGATATTATGTAACTCTCCAATATCAAGGTATTTTCATTAGATACATCTGGCGAGAAGGAGGGGCTACAAGATGATAGCCTGCTGGGGTCACTTGATTTACACTAACCCATATAACCATCCTAGAATATTATCAACAAATATTGCAGATTGTGAACCTATGACAGTAAAAACCATTACTGGATCCACAAGTGAATCTATCCACCATATGCAGGGATTCTCTGGTGCATTCTGCCCCCAAAGTGTGCGTGCTAGGACGATGCTGCCATATACTATGTATACATTGAGATGGCCATAGTATAGAGCACATTAATTGGGTTTCTTCAAGCAGTATGACTGTTCCATATTAATTCATTTTATGTCACTGGATTACAGCCCTTCCAAATCCCTGCTCTGTGGTTTCAGTGCACTATGTGCCAACATACATGGTTAATCTATGTACATCTATTTCCACGTATCCTATGGACGTTACTTTTAACAGTTCTGCCAGTTCCACCTGTTCCTGTGTTGTTCCTGCTATCCCGACTCCGTGTACATTGTTCCAGCATCCTTAGCGCATACATATCTTCAGGTTTAGCGTTCTTTAATTTAAAGGGACACTATGCACACACACCACTTCAGCTCATTGAAGTGGTCTGGGTGCAATGTCCATTTTACACTTAGTGCTACAATGTAAAACATTGCTGTTCTAGAGAAATGCAATGTTTATATTGCAGAACTTTGTCTGCCCACAGTGGCTGTCTAGCAGACAGCCACTAGAGGGCTTCCTGAATCAAAACAGACGTTTGGTCTGTTATCTAACGATGGACGTCCTCACCTCATTGATTCAATGCTTTTCAATGGGGTGGTCTAATGAGCGTGCGACATTTGCCATACATTCGCATTAGTGCCCACTCATTGCGAGCCGTCGGAGGGGGCGGAGCCAGCAACGAGGGACATTTACGCTGGATAAAGGTAAGTAAAAAATAACCCTTTATTTACCCAGGCGCGATGGAGAGAGAGGCAGAGGGAGCTACAGTGCCAGGAATACAGCTTTGTATCATAGAAACATAGAATGTGACGGCAGATAAGAACCATTCGGCCCATCTAGTCTGCACAATTTTCTAAATACTTTCATTAGTCCCTAGCCTTATCTTATAGTTAGGATAGCCTTATATCTGTCCCACGCATGCTTAAACTCCTTTACTGTGTTAACCTCTATCACTTCAGCTGGAAGGCTATTCCATGCATCCACTACCCTCTCAGTAAAGTAATACTTCCTGATATTATTTTTAAACATTTGTCCCTCTAATTTAAGACTATGTGCTCTTGTTGTGGTAGTTTTTCTTCTTTTAAATATAGTCTCCTCCTTTACTGTGTTGATTCCCTTTATGTCTTTAAATGTTTCTATCATATCCCCCCTGTCTTGTCTTTCCTCCAAGCTATACATGTTAAAGGGAAACTCCAGTGCCAGGAAAACAATCAGTTTTCCTGGCACTGCAGGTCCTCTCTCCCTCCCAACCCCTGGTTGCTGAAGGGGTGTAAACCCCTTCAGTAAACTTACCTGAGGCAGCGACGATGTCCCACGTCGCTGCTTCTTCCTTCGCTGCCGCTCCTCCCTCTGATTGCGTTGATCGGTGGGAAAGACTGAACCCGCCCACAGGCCGGGAAGACCTAATGCCGCGCATGCGCATTAGAGCTCCCCATAGAAAAGCATTGAAAATGCTTTTCAATGCTTTCCTATGGGAAAATGAGCAACGCTGGAGGTCCTCACACAGCGTGAGGATGTCCAGCAACACAGATTTTCTGTGCTATGATGCAGGAAGTGCCCTCTAGTGGCTCCACTAGAGGTGGAGTTAACCCTGAAATGTAATTATTGCAGTTCATAAAAAACTGCAATAATTACACTTGCAGGGTAAAAAGTAGTGGGAGTTGGCACCCAGACCACTCCAATGGGCAGAAGTGGTCTGGGTGCCTGGAGTGTCCCTTTAAGCTCCTTTAACAATTCCTTGTAAGTTTTATCCTGCAATCCATGAACCAGTTATGTAGCCCTTCTCTGAACTCTCTCTAAAGTATCAATATCCTTCTGGAGATACGGTCTCCAGTACTGCGTACAATACTCCAAGTGAGGTCTCACCAGTGTTCTGTACAATGGCATGAACACTTCCCTCTTTCTACTGCTAATACCTCTCCCTATACAACCAAGCATTCTGCTAGCATTTCCTGCTGCTCTATTACATTGTCTGCCTACCTTTAAGTCATCAGAAATAATCACCCCTAAATCCCTTTCCTCAGATGTTGAGGTTAGGACTATCAAATATTCTGTACTCTGACCTTTTTTTTTACGTCCAAGATGCATTATCTTGCACTTATCCACATTAAATGTCAGTTGCCACAATTCTGACCATTTTTCTAGTTTACCTAAATCATTTGCTATTTGGCTTATCCCTCCTGGAACATCAACCCTGTTACATATCTTAGTATCATCAGCAAAAGACATACCTTACCATCAAGACCTTCTGCAATATCACTAATAAAAATATTAAAGAGAATGGGTCCAAGTACAGATCCCTGAGGTACCCCACTGGTGACAAGTCCAAGCTTCGAATATATTCCATTAACTACAACCCTCTGTTGCCTGTCAATCAGCCACTGCCTTACCCATTCAACAATATTTGAATCCAAACTTAAAGATTGCAGTTTATTGATAAGCCTTCTATGTGCAACAGTGTCAAAAGCCTTACTGAAATCTAGGTAAGCAATGTCTACTGCACCACCCTGATCTATAATTTTAGTTACCTAATCAAAAAAATCAATAAGATTAGTTTGGCATGATCTCCCTGAAGTAAAACCATGTTGTCTCTGATCTTGAAATCCATGTGTTTTTAGATGTTCAACAATCCTATCCTTTAACATGGTTTCCATCACTTTCCCCATTACTGAAGTAAGGCTTACTGGCCTATAGTTGCCCCACTCCTCCCTATTACCTTTCTTGTAAATGGGCACAACATTCGCTAACTTCCAATCTTCTGGGACTACTCCTGTTAACAATGATTGGTTAAATAAATCTGTTAATGGTTTTGCTAGTACACCACTAAGCTCTTTTAATAACTTTGGGTGTATTCCATCAGGTCCCATTGACTTTTTTGTCTTTATTTTTGACAGATGAAATAGAACCTCTTCCTCTGTAAACTCACATGTAACAAATGACTCATTTGTCCTTTTTACTAACTGAGGCCCCTTTCCTTCATTTTCATCTGTAAATACAGAACAAAAATATTAATTGAGGCAGTCAGCTAGACCGTTATCCTCTTCTACATACCTTCCTTCTTTTGTTTTTAATCTAACTAATCCTTGTTTTACTTTCCTTTTCTCATTTATTTATCTAAAAAATGTTTTGTCCCCTTTTTTTACTGACTGTGCTATTTTCTCTTCTGTGTGAGATTTGGAAGCTCTTATAACTTGCTTAGCCTCTTTCTACCTAATCTTATAGATCATGCTGTCTTTTTTTTTTTTTTTATATTATTACTAAATGCTAATTTTTTGTTTTTTTTATGATCTTGGCCACATCTGTGGAGTACCACAGTGGTTTGTTGAATTTTTTGCTTTTACTGACAAGCCTTATGCAATTTTCTGTTGCCTTCAGCAATGCAACTTTTAAATAATCCCATTTCTCTAGGACCCCATTTAAATTGCTCCAGTCTGATAATGACTCCTTTACAAATATTCTAATTTTAGAAAACTGTTTTTATAAAATCGAAAACTTTTGTTTTTGTGTGGTGTAACAGTCACTTTTCTTATATTAAACCACACTGTCTGATGATCACTGGATTCTAAACTTTCACCTACAGTAATATCTCATACCAAATCTCCATTTGTTAACACTAAATCTAGTATGGCCTCTTTACAAGTTGGCTCCTTAACCCCTTAAGACCGGAGGGCGTACAATTACGCCCTATTTTAGGGGGCTCTAAACGCCGATGGGCGTAATTGTACGCCCTCTGGTCTTTTCTTACTTACCCGGTCGCCGGCGGTCCCACGCTGGCGATCGCAGTGGGGGGGACTCCCAGGGAACCCCCCTGCAGTAGATCCTCCTCCTCCGGTGCCCCCCGGCCATGTGAGAGTGAGGTCCTTGCGAGGACCCCACAATCACATGGCCGGGTAGGCTGCCTCCTGCATTGCCAGCAGGGGGGCTGCCTGTAATGACAGGTGGTCCCCCTGCTGGCTGAAAATAAAATTAAAAAGTGTAAAAAAAAAAAAATATATATATATATATATATATATATATACACACATATACATATATATACACACACACACACATATACATATACATACACTGTCTAGATGTATTTTACTATTAATATATATAATTATTGTTATATTATATATATATATATATTAATATCAAATTACACGTAGACTGATACTGATTAAATATATATATAATTATTGTTATATATATATATATAATATAAAAAAATTAAATATGTAAATATGTTAAAAAATTTAATTAAAAGAATAAATAATTAAAAAATATAGGTGTGTTATTTCATTCTAACTGTATTGTGATATTAATATATATTTATATCAAAATACACGTAGAACGAAATATATATATCTACATACATAAATATATACGTATATATCACTATATATATATATATATAAAAATATTTTTTCAAAATTATATATATAAATATATATATTAATTCTGCATATATATTTATGTAATATTTTTACATAATTAGGTATCTTAATTAATTACAATTAGCGGGACCTGCCTGACAACCCATGCCGAAAGTAAAAGGGAATTTAATTTGCTAACACTATATTTAACCCTATAACTTTCCAAGACACCATAAAACCTGTATATGGGGGTACTGTTCTACTCGGGAGACTTCGCTGATCACAAATATTAGTATAACAGACAGCACTTACACGGACGATATTATTGCTGCGATACTTTTTACTGTTTTGAAACACAAATATTTGTGTTCAGCGAAGTCTCCTGAGTACAACATTACCCCTCATGTACAGGTTTTATGGTGTTTTCAAAAGTTACAGCCTCAAATATAAGGCTTGTTTTTCATTTTTTTCACATTAAAATTCACCAGATTGGTTACGTTGCCTTTGAGACCCTATGGTAGCCCAAGAATGAAAATTACCCCTATGATGGCATACCATTTGCAATAGTAGACAACCCAAGGTATTGCAAACAGGGTATGTCCAAAAGCGGCGTTTTTTGCATTTTTCACACACAAATACTTACGCTAACTTTGGCCAGTGTTTGTGACCAAATGGCTACTAAAAAAAGACTGGACATACTCCATTTGCAATACCTTGGGTTGTCTACTATTGCAAATGGTATGCCATTATGGGTGTCAATTTAATTCCTGGGCTACTATACAGTCTCAAAGGCAACATAACCTATCTGGCAAATTTCAATTTCAAATGTAACGTGCTATATTTGACCCTGTAACTTCCCAAAACGCCATAAAACCTGTACATAGGAGGTACTGTCTTACATGTGAGACTTTGCTGAATACAAATATGTGTATTTTTATTGCAGTAAAAGCAAACAGTATTATGACATTAAGATAATTTATGCTGGCACTCAATCACATAGGTGGTGCTGGTATTCGAGGTTATCCCTAAAAAAGCCCCATAAATATCATACAAAAAATATATATGAATACCGCACTCAATGTTGTAAAATAATCAACCGTAGATAAAGAAGTACTGTAATTGAATTTATTATTTTCAATTCTTTGATGTCTAGGTATATAACTTAATATGTGAGATTATAATTAGATCAAATGAATATATTACATCATATAGTCAATCGCTATTTACAAAAATAACCTCCATAGGTGTTATATAGATAAATAATTGATATATAAACACAGTTGTGAGGAGGGGGTAGTTACGCGACCCCCGGCTTTGCAAACAGGAATCCTCACAACTGTGTTTATATATCAATTATTTATCTATATAACACCTATGGAGGTTATTTTTGTAAATAGCGATTGACTATATGATGTAATATATTCATTTGATCTAATTATAATCTCACATATTAAGTTATATACCTAGACATCAAAGAATTGAAAATAATAAATTCAATTACAGTACTTCTTTATCTACGGTTGATTATTTTACAACATTGAGTGCGGTATTCATATATATTTTTAGTATTATGACATTGACAGATAAAATGTCATGTAGAACTAAAAAAAATAAAAATTTTTCTCCCATTTTATTTTCATATTAAATGTTTCATAGCTAAATATTTGATATTAAATGAAAGCCCTATTTCCCCTGAATAAAATGATATATAATAAGGGTGGGTGCATTTAATACGAAAGAGGTGAATTACCTTTGGACAGACATGTAGCGCAAATGCCAGGTTTTGTTTACATTTTGTTTCGTTCACAACGTGTACATTTGGCTCCATCCTTAAGGGTTTAACGACTTGTTTTAGAGACAATCCCAGTAGGGAGTTTAGAATATGTGTGCTCCTGGCACAAGCAGCTATTTTGGTTTTCCAATTCACCATCAGGAAGATTAAAGTCACCCATGATGATAACTTCCCCCTTCATTGTCATTTTAGCTATTTCCTCAACTAGTAGATTATCTAACTCTCCTATTTGTCCTGGGGGCCTATAAATCACACCTACACGAGTTACTGTGTGATTACCAAATTGTAATGTAACCCAAACTGACTATGTTCGTCTCACTGACTTTTATTAAGTTAGATTTTATGCTATCCTTCACATACAGGGCCACCCCCCTTTCTTGCCTTCCCTGTCTTTCCTATATAAAGAGTACCCTGGTATTGCTAGATGATTGAGTTTGTACAGTTCCTGACTCCATTATCTCCCAGGCACATTGGAGGAGTTTGTGTGTAATTGTATGGAGACCCCCTGCTGGGGGGGTCTGTATATAACTTGGCTGTACCATGACTCCTCACCTGCAACTGTCACAAATTACCTACTAAGCACTCCGTGAATACTTTTCCAACAACCTACTTAAGGGGGGAAAAGGTGTAATTGTATGGAGACCCCCTGCTGGGGGGGTCTGTGTATAACTTGGCTGTACCATGACTCCTCTCCTGCAACTGTCACAAATTACCTACTAAGCACTCCGTGAATACTTTTCCAACAACCTACTTAAGGGGGGGAGAAAAAGGAGAGGGGGGAGAAAAAGGAGAGGAGGAGAGGGAAAAAGGAGGGAAAAGGGAGGAAAAAAAGGGAGGGAAAGGAGAAAAGGGAAAGGGGGGAAGAAGGGGGGAGGAAGGGGGAAAAAGGGAGGGGAAAAAGGGAGATATATTGGAAGTGCACCCAACTCTTTGTGCAGAAATGGACAACAGTGTCAGCTGACTGGTTTTAGCCTATCAGAGCTCCATTGACAGTATAAAAGGATATGACTATAAGGAAGTGTGTCTTTTTGCCTTAGCCACACCTCGAGAATGGGCCAAACATTACTTTATACTGAATGGAGGGACAGCGCCAGGGGCCTGAAGGCATTATACCCCAAAGAGATAAAATTGTTAGATAACAGGGTCCCTTTAACGTTTCTTTCCATTAAATTATTAAAATGAAAACGACAAATTGCCCAAAAAACAACAAGACTGTGGGGCGCACAGTGTGTGTATGAGGGAGAAATATTTTGAGCCTGTGGGGGTGGAGGGTAGATTAATCTAATCTATATTTTCTTTATAAAAAAAATATTTAGATATTCTCTTCTCCTCCCTTCCCCTCCACCCCCCCCCCCCCTTTCCTTAGCCTTGGGGGGGGGGACAGTACAAGGCAATCACTGGTGGTCCCGGTGGTGAGAGTGAATTCTAGCCTGCAGCTCTGAAGTTCACTCTCACAAGATTCGGATCATTGGCGTAGTAACCACCGATATGGTCAGAGCTCGCAAGAGGAGAACCCGACGGAGCTGCACGTTAGAGTTCTCCCAGGTCCTCTCTCCGCTCGCCAGCTGCCATCAATTTATTGCTGATCCACAAAAGCTTTCCCTCGACTCTACTGCTACACTGTAGAGGATAGTCGGGTGAAAGCTTTTGCGGACCAGCAATAAATTCTTGCGGATCACCGGTTGAAGACCACTGAATTAGAGCACTCTGATACTGCATAGTGTGAGAAAGTCTTAATACAAACAGAAATGTTCTTTTACTGCACAAGTCTACTGGACACCTCGGATACTACGACCTGTAACTCTGGACTCTAGAATCCTGCACCCAGAGACTGTGCACCACTACCAAGAGCTGGCTAGCCACCATATAATTAACCTCTGCACCACCAAGGGTATTTAGCCATTACCTGCTGGTGCTGACAGTGGGCAAATTATTGGTTCACTTGCAGAAATTTACTGAATTATAAATTGCCAGATCCATTTGGTTTATCGTTGTTCATCATGAGGTTGTTGAAAAAACCTCTGGTTTCCGTGCTTTAAATTAGTTTGCATGCAGATGTTGGTGATTTCCTGAACACTTCTTAGAATAATACGAATTATACGGATTTACCACATGTGGTTAATCTGTGAATGCCAACACGGGTGGAAATCGGTCATTTTCTCCAGACAAAACCTAATGTTTAGTGAATAACCCTGAAAATGTAGCAAAAATCAAGAACCAAATGAAACAGGTTATGGCCGAGCAAGTTCTTTTTGCTTCGTGGTTGTGAATTCCACCCATGGTGCCAAATAGAGAGTTGATTTCCCCTAGCCATTACAGATCGAGTGAGAAAAACAAATACTATTAAAGAAAATCTATATATTATATATTTTGTTACTGCTCCTACATTTTTTTTTCTTTACTTTCTCACTTCTCATTCAATCTGTGACTAAAATTGCCATTTAGTGACTTCCCCTAGCCATTACTCTCTCAATGGCTAGGGGAAGTCACTAAATGGCAATTTTAGTCACAGATTGAATGAGAAGTGAGAAAGTAAAGAAAAAAAAATGTAGGAGCAGTAACAAAATATATGTATATATATGTATTACTTAAAATCTAAATAGATTTTCTTTAATAGTATTTGTTTTTCTCACTCGATCTGTGAATCAAATGGTACAAATATGCACCCAGCAGTACACTGATTGGCCTATTTTTGTGCCTTTTGGTTTATTCAAAATTGTTTTGTCTAGAATTTGTTACCAATTCTGCCGAGCTGAACAAACATATTGCCGTGAATATGAAGTCCTGAAATTCTTTTTAATTTCGGAAAAATGGTTTGGCATAACCAAATTTTCTCTCTGTGCACAACTTTAGTTGTAACCATTGACAACCAGTGATAACCCTTCATGGAGTTACGACCCTCTGAAAGGAAAACCACTATTTTGGTTAACTAAAATATCCAATTTTATAGCCGTACCATCAATTCCTGCTACCCTTAGCACTGCCAAGGTATTGGTTTAAAATCATCTTAAACGTCATGAGATGTCTTATGCAGGGGTTCTCAATGTGACTCAAAAACTTTGCCAGCCCTCTGTAATGCCCTTTACATTAAGCATAGATCATTCTCTCCATCCTCAGTCAGATGGACAAAAAGAGAATTACCAAAGTCTTTAACAATACGAGATTTTGGAGGATGACTGGAGTAGCCCATTAATAATGGCAGAGTTTTCCTATAATAATTTTACACATTCTACAAACTAAACAAAGCCCAATTTCCCTCAAATTAGGATCATCGCCCCTCCTCCCTCCCCAACTAGTGTGCAAAAGTCTCCTTTTCCATATTGTCCAAGTGGAATCTCAAAACTACAGCAGCATGGCTACGCTATCATCCATGGGATTTGAAGTCTAGCTGGGTGCCCCAAATGTTAGTGTTAGCACATTTCCCCACACACCATGCTGTATTTTCAGTGGTTAAATTACATTATATGGACAGACAAGCCCTCCACTTTTTGGGATTGCACACTAAGAAAATGCTGTCTGCACTGTGTGTGGTCTGTTAAATGTAAGCTCTGTCTTGTAAGCACTGTGTGCTGCATTCACAGTCTGCAATTTGTGTTGTGCTCACTGTATGCAGTACTTCAATGAGAAAACAAATGACAGATAAAACAATTTATTGTAAAAAAAACAAAAAACAAAAAACAAAAAAAACTCAACCACAACGTTTGACTGTCTGTATTGGATCTTTCACTTTTTCGTTTCCACAGAAATTATACCTGAGGGTAAAACACAATTCATTAAATGTTAATATTTGTTAATGCGAAACCATTGCAATGAAAAATGTATGACTAACACCTTAGTTGGATACATGCGTCAATAAATACATTTTCTTACTTAAACAGTGAATAAAGACCCTCCCACTTACACGAAGTTCTTATTTGCCATCATTCTGCTTAATGTGTATTCATTTTCAGTCTTGTATTGTACAAATACGGTGATGTCTAAAGGGAAACTAGTCACACCACTTCTCAATGACGTGGTCTACTGCAGTGGTACCTGTAGATTTAACCTTGAGATGTAACACATTGCCATTGGTACAAAGTTAGATGGTCAGGAAGACCTCCACTAGAGGTGGATTTAAAAGGACCACTATAGGCACCCAGACCACTTCATTGAGTTGAAGTGGTCTGGGTGCCAGGTCCCCCTAGTTTTAACCCTGCAGCTGAAAACAGTTTCAAAGAAACTGCTATGTTTATACTGCAGGGTTAATCCTCTCACCGACAGCCACTAGAGGCAGCTTCCGCGATTCTCATTGAAAAGTGAGAAGACGCTGACGTCAATACGAAAGCATTTAGTAATGCTTTCCTATGGGCATTTTTAATGCACGCGGCTCCACTCTGGAGCCAGCGTCGGAGGGGGGAGGAGAGGTCCCCCCCACGCTGGATAAAAGTAAAAGGCTGAAGGGGTTTTAACCCCTTTAAGCCAGCTGGAGGGGGGCACCTAAGTACTACATAGTTCCAAGAAAACGGATCACCTGGCACCTGTAACGGATCACCTGGCACCCCGAAGGAGTCAGTTGAAGGATGCTCCTAGCGCTTCCTGAGGACTCCAAACACTGCAGCAGACACCATAACCACCGTATACTCCTCCAGAGAGCAAGACAGGAACAAGTTCTTACGAGAGCTTAGTAGTGATTAGCTAAGGGAGTATGCAGAGCATAGCAATTCCCTTGTAGTAATAAAGCAATTCCCCCAATAAGAGACAGGACTCTAGCTTGAGGGTGAAATAGAACTGACTATACTGGTACATACAGCCTTTTTTTATTCACATTCTACAACCCGCCCACAGGGTTTTGTAATACAACCAATCAATCCGTACAATACACAGACACTCCCACACAATATCCTCCCCTCTGCCTGTGATATGATTACTGAACACAATGGTTAATATAATCACAGGCAGAGAAATACAGTATTATAAAACATATAGGGACCCCAAAACATGCAATAACCCCATAAAAGGTATATCCTTGAAACCGGGGGATCTGGGTGAACCACATATCCAAAATTCACCCAGATCCGTTAAGCAGTTTGGAAGATACAGTTTAATGCAGATTCCGCAGAACATATACAGGCTGTATGAAAAAGAATTACTGTATAATGTGTCCCCTGTTGTATAGTTTAAAACTATTGCACAATGTCTTTGTGCACCGAATGCCGGCAAGATGGCACCGTGTAGAAAAGTCCAAACAGTGTCTGAGTTAAAATGGCCGCCATCCATTGTTCTCACCATGTGCTTCATCCATTGTTCTCACCATGTGCCTTTGATACATGAAATGGTGGCCACCCAGTAACTCCACAGTATGTCCCCAGATGGTTCTTAAAGGGCCAGCAGCAGCATAATAAAATTAAGTATGCCCACATCAATTCCTAGAAGGGCAATACATCCCAGGGCCATAGTCGCAGGGCAGGAGGCTGGCAAACAGGCCCCTCCAAAAACCAGGGGCGAGGTTACTTTCGCCACATAAAGCACCAACAAATTCCACAGCGCTGTACAATGGATGGACTAACAGACATGTAGTTCCAACCAGACAAGTTGGACACACAGTAACAGAGGTTGAGGCCCTGCTCAGTGAACTTACATGCTAGAGCAGGGGTTCTCAACGTTAGTCCTCAGGACCCCCTACCAGGTTTAGGGATTACCTGGGTGTGTCTAAGGTGTTTAGAAAAAAAAAAAAAAAACCTTAGAGTCTAAGGTGTTTTTTTTCCCATTTTCTAAACACCTGAGACACACCCAGGTAATCCTGGACTGGTAGGGGGTCCTGAGGACTGGGTTGAGAACCCCTGTGCTAGAGGGAGTGGGGTATAGTGACAGAGTAACAGAGGGATTGAGGGCCCCGCTCAGTGAGTTTACATGTTAGAGGGAGTGGGGTATAGTGACACAGTAACAGAGGGATTGAGGGCCCCGCTCAGTGAGTTTACATGTTAGAGGGAGTGGGGTATAGTGACACAGTAACAGAGGGATTGAGGGCCCTGCTCAGTGAGTTTACATGTTAGAGGGAGTGGGGTATAGTGACACAGTAACAGAGGGATTGAGGGCCCTGCTCAGTGAGTTTACATGTTAGAGGGAGTGGGGTATAGTGACATAAAAGGTAAAGGTAAGGTAGAAAAGTATTGGCGAAACAACGATTCCCTTTAACATTAAAATACTCAGTTTTACCATAAAAAGTGCATGTTAGAAAATATTGGCTATCACATGTTAAATGTTGTATCACAAACTACTAAAGTGTGTAGATGCAATTTCATTATACTTTACATTGTATATTAACGCCTTAAAGACACTGGATGGAAATTTTCCAATATGACAGTCCTACCTATGAGACCTTTAAGGACTCATGAACAATAAAAAAAATGTATAAGTGAATGGCGCTTACACAATAGAAAGAACACAAAGGTGGTAAAAAGTGTTCCCCAACACCTTAAATACAAAGTATGAAATCGAAAATATATTGACACTGAATACACAAATGCCAAAGAAATCCACACACCACTCTCAGTCCCAAAAAGGTGAGTGTATACAATACGTGTAAATACAAGGGTATATGCTGGTAGTATTACGTATACTTGGACCCTATAATAACATAAAACAGTACATACTGTAAACTCTTATTTACGATAAGTAAAACATTTTTGCTTTTCCCTTCAGATTAGAGGCAATGCTTAACAGGGATAATCAAAGCAATCCCCTAAGTGCGGGACTCATTTCACAACAGCTTGTAACACCTTGTGCCCAAAAGTTGCGTGTTCCGAGGCCAGTATGTGTAATTTGTGAAGTTTAGCAAATGTATGCAGAGATGACCACGTGGCTGCAGAACAAATTTGAGAAGGTGTTGCAGAAGCCTGCAGGGCCCAAGATGTGAATATAGCTCCGGTAGAATGAGCTTTAATGGAGAAAGGCACTACAATGTTGCATGAGGAATAAGCTAGACGAATGCATTCTTTTAACCATCTGGCCAGAGATCCTTTTGAAGCCATAAAACCCTTTCCTAGGACCATGAAACAAGACAAAAAGTCTGTTAGATTTCCTAAAGGCCTTTGTACTTTTCGGGTACTGTAGCAGAGATCACTTAATGTCCACACAGTGGAATTTAACTTCTAACGCATTAGGCTGCTGGCAAAAAGTAGGTACAAATCAATTCTTGATTGATGGTAGAGGAAAAGTTAACTTGGGGATAAAAGAAGGATCCAGCTTTAACACTACTTTGTCTTGATGGAAGACCAAAAGAGGAAAATTCTCATTAAGAGCTTGAAGTTCTCCCAATCTTTTAGCCAAGGTAATGGCCACCAAAAACAAAGTCTTAAATGATATAACATTCAGAGAAGACGTTTCTAGACGTTCAAACGGAGGTTCGCAGAGAGCTGATAAAACCAAATTAAGATCCCATGGAGGACAAGTTTCCCTGATGGGAGGAACCAAAATCGAGACAGCGCCTTGAAAAATCTGGAAGTTAGAATATTTGAAGCCAAACATCTGAACGAAAAGAAACGGATAGCTGAAAGTTGGACTTGGAGTGTGGCTGGTTTCAAACCTTTCGCAAAGCCCATCTGAAGGAAACTAAGTATGTTTGGAATGGAAGCGGATACTGGATTTCCCTTGACCCTGACAAACCAAGAACAAAACTTCCATATTCTGGAATACATTTTGGAAGTAGATTTATTTTTAGCAGCCATCAACATCTTAACATCAGGAGACAAACCCTTTCTCTTTAATATCTGGTATTCAGACACCATGCCGTCAATTTGAATTTCCTCAGAGTCGGAAGTGGTAACATGGAGTGTTCCAGTAGGTCTATTGACAGGGTAAGTTTCCAAAAGGTTGATCCAGGAATATTTAGGAGAACTGAGAACCAACTTCTTCTCAGCCACCAAGGGAGAATTATGATTATTCTCACCCTTTCTATCCTGATCTTCTGTACAATTTTGTGAAGAGAAATAGGAGGACCTCTGGTCTGTCTGCAGGGTTTAGAGATGCAAATCTTGTTTTCTTGTTTGATCTTGAAGCCATAAAAGGTCTATTTCTGGATATCCAAATTTCTTTGTGATTTGACTGAAGATCTGGGAAGAAAGGGACCAATTTGCTTGCTTTAAATGTTGAAGACTTAGAGCGTCTGCCAGTACGTTGAATTCTCCTTTTAAGTAACCCGCTTAAATTGACAGAAGGTGGAACACTGACCACAGCATGATTCTGGAACACATTTCTTCCAAACTCGTTGATCTTGTTCCTCCTTGTTTGTTTATATAAGCTACTGTTATAGAATTATCTGACCTGATCTGGACATGTTGATTCTGGATCTGATTCCAAAAAGCAATGAGAGCCAGACAGCCTTCAGTTCTTTGTAGTTAGATGAACTTCTTAATTAGTTTACTTGCCAAACTCCTTGTTTCTTCTTTTCTCCCAAATGAGCACCCAGCCGCGACCTGAGGTGTGTTAAGACTTTGACAGACTTCATTTGGAACGAGAGGCCTGTTTGCAGGAGACTAGGTCTTCAACACCTATCCAAGCATCTTAAAATGTTTATTTGAAGGGGTCTCATTCTGGCCTTTGCCCAATTGACTGCTGGGATGGAGGCTGTGAAAAGACCCAGCAAACTCATTGCATCTCTGATGGAGCACCAACTTCTTTCTCTGAGGTTCTGAATAGCCAGAGCAATCTTTGTTCTTTTTTCTTCTGGAAGGAAAATCTTCATAGCGAGTGTCTAGGAACTGAATTCTTTGAACTGGGACCTTAAATGACTACCAGAATCTTTGTGAGCACTCTTTAGGCTAAAGACAGACCAAAGGGAAGAGCTCTGAACTGGTAATGAATAGCCTGACTCTGGAAGTTGATGGCAAACCTTAGGAATCTTTTGCTGGGGTCTGCGATGGGAACGTGTAAATAGGAGTCTTTGCAATCCAGAGAAATGAACCAGTTTCCTGGTTGAATAATATGAGTTGCGGACTCTGTTTCCATATGAAACTTCTTTTATAGAATAAATTTGTTGACGGTCTTGAGATCTAGAATGGGTCTGAAAGAACCATCTGGCTTTGGAACCAAAAAGAATCTTGAATAAGTGCCCAGAAATCTGTTTTTCTAGATGCACACTTTCTATGACATTCTTTTGAAAAGTTTTGACACTTCTTCCATTAGCGCTTTTTCTTTCGCAGGCGAGTGGACTGTAGAGCATAAGAATTTTCTTTTTGGGATCTCTGATAGAGCCAGATAGTAACCCTTCCTTATTACTGGAAGAACCCAGTGATCCGAGGTAGTTTTCTGTCAGTAGTCCAGGAAATGAGTGAGTCTTCCTCCAACAGGAATGGAGTCATAAATTTCTATTCCTTTTGTCAGAGAACTTCTCTTTTCGCCTGTAATCAAACACCTTCCTTCGTTGACTCCTGTAAACATTCTTCCGAAAGGATCCCCTGTAAGCGGACTGGACTCTAAAAGATATTTTATTCAAATTATGCTTCCTGTTAAATTCAGGTAAAGCCTTTTTACTATCCTTCATTTGTTTCAAAATATCCACTTTAGAACCAAAAAGTCTGCCTGGTTCAATTGGAAGGTCACACAATAGACTTTTTGGATGCCTAGTCAGCCGACCAGTTTCTTAACCAAATTGCTCTTCTTGCCACCGTGGATAAAACCATTGTCTTCGAGACCTTCAGACTTTCTGAAGAGGAATCAACTAGAAAACCAGATTCCATCTTGATATTTTGCAACAACTTGACTGGATCTTCTTTGGATTCACCCGCATAAATCTTTTCTAATTCTTCCAGCCAATGTTTCTGTGCCTTTGCCACTGAGGTACCTGCAATCAGTGCTTTGGATTGAGATGCTGAGGAAACTGTTTCTTTAAGGAAGAATCAATAAGTTTGTCGATGGCGTCTTAAGCCACTCGAATCCCCTATAGGTAACGTGGTTTTCTTTCCCAGCTGAGCTACTGAAGGTAAAGGATCCAAGAGGCACACGAGATCCTCATTGATGACAAAGTGCTCTTTAAAGTGTTTAGAAATAAACTGCTTCCTTCCTGGGAATTTCCATTCCCTTAGAATCAAATCCTTTAACTGGATGAAATGGAAAAGCCTTGGATTTCTTTCCTTTGCTCCTGAAGTGTTCCTAATCACCCATCAGGCACTGTAATTCCTCAACCAATTTGCAAATAGATTCCTCTGAAAAAGAAAATTATTCCTCGGAAGAATCACTAGAATCCTCATTTCTTGATTCTGACATAGAAGAAGCAGAGCTTACATCAGACAATTCCCAGGATCTAGGCATTTTCTTAGACTGATTTAATACTGTAGAATCCTGGGAAGCAGAGGCATGAACAGACTGAATGGCTGCTGTCTGCATTTCAACAAAGGTTTGACTTTACTTTCCTAAACTGGTTCCAGTAGACATTTCCGATTTCTTTGCTTCCTCAGAAGCCTTTAGTACAGATTTTGCGCTTATATCCATCTGGCATGGGTTGGTAACATGCAGCGCATCTTAAATGTTTGGAATTCACAAAACATTTCCCTCTCCGCAGTCTCAGGAACAGACATACTGAAGAAAAAAAAAAAAAAAGAAAAGCTGAACAAAATGAAAACTCCATAATTCAGGCTAGACTCACTTAAGATAAAAGCAAAACGTCTTACCTTAAATGGCCTCAAAGTGTGTTGGAGGGCAGGTAAGAACACACTTGCAACAGATTCTGAGTGCACCTGGCAAACAGTTAGTGGTTGTTGGTTAAATAGCCTCTATAAGTCCTGGAAACCAACATTTTGGTGCCTAAATGTGAAATTGCATTGCGCATGCGCGTTGCAATTCCACGGTGGAACGCATTGCAACCTGTACATGCGTTCCACCGCCAGGACCTCCCGGCTAGCGCACGCATGCGCCCATAGTCTGCCCGGCACGGTATAGACGGAAGTGAATTAAGCACAGGGGGATGAAGACATCCGGTGTGCTTACCCCTGGAAGGACATCCGAAAAAAGGAGCAGGGCCTACCGAGCTTCAGCCCTCTCACCTTGCTCCTGGGGAAAAACCTGAGAACCTACTCTGCCTAAGGCAGGCAAAGAACTGGTGCTGTTTGGGGTAAGTGGCAACTTATAGTACAAGATGGAATTTGGGGAGGTATTTTAAAAGGTTTTGGGGATTGCCTGCCTGTTTTTTCCCTCCAGATTAGAAATTCCTGTTAAGCACTGCCTCTAATCTGAAGGGGAAAAAGAAGGGACAGTGCCTTTGTCTCCAAGGCACAGAAAGCCCTCCAGCTTGAAAAGAGCTGGCCTCTTTGTCCCTCAGGCTCAAGAAAGCCCAACAAACTTGCCAGTGCCCCAACAGTGCCCCCACCAATCTCAGGACCCTCACATCAGTCCCTGACTTTCCACCATTCACGAGGTCCTGGTGTGAAACCCAGACAAGGGAAGTACCTGGGTACCACTGCCAAAGGACCACTTCCTAGCTGGAACAGGGGACAAACACTCAGCACTCCTGCCCCCAGTAGCCGTGACTTGACTGGGTCCTGGAACCACTCAGTCCTGGAGCCGAATGGGGAACTCTATCCACTCCCAGGCATAGGGACGACATTCAGTCCTGGGAGCTCTAGTCAACAAAGGGGTTAAACTTACAAGACAAACATACCAAATTCTAGAACTACTTAAGATTCAAATTTTATTTTACTCCTTTATTTTGTGTATTTTGTGACCTGTAACAATAAAAATAAACTGAAATACTAGACATTATATAAACTCTATCAAGACAAATTCATCTATTTCGTATGATTTTGAAATCAGTTATTGCAAAAAAAAGTGTGCTTTTTTGTAGAATACATGAAAATTCATACATTTATGTCACATTACATTAAAGCCCTTTTGTCCTTTAAAACAAAAAAAACTGTTGGTGCACAGCAAAATATGAAAAAATGGCTTTTGTGCTTAAGTGTCAGTTGAGCTTATGAACCTGCGTCCTTAAGGGGTTAATGTTCAGAGAGGATTGGACATATGGCTGCTATAGTGAGAGTACTAGTCTTCTCACTAACTCACTGCTTAGAATGGATTTCACAACGTGCAGTCACACGATAGCTGTAACAATCTTTTTTGCCTTGTTTATAAGTGTGTTAAATGCATTTTGACAAGAATACTTACACCTGGCCATCTTTTCCATTCTGCACAGTGATCTTCTCAGGATATAATGAGTTCTTAAATACTTTTAAGTAATCCATCAAGTAAAATTTTACTTTAGTGACAGCTCCAACTTCAGTCTCCACATCAATGAAAGAAGTGTATGAATTTCCTGGGCTGATGAGTCCGCTGTGATGTTGGAAGACACAATCTGCATGTTATTTGTGTTCTGATAACGAATAGTATTGTATTAATGAAAGCCTGGGATTTTTTGGCCCTGTGCAAGTTCCTTGGGGGTTTCTGCAAAATGTCATCCACCGAAGTATGCAACCAACATTCCCACACAGTTATTTGTTTTTCATTGTTAAATGAAGAACAGAAAATAGCAAATTGTCTCAAGAGTTACATTTAAAGGAACTGAAAAAAAATAAATATATATATATATATATATATACATACACACATACACACACTAAACTATTTAGTAGATTTAATCGCATGAAAAAGTTATTCTGCATTTTTTTGTTGCGGTATATCTAAAAACAGTTTGCAAAAGTTAGAGCGTCAGCAACAGCCTAGACTTTCTGTGGCTGTCCAATCACAGACTTCCCAATGCGGCTCACTGAGAAGTCTTTGCAAGGCAGGTGCTCTGGGCAATTGCTGCCTCTTGAGTTTGTCTCCACTGAGTTATGCTACAAGGAAGTAACAGGACCGGTTGGCTGACCGCCGGTGGGTGGTAAAGAGAATACATTTATTAAAAGTACCAATTTCTATTAAAATTTGCATTTTTAGGGTCTGGAGTGTTTAAGTACATTTTTAAATTATTTACACTATGCCGCCATAACATGGATCCCTTGGCAAAGTGCAGATAATATCCCTTTACACTATGCCGCCATAACATGGATCACTTGACAAAGTGCAGATAATATCCCTTTACACTATGCCACCATAACATGGATCCCTTGGCAAAGTGCAGATATCCCTTTACAATATGTGGAGTAGTGTGTACCTACTTGTAAATTTGTGGTTTCTCAGATGATTTAGATTTTCCAAGCAATGCAATCTGGAAATACCCAAACATATTACCATCTCCTTTCATGTGGACAGTTACCTTGTATCTCCAGCCTGCAGAAATTGAATACATATAGGCATTTATAAAAACAGAGTAATGTAAGCACAGCTACTGATTAGCTAAAGTATCTATTTGCTCTTAAATTAGTTCAGAAATCATTTGTGAAATTCAGGTGGCCCTTCATAAAGGGCTTTGAGTTTGTCCTGATTTTTCTATGTTATAGTAAGTTAAAGGCACACTCCAATCATCATATTTACAGTGTGCTCCCTGTTGAGGCTATGGTGCCTGGCTCCCTTCAATCTATTGATTATAGATCTGGTTTCCTTGTGTGAGGTTACCAAGTTCGTTTTAAAGAAAACCTACGTGAAAAGGGTTTTTTGGCTCCAGTGTTCAAGAAATACTTTTGATTTCTCCCAGTGACGCCTTTATATGTATCTGCATAGTGACCCATTAAAGGACAACCACCGCTGGGACACGGGAATCCATCACCCTGAGAAGAAGAGTTCGGTAGTTAGACAAAATACAACATGGACATTTACTGTTTAAGATGTTCTTAAAACATTCAACATCAGTTTTTGTTGTTTATAATTTACCAGTATGAAAGTTTCATAGGAATTAGCAGGGTATCCAACAAACCCTTCTGGGGAAAGGATACTCTCAGTGTAATACTTGTAACTTCGAAGGTGATTACACGCAAAAGCATCACCAACGTCTAGTGAAGAAAAAAAAAAAAAAAATTTAACTAAAAGCACAAAATGTTGAGTTATAAATCATCATAACTTAATATGCAAACATTTCCCATCTAAATACCTTCCCAAATGTGGTCAAGCTGAATCTTTCTAACAACTGGTTTATTACTACATCCGGCCATGCGCTCTCCTCCATTGGGAAAGAAGTCCAGATGTCCGCTCATTTCATTTGTTCCATAACCACCAAATCCTGAAACATAAAATGTCATTACACATTTGTCAATAAGGACTTTACATATATTTATTTCTATACGAACCGTAATTGGCTAGGACTGAAGAACCATCTGTATGGATGACATCAACAAAATATGCATCTGATGGATCCAGTTTGACCTCAATTGGGGTTCCCTGGAAATAGGGCTCTGCTGGATCCAAACCTAGATAGAAATAGGAGAAGAAAAGAAAAAAAAAAAAATTAGACCACTTCTAATATGTTTAAAAATAAAATGTAAAGTCTAGATAGAAATAAACCAATGTAATGAGAATCCTTAAATTATATTAATTTATGTGCTTTTGGTTACCTGTGCTTTTTGTCTAGAAGACACCGAATGTTCATTTATGTATTTTGTTAAAACCGATATTTGTAATAAAACAAGTCCAACACTCAAAAGTGTAAAAGCCATATTTTCCATTTCTTTATGGACTTACTCTTAAACAATAACCAACTAATAGCAGTAGTGCAATTATGTAATTGTACTATGAAAACTTTAAAAATTAAAATACAAAAAAGGTCACGAGACAAAAAAAAAAAAAAATATTGTAGACACACGCAGACACCCTGATCTGATCGTGACTAGGTCATTTATTTAGGATTGCTATACTTTTAGATATATTTCAATATATTCCAAATATATCTACAATTATTAAAGAGGAGGGAAACTGGCATTAAGCAGATTCAGAAATATTTTCTTCCATCTACAGTCAAGTGGAAATATATGGTGCGAGGGAAGCGGCCAGCAGAAAAAAAAAAAAAAAAAGCAGTGTTTTATGGTTTGGCCTGGCTGCGTTAGATATTAAATGGCAAGAGCGTTCATACGAAAGGTCTGTATGTAATTAAGAATTCAGACAGGGTTAGTTACCAAAGTGAAAATTTGAAGTGAATTTCAATTTAAAGCCAAGGTAGCCAAACTGGGACTAATTCTGAGTCTCTATGCTTCCATGACGCTACCCAAGTCTTACATTTGAAATTCCCTTTAAATTAAATTGTGAATAGAGTTGAGCGGGCACCTGGATGTTCGGGTTCACAGAGTTCGGCCGAACTTTGTCAAAAAGCTCGAGCTCAAACTTGACCCCGAACCCTATTGAAGTCAATGGGGACCCAAACTTTTGGGCACAAAAATGCCTCAAAAAAAAAAAAAGTCCTGAAAATTGCTAGAGCTGCAAAAGGAAGTAAAATGGGGGTAAGAGTAGGACAAATGCCCTGCAAACAAATGTGGATAGGGAAATCACTTAAAATAACATTAAAATTAAAAATACAGCTGAGCCATAAAATAGCACTAGATGGAATCTTTGATTTTAGCTTTGGAAGAACATCAATCAAAATCTAAAGCATGGCTGTCAGGAGGATCACCAGAATTATCCATTTGAGAGAGGGATGGAGTGCAGGGTATTCTTTTTCATTGTTCAAACTGAGCTCAACTCCTGATGCATGGAGAAAAGGTTTTCACAAGCCTCTATTGTGTACATAGTTTATACTAAGTGACCCATAGGTTGAGGAGGTGGCGGTCTAGGTGGAAGCGGCGGTGGAGAAGGAGATAGTAATTTAAAAAAAAAAAAAAAAAAGTCTTGGCTATTTTAACAGGGGTTGCCCCCAAACTATTGGGACATTAAAAAAAAATAAAAATAATAATTTGCGGCCTGCGGTGAATTTCTTGCAGTCCAATAAGGCCATCTGGTTTTTAAAACGGTCAATCTCCAACAGGCTCGTGCTTTGTATGTAGATGCCTGGTCATGCAGGTTGTGCTCAGGTTTAGAACGTATGCCTCGCTTCAGGCTCTGATTTCACAGCGTGCAAACCACTCGTGTCTTGTCATCAGCACATTGTCTGAAGAACTGCCATGCCAGGGAGCTCCTTGGAGCTGGCTTTGGTGTGCTCGGTCCCTGGGTGGGGTGGGCAGTAGCGGGCGTACTGTCTAAGGGATGGCCGCTCCGCATTTGCACCCTGCTCTAGGAGGAGGTGGATGCGCAGGAGGTGGTGACCGTGACTGTGTAGGTGGAAGCGGCAGTGGAGGAGGTAGACACTTTGTTTAGAGTTTATTAATTGGGGTAGCCCCCAAAATATTGGGACATATAAAAAACAAAAACAAAGAATAAGTGCACTTTGGTATAACAATGGCTGGGTGAGTCTGGTATAAAAGGTCTATACTGCACAAGGTAAAGACAAGTCTGGTGGGATCTATGTCTGGTTCATTTTAATAAATGTGAGCTTGTCCACGTTGTGGAAATGCGGCTGTGCTTGTCTGTGATAATGCCCCCTGCCGTGCTAAACACACGTTCAGACAATACACTAGCTGCAGGGCAGGCCAGCACTTCCAAGGCATAAAGGGCAAGCGCAGGCCATGTGCCCAATTTGGAGACCCTGAAGTTAAATGGGGCAGTCCCAGTCAGTCAGTACATGTAGGCGTGTGCACACGTACTGTTCCACCGTGTTGCTGAAATGCTGCCTCCTGCTAAGATGTTCCATATCAGCTGGGTGCTAGTTGTGGCATGCTGACAAAGCTTTTCCACATTTTGGCCATGCTCCCACTTTTGCACCCTGCTCCCTCTTATTCTGAGGTGCTGGCGGTACCCCAGCTGCGTTGGCTACCTCTTCCTTCTCTTCTGCCTTGTGCTTCCACTGAGCCCCTTGGTGTCAGGTGGGAATGCTCTCAGCAGCGCGTGTACCAGCGTGCGCTTGTAGTCGTGCATCTTCCGATCACGCTCCAGTGAGGGAATTAAGGACAGCACATTGTTCTTGTAAAGGGGATCCAGCAGGGTGGCCACCCAGTAATCAGCACAAGTTAGAATGTGGGCAACTTGGCAGTCGTTGCACAGGCACTTTGATGACTCTAGATAACCTCGGGCTGATCGCACGTCCCTGTGACGGCGACGACACATTCGGATGTCTGCCCTATCAACTTTCTATGGTACTTTTTGCCCCTACCATGGTGACCACGGGTAACTGGGAATCGATTCCTGAGAGGGAGCCTGAGAGACGGCTGCCACATCCAAGGAAGGCAGCAGGCACGCAAATTACCCACTCCCGACGCGGGGAGATAGTGACGATAAACAATACAGGAATCTTTCCAGGCCTTGTAATTTGAATGAGTACACTTTAAATCCTTTAACAAGGATCTATTGGAGGGCAAGTGTGGTGCAGAGCGACTGACCCGTGCGTGCTGCAGCTGGAAACTCCACTATCGCCTGCTGCTCCTCGCACAGTCTCTCCAGCATGTGCAAGGTGGAGTTCTACCTTGTGGGCACGTGACATATTAGGCGGTGAGCGGGAAGGCCGAAGTTATAGACAGGCTATCAGCAGCAAGGTGATAACGCACAGCCGCTACAGTACAACTGCGAATGGCTCATTAAATCAGTTATGGTTCCTTTGATCGCTCCATCTGTTACTTGGATAACTGTGGTAATTCTAGAGCTAATACATGCCGATGAGCGCTAGTGGATGGTCGCTCTGCTTTTGCACCCTGCTCCCTCTTATGCTGTGCTGGTGCCTCTGTGTGACCGCCTCTTCCTCCAAACTGCACACGTCACATGACCTTCATTCCATGTGGGGTCTAGGACATGATCCTCCACCCACTCCTCAACCCTGCCCTCCTTGCCGGTCTGCAGATGAAAAGGATGCTGTATGATTTAAAATAAAGAGGTCCTGTTCACTAGAGTGTGTAGTCATGAATGTAACCAGTAAAACTGTTTTTACAGCCACTGGTTGGCACATACATACATACATGTTTAATTTTGTTATAGCATGACTTTTAGTCTTGTTTTTAACAGTCTATAATACATATTTTTGTCTGACACTTTTTTTCATTGATTATTGAATTTTAATGGTCTAAGATAATTAACACGTCAACAGTCAAAACGTAACCCAAATGATTTGTCTCAGTCTTGCCTGCACCATAGACAACATTTGTCTTTAGACTTTCTTGAGAAGCAGTAACTAGCCAGTGTTGCACACATACACCAGATGTGTACAATTTAGCACTTAAAAATTTAGAATTTTTAGAACTGCGCTGTAACCACAGTATTTGACTCTCAGATATGAATTGCACGCCCCAAATTTACTTTTTAGCACTAAAGAAATGTGAATTTTTCAAAGTGCAATGTAACCACAGTATTTGACTCTCAGATATGAGGCCGCAAATGTACTATTTAGCAAAAAAAAAAGGTTTGCTTTTTTTAAACCAACAATGTAACAGTAGTATTTAAGGGTTTTATTAGACTGCAAGAAATGCAAATGTACTATTTAGCACCAAAAAAAATGGCAGTATTTAAAAATGCCTAGATGTTGCCCACTGAGCTACCAGAACAGGATTAAAGTAATGTGCCTGGCACACATGCAGTTGCAAGTGCACTGCACTCCCTGTGGCACTGGGCTCTGAGCAGGGTACAAAAATGTAGTATTATAGCACCCAAAAAAATAATCGCTGTAGTTTGCAGATTCAACACCAGAATTCTTTCCTCATCTGTCCCTCACAGCTGCAGTATCCTCTCCTTACACTAATAAGAGCGCATGTGATGTGCGGAGCTATGTGACTCCAGCTTATAGAGGTTGGGTCACATGCTGCACTGGCCAATCACAGCCATACCATTAGTAGGCATGGCTGTGATGGCTTCGAAGAGCACACGAGATAAACGCTTGTTGATTGGCTGCCCTGGAGACTTTCAAAACGCGCCATTAAAATCGCCGAACACCAACCTGAACACACTGAAATGTCCGTGTCCGGGGTCCAAAAACCGTAATGTTCGGTACGCGCAACTCTAATTGTGAATTCACACTTTAGTGGATAACCCTGGCAACATTAATCCAATAAGGGAACACTTTTACACAATGGGAGGAATGTTCTTCGAAATTGCAAAATAAATCTTACTAGTTTATTATGTTGCCTCCAGTAGTAAGTTATCAAATAAGTTGTTGAATTCTACACTGTAATACTTTCTTTGTAACATTATATATTTATAATAAATATTTCCAACTTGTAAGATTTTGTAAAAAACAAAACAAAAAACCCTACCATTTTCATAGTACTGTAAAAAATATGCTGTGATACCAGTTACGTCATTTTAAGCATTCATCAATACTGTTCTTATCTCATCTGGTTAGTCTAGTATAGTATAGTATAGTACAAGAGGTGCTTTTGCATGGCCCTTAAAGCTGACAGACTAACTGAAAGGTCTGGCAGATTTCCCTGGAATTAGCCTATCAGGGATTCCAACACAGCCTTTTCAGAGATCTATCTCCAACCAAAATGTTCAGCACTGGATGTGATTGCAGGTGGTAAGTGGCAGCGCTCAATTCACTTATTGGAGCGCTTGGAGGAAGTGGTCTCAAATAGCAAGCAACATTTTTAAAGGGACACTGTAGTCACCTGAACAACTTTAGCTTAATGAAGCAGTTTTGGTGTATATAACATGCCACTGCAGCCTCACTGCTCAATCCTCTGCCATTTAGGAGTTAAATCCCTTTGTTTATGAACCCTAGTCACACCTCCCTGCATGTGACTTGCACAGCCTTCCATAAACACTTCCTGTAAAGAGAGCTCTATTTAGACCTTTATTACAAGTTCTGTTTAATTAAGATTTTCTTATCCCCTGCTATGCTAATAGCTTGCTAGACCCTTCAAGAGCCTCCTGTATGTGATTAAAATTCAATTTAGAGATTGAGATACAATTATTTAAGGTAAATTACATCTGTTTGAAAGTGAAACCAGTTTTTTTCCACACATGCTGTCAATCATAGCCAGGGGAGGTGTGGCTAGGGCTGCATAAACAGAAAAAGTGATTTAACTCCTAAATGACAGTGATCTATACACTAAAACTGCTTTATTTAGCTAAAGTCATTTAGGTGACTATAGTGTTCCTTTAAAGAATAGCATTGGAGCAAATGGTATTAATTGGGGTTGGATTTGAACAGTGCTAGACTTCCAGGACACAGTGCCATTAAATTTAATACCAATAAAGCCATTACAAGCACTTCTATAATGAAACGTTATTTTAATATAAAAAAACCTACCGGTGATTCTCCCAATTCCTGGCCTCCTTTTTCCAACCTCTCCGGCAATATGTGCACCCAGACTGTGACCGATGATATGTATTTGAGAAGGAGAGTGCCTAAAATTGTTCTAAAAAAAAAAAAAAAAAAATTAGTTTAAAAAAATAAAATAAAATTGTGACGGCTCAACTGAATAATCGTCAACAGGGGCAGACAGAGCCTTTGGGGCCGCCGGGCAAAATTAGATCCCAGGCCTTTTGAAGGCCAAATACATGTGCATTAAATAAATGTTAACCCCCTTAAGACAGACGCCAAATGTACAAGTTGTGATCAAAACAAAACGTAAACAAAACCTGGCATTTGCGCTATATGTCTGTCCAACCGTAATCCACCTCTTTCATATTACATGCACCCACACTTATATCTATCATTTTTTTGAGGGGAAACAGTGCTTTCATTTAACATCAAATATTTAGGTATAGAACATAATTTAATATGAATAAAATATTTTTAAAAGGGGAGACAATAAGATTTTTTAAAAATGTCTTAGTTCTATGTGACATTTTAACTGTGAATGTCAAAATACTGTTTGTTTTTACTGCAATAAAATACACATTTTTATTCAGCGATATCTCACGTGTAAGACAGTACCCCCTATGTACAGGTTTTATGGTGTTTTGGAAGTTACAGGGTCAAAATATAGCGTGTTCAATTTTTAATTTTTTTCACATTGAAATTCGCCAGATTGGTTACGTTGCCTTTAAGACCATATGGTAGCCCAGGAATGAGAATTACCCCCATGATGGCATACCATTTGCAAAAGTAGACAACCCAATGTATTGCAAATGGGGTATGTCCAGTCTTTTAGTAGCCAATTGGTCACAAACACTGGCCAAGGTTAGTGTTAATATTTGAACGCCAATTTTGGCCAGTGTTTGTGACTAAGTGGCTACTAGAAAAGACTGAACATCCCTCATTTGCAATACCCTGGGTTGTCTACTATTGCAAATGGTATGCCATCATTCCTGGGCTACCGTAGGGTCTCTAAGGCAACATAACCTACCTGGCGAATTTTAATGTGAAAAAACTTTAACGCAAGCCTTATATTTGACGCTGTAACTTTTGAAAACACGATGGGTACTGTTATACCTCGGGAGACTTCGCTGAACACCAATGTTAGTGTTTTAAAACAGTAAAAACGTATCACAACAATTATTTTGTCAGTGTAAGTGCCATTTGTGTGTGAAAAATGCAAAAAATTCAAAACACTAATATTTGTGTTCAGCAAAGTCTTCAGAGTAGAACAGTACACCCCTGTACAGGTTTTATGGTGTATTGGAAAGTTACAGGGTTAAATATAGTGCTAGCAAATTAAATTCCGTAAACTTTCAGCCTGGGTTGTCAGGCAGTTCCTGCAAATTGTAATAAAATGACCGAATTATGTAAAATTACATAAATATATACATAGAATTATTATAAATACACACGTGTGTATATATAATTTTTTTAAATTATAGTGATATATACTTATGTATATAGATATATATTTCTTTCTATATGTATTTTATTATATTAATTTTAAATATATAATGAAAATTATATATATTTAATCAATATTGTACATGTGTGACCGAGGGGAGGAGGTGACACAGTGACCGAGGGGAGGAGGTGACACAGTGACCGAGGGGAGGAGGTGACACAGTGACCGAGGGGAGGAGGTGACACAGTGACCGAGGGGAGGAGGTGACACAGTGACCGAGGAGAGGAGGTGACACAGTGACCGAGGAGAGGAGGTGACACAGTGACAGAGGAGAGGAGGTGACACAGTGACAGAGGAGAGGAGGTGACACAGTGACAGAGGAGAGGGGTAAGTACATAAGACCGCAGGGCGGCGTTTAGAACCATCTAATTAGGGACAGCATAGAGCACACTGCGGTATTAAGGGATTAAATATAACTCCTAGAATACGACATTCCTTTGGATGACTTTTGAAGACATGTGTATCAATGCAGGTTTGTATTGGAGTCTGTGTGAATCCACTGGTGCATGTCTGGATGACTACATGTGCTTATTTGTATATAGCGTCAGTGTGAATGCATATGTGCATTGAGCGTTTTGGTGTGTCTGCATGTGCAAGGGTGTGGAATAATAAATCTACTTGTCCGAGGGGGTGACAGAGTGTGTGAGGGAGGGGCTGACAGAGGGGAGGGAAGGGGTGACAGTGGGAGGGAGTGACTGAGAGGAGGTGGTGGACGGAGGTGACCAGTGACATAGGGAGGGGAGGGTGGTTGCAGTGACAGAGGGACTCCCCATCCTCCCTTTTATTTCATACCTCTCTCTGCTCCCTCTGGTCTCTCCCAGGCTGCTGCTCCTTTCCCTCGCTGGCTGTGAGAGGGTTCTGTGTGAGAGGAGAGTACAGGACGTGATGTCACTTCCTAGCGCCGCCTCTCCACATCACACAGAGCGCTGCGTGGACAGCAAGAAGGAGATGTGGCAGAGAGAGAGGAGGTAATTCTGCCAGGTCTCATTTAGGGAGGGGGTGATTTGCAGAACAGTAAGTCAAAAAATAAATAAAAAAAAAATCTTTCAGAGCATGAAATGTAGTTACATACCACTAGAGTGTCGATAAAATATGCGACTAATGCTCCCACGACACGGACATTGTTTGAAGCCTGGGTGTAAAGTGTAAGCGATCCACCACTCCAGTCAATGCAGAAGCAATTCACATCCTCCACTTCTAGCATTGCCTAAAATCAAGTAGGTTTTATTTCACAGTTACAGACATCCTTTAGATGGAGGTGTGAAACATTTCTCATAAACATATTCAATATATAGGAATGGTGACACTTACCTTGCACATATCCTGCAGCCATGTGTCCTTCCCATAATCAATAAACCCATGGATAATGAATCGAGATTTTCTGGTGGCCTGAAAACTTGATGCTGAAATTGTGAGTGGACTTGAAGCAGTAAGCAGCTGTGAAAAGCAGTTTATAGAATATTACAACAGTGTATAAATGGAACTAAACATCTATTAATCTACCCTAAAATGGAAGCCGTGCAGGGACTACTCTCCTAAAGTGTACCGAGCTGCCCTCTGGGGTTTAAAGGTAAACTATAGACACCAGAGACAACAGTTTAATGTACCTGTATGCTCAGTAATGCAGACACTGAAATGCCGGATTATACATTGCTGATTAATGCTACCCTAAGGCATGACTAGTCGTGGTTACCCTATGGGGAATAAAGGTCAATATATATGCCAAGGCTTGGCCTGGAGTTGCAGAAAGGGCTTATTAACTTTAATTCAGTAACTTATTCTCCTACACCAAAACAAGGTCTGGCGATTTGCATGCAGCTACTTCCGGTCTCCAACAGCAGGCTTGCATAAGGTTGGCGGCTCGTACCGACTTGTTGCATACTCCCTTGGAGTGAAAGCAGGTGGAGTACCTTGTTGCTTTATTTGATTTAACTCTCTGACGTCTTGTTTGATTTCTTGCTGTGGAGTACTGCTTGGGTTAGAGTGCTGGTAGACAGTCTGAAGTGCGCTGCATGGAATCTTGGTGGTCTTCCTCTAGACCCAGCATGCTGCTACTTACTCTTGGCTAATCGTAGACAGCTGCTTCTAATGCTTTTGCAATGGCGGCAGCAGCGTCTGTCTGCTAGCCTCTCCATGTTAGCTTCTAGGATAGCCCGCTGAATATTCAGAGATGCTTCTAGGTGAGCTTTTTTTTTTCATCTGCAACTCTTGGTCTGCGAATGCGGCCTTGGACAATGCTGCTTCGGCTTTCGAACGGGCAATCGCTGCTGCAATTGCGACAGATCATTTGGTTGAGCTTGCTTGTGATGGTGTTTTATAAGAAGATGCCCCACTGTGAAACATGGCTGTGGAGGAGAAGCTGTCCTGCTGTATAGAGACCAGTGAAGTGACAGAACGCGGCTCTGTGTAGCCTGGCTGCTTCTGACTGTAAGGATACTGAATAGCTGCTGGCTGGACAGTCTTCCAAAGTCAGCTTATCTTCACCCCAAATGTCAGCAAAAATGTTACTGTTCTGTCTCTAGGACAGAGAGCTAAACCTTCCTGCTCCATAAACTTCAGATGCCATATTTCTTTAATCTCAAATTTATTAGAACAAGCCAGGTGAAACTACAAACTGATAGAAATAAATGTCAATCAGTAAAGTATTGCATACAACAAAGAAACAATGATCAATAATACAGGATAACATAGTAAGAACTCACTTTTTAAGATCTCTCAGGGGTGATGGCTAGAGATGAGATGTACATGGCTTGCTGTTTACTGTATCTTCCCAAAATGGAGGCTGATACACTTACTGTAAAAGTTCTGCCCATAATGCTGTGCTTTATTAAACATACTATTCTAAACAACAAGCGCAAATAATGAATAAAGTCTGGAGGACAGAACAATGTACACAACAAATAAGTTCCAAGGTAAGAAAGAATAAAAAGATTAGAGAAGAGACATCTCTGGTGGGGGCGCTCTGCTCCCGGAACTAGACATATATGGTCTTAAGTGTTGTGTTAAGCGTTAAGCATTTCCTGATTCCAAGTTAGCCAATTTTAATATAGGATATCATTATGACTCCTATAAGCTTGAGCCTTGGAATCAAGATAAATTCTATCACACCAGTAGCACTCTTTTCCACACTAGGAGTACCGGTGGCCACGGATAAAACAGTAGGTCCCACCACCAAGCTGATGTTTCTAGGGATATGCCTAGACTCAGTCGCGATGTAAGCAAGTCTCCCCGTCGACAAAGTTCAGAGAATCAAGGCAGAAGTAGTTATTTCTCAGAGGTACCATGACTTGGAAGGACCTCCAATCCCTCCTGGGTTCTCTGAACTTCGCCATGAAAATAATCCATCAAGGCCGTGCATACATTTTCCAGATTAGTCTGTTACCAAACCTACCAAGTGACAAAAGCGTAGTCACACTTGACAGACAGGCCAGATTTGTCTGTGGAGACCATTTTTGGCTCACTGGAACGGCATAAACATGTTCATCCCACCTTTGACAGGGAACTTCAAGACATATGGCCGATAGACCGTACACTTGCCATCGTTAAACATCACTTCTGCCCTTTTCAAAATTTCCCCCATAGTGGCAGCAGCCCAAGTGTGGGGACACCTTTGGAAAGGACAATCCGTAAACTGCCAGACAAAACACGGCATGCAACATAATTAACAAGGGCAGGTCCTCATACCTTACAATTATGAGCCTGGCTAAATCAAATGGTCCGCCTGTCAACCTACCACTATACCCCACAGGCAACAAGTGGTGCCCTGTCCAACTACTAAACCGTTTTCATCTGACTCTAATTAGTCAAGACAAAAGCACTCCCCTACTGAGTTTACACGTTAACCCACTGACATCAAAATTCATGGTATACACCAACAGCCTACCCAAATGCCAATCAGGCTTCTGTAGACCTTGCCAAGTTCCTTGCAAAACGTGAGTTACCCAAGGACTTACCAAATTCAGTGATCACCCCCAGCATTACAGGGCATGGCGATCTTTCCAGAGTGCCATCAAAAGGTCTAGATCTATCCTGCAGGGAACAGATAGATCTCCTAGTGAAGTGGCTTGGCAATGATTCTGCAAAAAGGATCAGAGACATTAATATAAGCCACCCAGAGATAGGCCTTACAGACATCTGGAGCAGGCTGGATAGATGTTACATCTCACCAGAGGCTATAGAGAGTACACTATTTAAAAGGATAGAGGACTTCCCAAGAATACGTAACAAAGGTTACCAAAGACTCAGAATTCAATGACCTGTGTATGGAGTTACGAGTTGCTAGAGCAGAAGGAGACTTACCCGGTATTTACTCCTTAGCACAAAAACTTCCTTATGAGTTGCACAAAAGATGGATCGCTTATGGCTGTAACTACAAACGAAAACACAATGAACCTCTTCCACCTTTACAGGAGTTTGTGGACTTTGTAGCCAGACAAGCAGAAACGAAAGACTACCCCAGTTTCATTTTTCCAGTGCCTTATGCCACTTCTGGCCCTAAGCAACTCAGGGCTCCAGTGGAAGTGCACAAAACTAACATTTCTTCCCACAGATCTGCAGAGTCTCAGCCAGAGGATCAAGACAGTGACCCTGCTACGTTCTGCCCTCTGCATAAGACAACACCCTCTTCTGAAATGCAGAACCTTCAGGGCAAAGACCATCCAGGATCGTAAAGCCTTCGTCAAGGACAACAACATCTGTTACAAGTGCTGCTCTTCATCACACTTTGTCAAGGACTGTAAGGTCAGTGTCAAGTGTACAGAGTGACAGCACAGATCATAACAGCTCTGCACCCAGAACCTTCCCACCTGCCCATGGTAACAAGGAGCATGGCAGGGAGGCCAAAGACACTAGTACAGACGCAATAGCAATCACTTCACAGTGCACTGAAGTCTGCAAAGGAATTACAGGTAGCAGATCTTGCTCCAAAAATCTAGTAAAAGTTTACCCAAAAGAGAAAGAGAAAGCAGTCAAGCTCTACGCCATCTTAGATGATCAGAGTAACAAGTCACTAGCTAGGTCTGTGTTTTTTGACATTCTGAACATTTAGGGCCTCAGCAGTCCTTACTCCCTTAGGACCTGTGCAGGTACAGTGGGAGAAGAGCTGACGGCATACAAATAGAGTCTATGGATGTAAGACATGCCTACCCTTACCGACCATAAGAGAGTGCAATAAGATCCCAGACAACAGATCTGAGATCCCCACACCAGATGTAGCCGTTCACCAGACTCACCTGAATCACATAGCACATTTCATACCAGAACTAGATGATCAGGCTCAGATAATCTTACTCCTAAGGAGGAATATCTTGCAAGCCCCCAAAGCAAGAAAGCAGATTAATGGTCCTCACAACGCCCCATATACCCAAAAACTCGATCTTGGATGGGTCTTGCCTGGGGAGCGTACACAAACCGGTGTCTGTTAATAACTTACTAGTACACTAGAGAATGGTCTTCCTCTTCCAGTCCTGCCAAAATCGCATCCTCATAAAGGAGCTACCACACAGCAACCCTGTACCTCTTCCTTTCTTAAGTTCCCCCTGTGACAGCAATATCTATGACAAGGACCAAGACAACTTAGGATGCACAGTGTTCAGGAGAACAAAGAGGACAGTCAGGTTGCAATGTCAATTGAAGATGGGCTCTTCCTGGAAGTTATGGAAAAAGAGTAAGGAGAAAGTCTAATAGCTGGGTTGCACCTCTTCCCTTTAGGCCACAAAGACGACGCTTGCCTAACAGGGAGCAAGTACATAAGTGCTTCACTTCTCTAAGACAAAATCTTCCAAGAAAACCGGAGATGAGAGAACATTTAATTTTCTTTCATGAAGAAAATATTCCAGAATGGCCAGGCTGAGATAGCCCCAAACCTCAAAAGATTCTGAAGAATGGAGAATGGAGTCTATCACCCTAAGAAACAAGGGGAGATCAGAGTACAGGGAGTGCAGAATTATTAGGCAAATGAGTATTTTTACCACATCATCCTCTTTATGCATGTTGTCTTACTCCAAGCTGTATAGGCTCGAAAGCCAATTAAGCATATTAGGTGATGTGCATCTCTGTAATGAGAAGGGGTGTGGTCTAATGACATCAACACCCTATATCAGGTGTGCATAATTATTAGGCAACTTCCTTTCCTTTGGCAAAATGGGTCAAAAGAAGGACTTGACAGGCTCAGAAAAGTCAAAATAGTGAGATATCTTGCAGAGGGATGCAGCACTCTTAAAATTGCAAAGCTTCTGAAGCGTGATCATCGAACAATCAAGCGTTTCATTCAAAATAGTCAACAGGGTTGCAAGAAGCGTGTGGAAAAACCAAGGCGCAAAATAACTGCCCATGAACTGAGAAAAGTCAAGTGTGCAGCTGCCACGATGCCACTTGCCACCAGTTTGGCCATATTTCAGAGCTGCATCATCACTGGAATGCCCAAAAGCACAAGGTGTGCAATACTCAGAGACATGGCCAAGGTAAGAAAGGCTGAAAGACGACCACCACTGAACAAGACAAGCTGAAACGTCAAGACTGGGCCAAGAAATATCTCAAGACCGATTTTTCTAAGGTTTTATGGACTGATGAAATGAGAGTGAGTCTTGATGGGCCAGATGGATGGGCCCGTGGCTGGATTGGTAAAGGGCAGAGAGCTCCAGTCCCACTCAGACGCCAGCAAGGTGGAGGTGGAGTACTGGTTTGGGCTGGTATCATCAAAGATGAGCTTGTGGGGCCTTTTCGGGTTGAGGATGGAGTCAAGCTCAACTCCCAGTCCTACTGCCAGTTCCTGGAAGACACCTTCTTCAAGCAGTGGTACAGGAAGAAGTCTGCATCCTTCAAGAAAAACATGATTTTCATGCAGGACAATGCTCCATCACACGCGTCCAAGTACTCCACAGCGTGGCTGGCAAGAAAGGGTATAAAAGAAGAAAATCTAATGACATGGCCTCCTTGTTCACCTGATCTGAACCCCATTGAGAACCTGTGGTCCATCATCAAATGTGAGATTTACAAGGAGGGAAAACAGTACACCTCTCTGAACAGTGTCTGGGAGGCTGTGGTTGCTGCTGCACGCAATGTTGATGCTGAACAGATCAAAACACTGACAGAATCCATGGATGGCAGGCTTTTGAGTGTCCTTTGTTTTTGAATGTCAGAAATGTATATTTGTGAATGTTGAGATGTTATATTGGTTTCACTGGTAAGTTGAAATGGGTATATATTTGTTTTTGTTAAGTTGCCTAATAATTATGCACAGTAATAGTCACCTGCACACACAGATATCCCCCTAACATAGCTATAACTAAAAACAAACTAAAAACTACTTCCAAAAATATTCAGCTTTGATATTTATGAGTTTTTTGGGTTCATTGAGAACATGGTTGTTCAATAATAAAATTAATCCTCAAAAATACAACTTGCCTAATAATTCTGCACTCCCTGTATATGTACTCCCTTCCTATTACTGTTCTAAGAGTATTTGCACGTAAGCACCTACTTTTTAATGTATAAAGCTCAGCTGATTAATAGGACGGCAGAGGCTTATTTTTGAATACCAACAGGTGTCTGGTGTATAGTTCTCGCTTCTCCTAGTTCACTTGTAACATTTTGGGCTTCCTCTGAATATAACAAAGATCAACATTCTGATCCACAACAATTTGGTGCCGTGACCCTGGGATCTGACGGTCGAGAGACTCGGACACTAGCGTACAGGTGGACGTCCCTCTGACAGTGAAATCAGCTGCAGCAAGGTAAGAAAAACGTTCTACCTTTATCAATTTCGCCCTCAAATCCACGTCCTACTAGTCGGTCTGGTAAAGAACGTCTTAAAAACGTATGATTTAAAGAACTTGTTTTCTGTGGTATTATGGTTATATTCAGGTGGAGGTTGTGTTATGTCTTGTGAAAGGAATCTTGAGATAGTGGAATATATCTGTGTGTTGTAAGCTATTTTTATTGTTTGCCTTGTCATTTGTTTTATAATTTGAGTTAGAATCCTCCAAAGGCAGATCTTATCTGTGTTTAGAAGACAACACTGGGAAAATTCCACTGCAGCGGTCCTAAGTGTTTTAAATACACTGTTTTTGTAAAGTTGGTCTTGTGTAAGGTAGTAATTAACCCTTACAAGTTTTAAGATGGGTAGCTCTGAAAGCACCCAAGGGGGATTTACGGCTTTGACTATTGTCAAGCATCACAAAGGACAAGGAGCAATTAAGAATGTTAAGAGGTTACTTAAGAAAGCTGGCATGCCCTCAGAGGGCACTCTAGACCCACATATATGGAGTGAATTTATGGCAAATTACAGAGGTTGGTTAGAAGATAATGACTTAGTAGAAGTCGCACAAAAATTGCATTATACGGATGTTGAATTAACTAAATGTGGTTGAGGAGAAACCACCAGGAAAGGTGTACCATATTATCAATGTTTTGGACCTCTAGTGTCCCAGAGTAGGCAAGATCCTGGGAAAAATCTTGAAAACCTACCCCTTTACCAGGATAATGCAGGGACTCCTAGGGTCCCTAAAGGCCAGGCGATTTCCCTTTTACGGATATCAAAACCTCTTTCCACAATGCAAGCTACTTACCAGTGTACTTTGATTTAAAACAGGTTGTGCCACTAAAAGCTGGCCCCATTTGGGCTAGAATAATTGCTAAATATACAGATGCCCATGAAGATAACCTCAGAAAAAGCAACATGCAAACAGATTAATGGTTTAGAACCAAATCTGCATCTGGAGCATGCTATGTCACTGCAATGAGAGAATGGGCTAAGGTAAAGACAGAGGAACTAGCCCATAGATTAAGAGATATTCTTCACCAGACGACAGATGGCTTGGGAGGCATTGGGTTACACTGATGTTGTAACCACTTCGACCAGACTGCTTATTAACTGCTTCATGGATGGTATCCACATACCCATAAGGACTGGTCTCCAAAATGCTAGACCTGAGTGGAGAAGTTTAACCTATGGTGATCTGGTGAAGGTGGCTAGGGAGTGGAAGCTAATCTAAATACTAGAAAGAGGAGCACACCTCTAATGGCTGTAACTGTCCCTAGAGCTGGCGGAGACAGAAGGCAGGTAGACTGCTAGAATTGTGGCAGGTAAGGACACATTAAACATAACTGCAAGTGTCCTCCTAAAAATAGAAGACCCCAGGATTCTAATGATAAACCCCATGACAGCCTTAGCAAATGCATTTTTCAGAGTCCCTCTGGATCCCGACAGTCAATTTTTATTTGCATTTACAAATAAACACAAGCAATACACTTGGACAGTAGCCACAGGACGCACAAAACTCACCCACTATGTACAGCATGGCTATGGCCCAGATTCTTGAAGAGTGGCAAAAGCCAAATAACGTAATTTTATTACAGTATATCGATGACCTACTCCTATGTTGCGATAACATGGAATTTTGTATTCTAAACACTCTTTCCTTGCTAAAATTTTTGGCAGAAGCAGGCTGTAAAGCGACAGAAACTAAACTGCAAGCATGTGTAGAGAGTTATTTTCGTAGAATACTGCATTTCCCAGAGCATAAAACATCTCACGGAAAGTAGAAAGACTGCAGTTCAAAGTTTTAACCCCCCCCCCAACGAAAACAAACCATTTAAATTAACCCAAGCGGCAGAAAATGCTTTTATTACTGGAAATGTCAGCTCCGGCACTGGGTCTCCCAGATTACAGAAAGAATTTTAACCTGTTCTGTACTGAGCAATCAGGTTATGCTACATCTGACCTTACACCATGGTGGTAAACAAAGACCAATAGCATACTACTCCACCAGACTGGACCCTGTTGCCAGGTGTGCCCCCTCATGTGTTAAGGCAGTGGCAGCTGTTACTGCCCTCCTGGAAAAAGCCACCGATATGGTCTTAGATAACCCGGTGACCACACACGATAACAGCATACTGTCAAAAGTTCAACCAAAACACATACATACTGCAAGGCATCTTAGAATGCAATGTGCCTTGCTTATGCTGCCTAATGTCACTTAAAAAGGTGTATGGTGTTAAATCCATCCACATTACTTCCCTTGGATTTAAAAGAGGGGAGTGGGGATAGTGGGAATGGTACTTTTACTTCTGATCTTTTTGTAAATTCACTTTCACCAGATGAGTTAGCTGATGCCCAGGTACCCCATGATTGTGCAGCACTAATGGCACAAGAAACAGCAGGTATTTTGCATGTTATTGATTCTCCATTATCTAATGCAGACAGTTTTTTATAGATAGTTCCAGATATGCTGATAAGGGTAATTTCCACACTGTATATGCTGTAGTCTCTGCACATGAGCTAATAAACGCTGAACCACTCGCTCCCCACTGCACTGCACAGGGGGCAGAGCTGAAGGCACTCGGTGAAGCGTGTAAAATGGCTTTTGGTAAGACTGCTAATATTTATACAGACTCTCGCTATGCTTTTGGTATAGCCCATGATTTTGGCCCTATATGGCGGGCTCATGATTTTCTCACCTCAGCAGGAACTCCAATCAAGAACTCTGAAGCAGTGAGTGCACTTATGGACGCTATCCTGCTACCCACTCAAGTAGGCATCATCAAGGTGGCAGCTCACGTGAAGATCACAGATGAAGTCTCAAGAGGAAACCACAAAGCAGACAAAGCGGCCAGGCAAACAGCAATTCAAGTTCATCCCTCTACAGGAAATACCTTCCTACAAGTTGTTCTTACAGATGACGCCGTTGACTACAATATACTGTTGAGTTTACAAAGACAGGCAAGCAAGGAAGAACATGACCTCTGGAGGAAATAAGATGCAGAACCTGATGACAGAATGTGGAAGAAAGGTAAAAGACTGTTTGCCACAAGTGTTGTACCCCATGATGGCTCAGATTGCCCATGGACAGCATAGTAAACACTGATTGGGTAGCACCCGGATTTACTGTTGTAGCAGCTAAACACACCCAAGCTTGCATGATTTGTGCTAGAAACAATCCGAGTGTATGAATATGTGTTGGTGAGCATTGATCTCTTTTCAGGTTGGCCTGAGGCCTACCCAGTGTCGAAAGCCACAACGAAGGTCACAGCAAGTAAGCTTCTGAAGGAACTGGTATGTAGATATGGAGTACCTGAAATGATTGGAAGTGACAGAGGTAGCCATTTCACTGAGGAAATAATGCAAGAAATGAAAGCCTTAGGGATCTGTCAGGCCTTCCACACCCCTGATCACCCTCAGATTAGTGGGAAAGTAGAAAGGGCAAATGGCACCTTAAAGAACAAGATTGCAAAAGCCATGCAAGACACAGGGAAGCCCATGGCCTATCCCCTTTTGAGATCCTGTTTGGATGTGCCCCAAAGACAGGCCTCTACTTTCCCCAAACCCTCCAGATGCAGCATGGTAGTATGACTGCATATGTTCAGGCCCTACACCAAAGATTAGGCAGGGTGCATAAACAAGTCTTTGATTCTATTCCAGATCCAGACTGATTCTACAACTCACAAACTGCAGCCTGGTGATTTGGTGGTGATAAAGAGGCATGTGAGGAAAGGACTTGAACCACACTTTGACGGTCCATTCCAAGTTCTCTTGACTACAGCTACTTCAGTGAAACTAGAAGGAAAAGTCACTGTAAACAAGTCACTCCGACTGATCCACCGACATGAAGCTGTTCTTATCCTTTTTCCATTGTATGCTGTGTTCAGATATGCTACTGACTTGAGACCAGAATGGCAGGAAAATATATGTTGCAAATAGCAAAGGCTTTTAATTTAACCTCAACCCTCTCCTCTGTACTGAAAACGCCATAGAATCTTGTCTTATAGCTGTCCCTACCCCTATCTCACTGTTGATGAAGTACCTACATACTCATAGACCCCATAAATCTCTACAACTATATTCTGCTTTCAACCCACTTGTAGGCAAGCCTCCCCTAGCCCTGAAGACAATTAAAGTGACAGGCGCTGAACTATGTTGGTGTTTCTCATGTAATTGTTCAAGAGACCCTAATACTGAATCTCTGTTTTGCCCCACGTGGTGAAAGAATACCACAAATTGTAGAGCCCTGAGCACCACTATAAATTGTACCAAAACTCACCAAGTTATGAGTTACCACTACAATGTCTATCTTCCTAAAGGATGGACTTTCTCCTGTGGAAATATTACTTATGCTTATGTCCCAGGTAACATTACAGGAGGTCCCTGTGCAATCTCTCGCCTAACCATGACCATGTTTTTCAAATCTGACCTGATCACTAAAACCACCCAGCTACACAAACTGCTGAGAGACAGGAGAGATGTTAAAAACACCCTTAATGCAGATTGTAACCCTGAAATCACTCTTTATCTAAAGCCGAATGCTCTGCCCTAGAGTACACCTTGGTACGAGTCCCAGGCTTAGCACTGTAGAATACCAGAGAAGTTAATGCTGTAGCCTGTTCCCTTGCAAAATGTTTAAATGCCACTTCACATGCCCTAGAAGAGCTACTTATGGACAACCAGGCAAATAAGAAGGCAATCCTTGAGAATAGAGCAGCCATTGACTACTTACTAATGAAACATGACTTAGGCTGTGAAGCTATTGAAGGTATGTGCTGTTTTAACCTAACTGACCATGGCACTATGATCCATAAACAAAGATTTACATGACTTAGTACAGGATATTAAACAGGATACTGGCATCTTTGGGGATTGGACATTTGGGCTAGGAACATGGCTGACTTTACTAATTAAGAAGATTTTGTACTTTTTGCTATTAGCTGTATTTGTCATTATGGCCATTGTTCTAACCTTTAGATTTTTCTCATGTCTAGAAACCTCTCTATGTAAAAGCAAACCTACTGTTGGTCGTACCTTAACTTACATTCCAGCTCCGACTCCCTCTCCTAACAAATGAAGGAACTCTCCTCCGCTGATTCTGGTGGTCTCAGTCCAAGGGAACCGTGGTGAAGCAATAAATGAAAGTCCCACAGGCTTTGGCTAGCAGGCCTGGAAATACCTTGGGCATTTGGGTGACCCTTGGATCAAAAGAGGGGATTGAGATAACATTTCTTTATTCCAAGGCTCAAGCTTATAGGTGTCATAATATCCTATATTAAAATTGGCTAACTTGGACTCAGGAAATGCTTGATGCTTAACACAACACTTAAGACCATATATATATATATATATATATGTCTAGTTCCGGGAGCAGAGAACCCCCACCTGAGATCTCTTCTCGAATCTTTGTTCTTACCTTTGAACTTGTGTACATGACTTTCATCCCTATGTCTTATCTGTACTCTCTTCCTATTACTGTTCTATGAGTATTTGCATGTAAGCACTTTTTAATGTATAAAACTCATCTGATGAATAAAACGTCAGAGGCTTATTTTGAATACCAGCACGTGTCTGGTGTCTAATTCTCGCTTCTACAAATGCACTTGTAACAATTTGGGCTTCCTCTGAATATAACAGATCAACATCCTGATCCACAACACTGGTAGCAATCCTCACCAGTACAGAAAAGCTGGCAATACATTTAACAGTATACACACATACACAATATAAACAATACATTACACACACCCTACACCTATAATGGGTACAAGGTGACTAAACCATAAGAAAAGTAAAAGTAAAACAACCTAAATAGTCTGAAGATACATGTGATGGGGACTACCGTCACAGAACTGAACTAGATCCGGAGATGGAGGAGCACAGAGGAAAAAAATGCCAGTGTGTCAACCTATACTTAAGTCATTTTTTGGAAAAGACGTTTGGGCAGTCTTGGAGTTGGCTCGGAAACAGATTGAACAGACTTGCAACAATCTGCAGGCGCTGAAACTGCAACCCCCTGCATTGAAGTTATTGCATATCTGCTTTACTGTCTCCCCAGTTTGTCTTTTAATCCTTTGTTAGTATTTACTTGTACTAGAGGTGGCGTAGCTAGTGGTGGGTAAACTAGGCTCGCTGGCGCACAAATTGTTAGAATGAGAGTTCAATGAGCAAACTGCACAAGACTGTGGTACACGCCTGGCAAAGTGGCAAAAGAACAACTCAGTGTACATGTGGCTCCAGTCTATCCTGATGTTGAAACTGTGGAAAGGTTGCAGGTGCCTCGGCTGAAAACTACTTGCGGTAATCGTAAAAAGTCTTACTTGTTCCCAAGATCTACCAATTTGTGCATTTACAGGTCTAGTTCTGTCCACCCACCGGTGTGGTAGTCTAGCTGGCGTTCTGGGTAGTGAGAAGTCATCTCCTTCGTATGACAAATGAGACATGCTTAACAAAATTAAAATGAGACTATAGGATGACCCGGTTGTGTATTATTTACATTAACTGGCATCCCTTTTTAAATGCCAGGTGGCTAATAACTTTGCTATGCGTGGGAATGGGGAGGCCCTGCTAATTGCCAAGTGGCTAGAAGAGAAGAGGAGCTTTTTATGATTTGGCCCTGTGCCGAGCCATGATAAGACAAAGAAATAAGGAAGGTGATGCCCTTACTAAACTTGGAGACTAGCTATGATTTGGGCCGATGGGTGAGAAAACCTCAGTGTGAAGATGGGTGTTAGTCTCATGGTAACTACAAAGTATTTTACTTGTGCTAGGGGCCGCTCTAGTTCCGTACTACCAGTTAACGATGCAAGGGTACAGAAAGAAATAGCGTAACTATACTTCTATGGGGTCTTATGGCTTGACGGAATGTATGGTTATGTTCGTATATGCCACCCGTTGATAAGCATTACTGTGGTTGACAACTCTAACGTGAATGATTTGAGCGCTATTATTAAATGGATACATACCTACATATGTTGATCCTCCTCTTAAGGTGTTGAACTTATGTAGTGTTACTCCTGGACATATATTTAGGCATGCTGCTATTGGATAACTTGAGGATTTGTAGCTGGTAAGTGGTTTGTTAGGATCTATGAAATTCTTAAAGCTGTAAGCCAACATTTGATGTTACCGTGTAATTGTCGACCTTGTGCGTGTTTAGGTATATTTGTTTTAGGCTCTTGTAACTAAGACCTGACTGTCCTTAATGTGTCTTATAGTCTCTTAGCTACATACTCCTGTAGTTTTATGTTGGTTTGCATGAATTGGTGTCTGATATATTACTGGTATTACAAGGTTAGTATTTCTATGGTCTTATTTTCGAACTGAGTTTAGTTTATTCTAGTGGTTGTATTATGTAGATGCACAATCAAATGTTGAAACATAACTCATAGGTTATATAACGGTGACACTGATCGCGTATGCGGGTGTAGTCTTGCGTCTGAGCCAGTGCTGTGGACTGGTGGTAGTTCTGACTAATTAAAAATCATATTTATGAGAAGTCAAGGTTCTTTACCGGTGTGCTTAATACCCTTTATATTGATATAACCCCTTGGACGCCCGTATTGAAACTTGGAGCTAGGACTGTGCCTTAGTATGTATTTTGATCGACTGTCCAGATTGTAACTTAACCTTTCCCTCCCTCCCCTCCCCCCCCTTTTCATCGCCTCCCGAATCTTTATGTACTGTGTAAATAAGAATCAATGTGACTGATAAATGCTAAAGTATTGATCTGAATTCTGAAAGTACAATAATGACAATGCATCATACAAATCCGACTTATAAACCATTTCCCTTTCCCACCTTAGGATTACTTGGCCCTATCTATTTTAACCAGAGCAAACAATTAGCAAAATGCTTAACATAATATGGCACAATACTATTACCCCCAATGAGAGGGTCCATAACCAAGTTTTGTAGTGACATGTATCACAGCGTAGTTTGTGCTGTCCACAGTAGGTGGCGGGGTTGGCATGACTTATGTAGAGCTTAGTAACACTATTTTCCCTTGGCTCACGATATTCCCTTGGCAGGGCATTTGGGAAGAAGTCTTACGGCGTTTCGACTCACCCAAAGCTTCTGGCCAGGCACCTCAAGGAGGCCGTACTGCAAGACCTGCGATGTCTGCCAGAGAGTGGGAAAGCGGAGTGACCGATACAAGGTCCCGCCGCTCCATCCCCTACTAGTTATCGACGATCCATTTGTCAGTAACTGTTGATATAATAGGCCCCCAGCTAAGTTTAGTCCCTCCGGGAGGAAGTACGTTCTGACCATTGTGGACTACGCAACTTTATCCTTGAACAATACTCTGGCAGAGACTGTGGCTGAAGCCCTGATGCGATTGTTCTCCCGGATGAGCTTTCCCCGGGAGATCCTCTTGGACCACGGCACCCAATTCACTGCCAAAATGACCCACCAACTGTGGAAGTTGTGTGGCATCAAACCAAGTTCCTCTTACCACCCCCAGACCAGGGGCCTGTGCGAGCGCTTCAATGGTACGTTGAAGCAAATGCTCTGTACCTTTGCAGTGACTCGCAAGGATTGAGAAAAATTCCTGCCCCATCTACTGTTGGCTTATCGGGAGGTGCCCCAGGAATCTACTGGGCTTTCCCTGTTCAAACTGATCTTCAGGCAGAGAGTGAAGGGGCCCCTAGACCTACTCTGGGAGGGAGCTCCCCCATCACCCCCTATGCGCTGGAGTTTAGGGACCGACTGAAGGAGAACCCCATTACACCTGGTATGATCGGGGTGCCAGGAACCGTAGCTTTCAAGTCGGGCAAGAGGGTTTGGTGCTGAAACCTGTCCAACACGATAGGCTGCAGGCTGCCTGGCAGAGCCCATATCAGATAGTGGAACAGAAGTGTGACACTACCTATGTGATCAGCCGGTGCTCGGGTACTGGAGTCTGACACCTGTTACATGTAAACCAGCTTAAGCCCTACCACGAGCGAACAGAGGAGGTTGCCGCCATCTGCGCACCAGCCTCTGAGGATTACGATAATTTTCCCTTCCCCACCTCCTGGAGGATGGAGCCCAGGCAGGGTCCATACAGGAGGTCCATTTAGGGAATCGTCTAACAGACAACTCAGACAGGCACAGCAGATGCAGTCTGCCAAGAGAACAAAAAGTTCTCCAGTCTGCCAAGGTATACCCTCCTGGCCACCCATTGAGTGGAAACCCCCGAGCAACAGACCTCATACCGGGTACCAGAGGCTGTGCGGAGAAGTATGCTGCAGGAGATAGCCAACTGTCCACAAGCCCTTGGGCCTCCATCGTAGTCTTGGTCCCGAAGAAAGACGGTACTACCCGGTTCTGTGTGGAGTACAGGAGGCTCAACGACAAGACTGTCTCAGATGCAAACCCCATGCCCAGCAAGATTAGCTGCTACATAGAATGGCTTGGGGCCGATACCTCACCACTATTGACCTGTGTAAGGGGTACAGGCAGATTCCCCTAGCGGCGGATGCTGTCCCTAAATCTGCCTTTGTCACCCCCTTTGGCCTGTTACCAATTTAAGGTAATGCCATTCGGGATGATAGATTCTCCGGCCACTTTCCAGAGGATCGTGGACTGGCTGTTAGATGGCCTCCAGGACTATGCCTACCTGAATGACATCACCATATACAGCGATACAGAGGAACATCTGGGAGCTATACTGGACAGGATTAGAGAGGTAGGATTGACCCTGGAGCCCAGTAAGTGCACCCTGAGGATGGCGTAGGTACAATACCTAGGACATCTGGTGGGGTGTGGGACATAGAAGCCAGCCAGAGCCAGCCAAGGTTGAAGCAGTAGCTAGCTGGCCCTGTCCCCTCACCAAGACCCAGGTGCTGGCTTTCCTAGGGACTGCCTGTTGTAGGAAATTTGTAAACGTTTTCTCGTCTACATTGACATGTTAGGGGCGGAGCTGAGCCAGGTCAAGGACGATGGCCAAAAACACCCCATGGCTTACCTTAGCAGGAAGCGCTTGCCCAGGGAGGTAAGCTATGCCGGCATTGAGAATGAATGCCTGACGGTGGTGTGGACCCTCAAGAAGCTGCAACCTTGCTTGTATGGACAGCAATTCACCCTGCTCACGGATCACAACCTGTTGGTAGGTCTTAACCGGGTCTCTGTGGAAAATGCCAAGCTGCTAAGTTTGAGCATGGCCCTACAATGACTACTATTCACTACTGACCCGGTAAGCAGAACGGCAATGTTGACGGGTTGTTCAGACAGACTGCCCTAGATAAGGGATATGAGAGTCCTTCCCAGGACATCCCCAAGCCAATCTGTTGGAATCAGACTGTGTATGCCGACTTGAGATTAAGGAGGAGCTGTGTGGCGGGACAGCTGCCTATTCATGAATTGCTAGGAAATGTGCCCCGTGGTTTCCCCTGTATTATGTTGTGTTTGTGTGTTTTACCTGCTCCATCAAGAAACCGCATTTAGAATGTTGAAAACCACAAAGGAAGCCTCGGCGCGTGCCGACCCTAGGTGGCGGCCCGTTCATTAGACAAAAGCCATCTAGGTGAAGCAGTCGTGGATTGCTTCCCACCCTGTCCTCCCCCCCCAGTGCCCTTGGAGTGTTCACACCAATAAATTAGAACTGCGAAACCGACCTTGCCACTGGGCATTGGAGAAGACTGATTGCTAGCCTCCTGCCATGTGACTATGGCCCCTGGGATGTATTACCCTTTAAAGACACCATTTCATGTATCAGAGGCACATGGTGAGAACAATGGATGGAGCACATGGTGAGAACAATGGATGGCGGCCATTTTAACTCACAGACACTGTTTGGACTTTTCTACACGGTGCCATCTCGCCAGTATTTGGTGCACAGAGACATCGTTCAGTAGTTTTAAACTATACAACAGGGGACACATTATATAGTAATTCTTTTTCATATAGCCTGTATATGTTCTGCGGAATCTGCATTAAACTGTATCTTCCAAACTACTGAACGGATCTGGGTGAATTTTGGATATGTGGTTCACCCAGATCCCCCGGCTCCAAATGCTCCAATTTTTTTTATAGGGTTATTGCATGTTTTGGGGTCCCTGTGATGTGTTTTATGATACTGTATTTTTCCTGCTTGTGATGTTAACCCATTGTGTGCCATAATTAGATCACAAGCAGAGGGGAGGATTTTGTGTATAATTGCTGGGAGTGTTTTCTGTAATGTATGTGTGTTATTGGTTGTTCTGTAAAACCTTGTGGGCAGTACTAGGTTTGTGGATTGGGAATAAAAGAGGCTGTATGTGCCAGTACAGTCAGTTCTGCTTGACCCTCAAACGAAGTGTCGTCTCGTTATTGGGGGAATTGGATTGTATGCTGATTGCCAGGAGTGTAAGCTGATTGTATGCTTTTTCTGTTCAGCTACTTACAGCATTCATATGCTTGAGGGCATTCGTATGCTTCTCCGGTTCGGTGGTTGTGGTGTCTGCTGCAGTGCTTGGAGTCCTCAGGAAGTGCTAGGAGCATCCTTCAACGGAGGTACCCAGTCGGGGTGCCAGGTGATCCGTTACAAGAACGTTGGCAACTTGCAACATAAGTGTGAAACAGCAAGGGAAGTAATTGAGGGCTTCCCTGGTTGGCCGCGGTTCGTACGGAGACCCTTCCCTTGCCTGGGTTCACTCACGGAAGGAGGCAGTTACATTCAGGGTGGGGACACTCTTCGGGACAATGGCAGTTTGGCAGCCATTCTGTAGCTGGGAGTCAGAGGCGGGAAGCTATCCCGCACTGGGACTCCCAGGTACAGAGGCTCATGGGATAAAGACCCCTGGTCACCGGAGGTAGGAAACCCTGAAAATGGGTGTCCAGAACAGGGAATAAAGGATTCCGGTCGAATGCACAGACCCCTGGGAGGGGACACTGGATGGCAGGGACAGAGGGACTGAGGTTCTGGTTGTTAGGTTACCCTTGGGAGGGAGAGGACATTGTCATTATGTGTGTTCCACCCCTTGCCTGAGGAAAGTATAAAGCAGAGTGTGGCCTTCCGCAGGATTGAAGACACTTACCCCCCAGCAGCTTAAATTAAGCCATTAAATTTTTTTCCAGCTATTGGGTGTCCATGTATCCCCAAAGAAAACCTAAGGACCTGATCGCATTATACTTTTTTTAGGCATACAACTAAATTCAACAGCTATGCAATCTAGCTTTCCCATATAGAAAATACACCAATACATTAAAATCTGTTCTTGCAGTTGCAAAGAATTGCAATTTTAGGCAGATTTCATTTAGCGATTAGGATTATCCCACAAGGCAGGTCTTTCTTTTAGAAACTCCTCTGATCTCCTTACGGACAGAAGCAGCATTACATTAAATTCCTGAGACAACAGATCTGCTCAAGTGGCGAAATAAAGTTCCTACAAACATCGAACGGGAGAGGTTTCCCACAAATTACTGGCATTTCACCTACCATCTAGAAAGATGCCGCAGCCACTGATTCACCGATATATTAATTAACTAATAGCTCTCGGGCAGTTGGCAAGCTGAAGCCACAGGCATTGAAAGTTTTTCACCAACCTCTGCTCTTTTTGAATTATATCCCCTGCTGGCTGCCACTGTGGCTTGTAGCAAATCATGGTCTGATTGTACGGTGAGATTTCTCAGACAACCAAGCTACTTGTCACATAAAAGACATCACACACCATAATGATATTCCTTAGGAAATTGACTTTGTTAGCAGCTTCTAATCAATTTTTCTTGGTCTGTATTCATGTGCCTGGTGTAGCAAATAACACTGCTGACAATGTAGCTAGATTTCAATTTCAAGCATTTCACAAAGCTCTCCCCACTGCCACCCCTCTGTTTCAGGACCTATCCATGGATTAAAGGATCTTTTAGCTCATGGCTGTAAGCGGACAACTAGCACTCAGACAATACACGACGATCATATGATTGGGCATTTCAAGTATTTGCTAGGTTCATCTCAGAACATCACATTTGCCATAGAATCTTTGGTAGGCTTTGCCTCTGTCACCTTAGATTAAAACGCTCATACAATCCCATAAAATTCTGACCGGCATAGAACATCACATGCTCAATGGCCCAACAAAGTTAAAAAAAAAAAACCCTCAAAAAGGCATCCAAAAATCCAGCATAATCCACACACAAACACACACGACTTCCCAACTGCACAACCAATTATTCCAATCCTTATCAGAACTCTTTGACTCTACCCTCTTCGAACCTCATATTAACCAGGTCATAAGGACATCAATTTTTCAGACATTTTGTGTTACTCAGGCCAAGAGAGTTCATCACCCCAAATTCAACTAACCCATCATTGTCTTAAATATTCACATATCAGTAAACAGACTATTACATACCCCATACTAAAACAAGCCAAATGGTTGACAGTCCATAATAGCCTACGCATAACAAATTGTGTCCGATAATCTGGCATACCACAGACTTTCCTATATTCTGTGTTCCACACGTTTATTCCCCCTCCGTGAGCCTTATCTTTAGCTAATAAATTAACGACAGATTGTGACGTCTAGTCCTTACTGCTCAGAATGCCATGTACGATTGTGAGTGCAGGCATGCAAATGTATATCAGTTGGCATGCTACTTTTTAGGTTGGATTATATCAATTTTGACATTTTATTGATTTGCATGTTATGTTTGTATGACACCTGCTCCTTAACTTCAATGTAAGATATTAATCCTCTATCGCTGAAAGAGAAACATATTAAACAGGGAAACAATTCAGAAAGTCAATTTCATGGATTTAGAATCCCCTTCATAGCAGGAGAAAGGGATATTGTTTTAAATCATTTTATTTTTACATTACACAAACATGCATTATTTAGCTTTATATATGTGGTTTTAGTTTGAATTTCTAGGACCTGATTATTTCCGTTAATCTACGGTCTTAGAATGACTTTACTTTAGAAAGTAATGACAGCTTGTGGGTTTTAGGAAATTTAGATAAATTTAACTATGACAATGATACAATATGTCTGAAAATGTATTCAATATAAGTGTATTTATTGCATAGTGATAAAACAGATCTAAGAATCTTAAAAATAGTTATGCACAAAAAGTGTTTTTTTCTGAAAAGTGTTTTAAATATGTAAAATGGAAGATCTAGCAAAGGAATGTGCTTGCTGTTTCCATGGTGATTGTCCCACTTTTAGCTCTTTAGACCACTTTCCAGAACAACATTTTACACGTAATGATCATACAGCACTGTAAATCCTACAGCTTGAGATCAGGGAGATGCATAGCCCTGAAACTGGTAACACTATTCTCGCTGCAGGGACACATGCATGACTTACCTGAAAGTCTTCTGGGTTTTCTTTGGTAAACAGCATGAAGCGAGTGTTAATGCTTTCTGGAGAGGACGGTAAGTGGGCAATTGGTCTTTCTAGAGTTCCTGACCATGGTTCATCATCAGTAAAACAGCCAATGTCACGATAGCAGACTTCTCTCCCTGTAACAATGAGACCATAATGGCTTCTTCATTTTACACAACCATCCATTAAATTAAAAATAAAATAAAAATTTAAAACTAGACAAATATAAAAATAAATGCAGATTGGACTGGATTAAAGATTGGGAAACACTTGAAATTGGGCTAAAGGCAGCAAAAGTAAACACCTTTTTCCATTGTGGGTCCTCATTTATGATCTCCGTATAAACAAGTTCCAGGTTTCACTATTACACCCAAAGCTATTAAAAGAGCTTAGTGGTGTACTAGCAAAACCATTAACAGATTTATTTAACCAATCATTGTTAACAGGAGTAGTCCCACAAGATTGGAAGTTAGCGAATGTTGTGCCCATTCACAAGAAAGGTAATAGGGAGGAGTCGGGCAACTATAGGCCAGTAAGCCTTACTTCAGTAGTGGGGAAAGTGATGGAAACCATGTTAAAGGATAGGATTGATGAACATCTAAAACACATGGATTTCAAGATCAGAAACAACATGGGTTTACTTCAGGGAGATCATGCCAAACTAATCTTATTGATTTTTTTGATTGGGTAACTAAAATTATAGATCAGGGTGGTGCATTAGACATTGCTTACCTAGATTTCAGTAAGGCTTTTGACACTGTTGCACATAGAAGGCTTATCAATAAACTGCAATCTTTAAGTTTGGATTCCAATATTGTTGAATGGGTAAGACAGTGGCTGAGTGACAGGCAACAGAGGGTTGTAGTCAATGGAGTATATTCAAAGCATGGGCTTGTCACCAGTGGGGTACCTCAGGGATCTGTACTTGGACCCATTCTCTTTAATATTTTTATAAGTGATATTGCAGAAGGTCTTGATGGTAAGGTATGTCTTTTTGCTGATGATATTAAGATATGTAACAGGGTTGATGTTCCACGAGGGATAAGCAAAATGGCAAATGATTTAGGTAAACTAGAAAAATGGTCAGAGTTGTGGCAACTGACATTTAATGTCGATAAGCGCAAGATAATGCATTTTGGACGTAAAAACCCAAGGGCAGAGTACAGAATATTTGGTATACATCTGAGGAAAGGGATTTAGGGGTGATTATTTGATGACTTAAAGGTAGGCAGACAATGTAATAAAGCAGCAGGAAATGCTAGCAGAATGCTTGGTTGTATAGGGAGAGGTATTAGCAGTAGAAAGAGGGAAGTGCTCATGCCATTGTACAGAACACTGGTGAGACCTCACTTGGAGTATTGTACACAGTACTGGAGACCGTATCTTCAGAAGGATATTGATACCTTAGAGAGGGTTCAGAGAAGGGCTACTAAACTGGTTCATGGATTGCGGGATAAAACTTACCAGGAAAGGTTAAAGGATCTTAACATGTATAGCTTGGAGGAAAGACGAGACAGGGGGGATATGATAGAAACATTTAAATATATAAAGGAATCAACACAGTAAAGGAGGAGACTATATTTAAAAGAAGAAAAACTACCACAACAAGAGGACAGAGTCTTAAATTAGAGGGACAAAGGTTTAAAAATATCAGGAAATATTACTTTACTGAGAGGGTAGGGGATGCATGGAATAGCCTTCCAGCTGACGTGGTAGAGGTTAACACAGTAAAGGAGTTTAAGCATGCGTTGGATAGGCATAAGGCTATCCTAACTATAAGATAAGGCTAGGGACTAATGAAAGTATTTAGAAAATTGGGCAGACTAGATGGGCCGAATGGTTCTTATCTGCCGTCACATTCTAGGTTTCTATATTACATGCCAGACCCCCAAAAAACCTACAAACACATGACAAGTTAAGATATGGCGTAATACAGCAATATGGTGTAGCTTGTGACCAGACATTAAAATAGGCCTATGTGTGCCAAGAAGAGAGATGGGGAAATATAACAATATCTACCCAATAATATAAGATAAAAAGGGTTGCCCTGCCACAAATAAAACATTTAAGTCACTGATCTTAAAATAAATATTTTGAAAAAAATGTATATTTACATGAAAGTATATACAAATAATTAACTACCAGGAAGAGCTGCACATACACCCTGTTCCAAATTATGCAAAATATATTTCTCATTTACCTAAATAATTTATGTAAACAGTCAGCATAATTCTCATGTTATCTATTAAGAATACAATTCAAATTTTATTGAACAAACCTAATAACAGTATTTATTTTAAACAAAACACTTACATAGTATAGTAGTTACATAGTTACATAGCTGAAAAGAGACTTGCGTCCATCAAGTTCAGCCTACCTCACATTTGTTTTTTGCTGTTGATCCAAAAGAAGGCCAAAAAAACCCAGTTTGAAGCACAATTTTGCAACAAACTAGGAAAAAAATTCCTTCTTGACCCCAGAATGGCAGTCAGATTTATCCTTGGATCAAGCAGTTATTACACTACATTGAAAGATTATATCCTTGAATATTCTGTTCTTGCAAGTATGCATCTAGTAGCCGTTTGAACATCTGTATGGACTCTGATAAAACCACTTCCTCAGGCAGAGAATTCCACATCCTGATTGTTCTTACAGTAAAAAAAACTTTCCTTTGCCTTAGACGAAATCTTCTTTCTTCCAGTCTAAACTCATGGCCTCGTGTCCTATGTAAAGTCCGGTTTGTGAATAGATTTCCACACAATGGTTTGTATTGGCCACGAATATATTTGTATAATGTTATCATATCCCCTCTCAGGCGACGTTTTTCTAAACTAAATAGGTTTAAATTTGTTAACCTTTCTTCATAGCCGATATGTTCCATTCCTTTTATTAAATTTTGTAGCCCGCCTCTGCACTTTTTCTAGTGCCATAATATCCTTCTTTAGAACAGGTGCCCAAAATTGCACAGCATATTCAATATGTGGTCTTACCAGTGATTTATAAAGAGGCAAAATGATATTCTCGTCCCGAGAATGAATGCCCTTTTTCATGCATGACAATACCTTACTGGCCTTGGCCACTGCTGATTGACATTGCACATTGTTGCATAGTTTGTTGTCTATAACAATTCCCAAGTCCTTTTCGTGTGTTGTTATCCCTAATTCGCTTCCATTAAGGGTATACGTGGATAATTATAATGCACTGTTCCAAATTATTACGCACAGTAAGTTTCAAAACACTTTATAGGTTGTAAAGAACTGAAAATTGTCATTTGTGGTGTTTGAAGCATTTTTACTGAAGTCAAAAGCTATTTCAAGCAAACTTATAACATTTTAACTTTTTAAACATTAACAGGTCATGTTACATTTTAACATAGGACCTCTTATTTGATAGCTTCACAAGTCTTGCATCCATTGAATTTGAGAGATTTTTTGGACAGTTTCTGCTTGAATTTGTTTGCAAGATGTCAGTAATGCCTCCCAGAGCTGCTATTTCAATATAAACTGCCTCCTACACTCAGATCTTTTGCTTGAGGATGCATCATAGGTTCTCAATAGAATTGAGGTAAGGGGAGGATGGAGACCACACCATGACTTGCTCTTTTATCCCCATAGCAGCCATTGATACAGAGGTATTCTTTGCAGCATGAGATGGTGCATTGTCACACATGAAGATTATTTTATTACAGAAAGCATAGTTCTTCCTTCTGTACCAGGGAAGAAAGTGGTCAGTCAGAAACGCTACATACTTTGCAGAGGTCATCTTTAAACCTTCGAGGACCCTACAGGGGCCGACCAGCTCTCTTCCCATGATTCCGGCGCAAAACATGACTCCACCACCGCCTTCCTGATGTCTCAGCCTTGTTGGAACAGGGTGGCCGTCCACCAACCATCCACTACTCCATCCATCTGGACCATCCAGGATTTTTTGAAAATTAATCTTCATGTATTTCTGCCCAATGCAGCTGTTTCTGCTTGTGAGCATTGGTTAGTCGTGACCAAATCAAAGGTTTATGCACAGTTGCATGACTCTGGAGGACTCTACACCTTGATGTCCGTGGGACTCCAGAGGCACCAGCAGCTTCAAATATCTGTTTGCTGCTATGTAATGGTATTTTAGCAGCTGCTCTTGATCCGATGTATGGATCTGGCAGAAATCTTCCTCAATGTGCCTTTATCTGCACGAACCAGTCTGTGCTTTGAATCAGCCACAAATCTCTTAATAGTGCAATGATCACGCTTAAGCTGTCGAGAAATATCTAATGTTTTCATACCTCGTCCAAGGTATTGAACTATTTCACTCTTTTTGGCAGCAAAGAGATCCTTTTTCTTCCCCATATTGCATGAAAATGGTGCTCTGCTTAATAATGTGGAACACCCTCCTTTAGTAGTTTTTCCTTAAATTGGGCTCACCTGGCAATCACAGGTGTCACATTGTTTTCAGTGATCAAAAGAGCCCTGAGACACAATGCCATCCATGAGTTAAACAAAATATCTAATCGTTATTGTTATTATTTCCGTAGTGCTTTACAATATTATGAGAGGGGATTTAACTATAAATAGGACAATTACAAATAAACTTACAGGAACAATAGGTTGAAGAGGACCCTGCTCAATCGAGCTTACATTCTATAGGAGGTGGGGTGTAAAACACAGTAGGACAGGAATTTGCAATCAAATAAGGTGGGCTGCCCTTTAGGAGAGGGCAAGAGACAGGTATGTGAGGTAGGGGTTAGTCTTGGAGGCCATAAGCTTTCCTAAAGAGATGGGTTTTAAGGCACTTCTTAAAAGATGCAAGACTAGGGGAGAGTCTGATGGCAGGAGGCAGGCTATTCCATAGGAAGGGAGCCGCCCGCGAGAAGTCCTGCAAGCGCGAGTTGGCCGTACGGGTGCGGACAACGGACAGGAGGTGGTCACGGGCAGAGCGGAGAGACCGAGAAGGGACATACCTATGGATCTGTGAGGAGATATAAGAGGGGCTAGAGTTGTTCAGTGCTTTATAGGTGTGAGTTAGTGCCTTGAATTGACTCCTATAGAACACAGGAAGCCAATGTAAGGACTGGCAGAGGGGTGAGGTGTGAGAGAACCGGCTAGAGAGGAAAATCAGTCTAGCAGCAGCGTTCATTACAGACTGTAGGGGTGCAGTACGGCTTTTGGGAAGACCAAGCAGGAGAGGGTTACAATAATCCATGCAGGAAATTACTAGAGCATGGACAAGCTCCTTGGTAGTATCTGGTGCAAGAAAGGGGCGGATGCGGGCTATGTTTTTAAGATGGAATCTACAGGATTTGGCAACATGCTGGATGTGAGGCTCCAAGGTGAGACCAGAGTCAAGTATGACGCCAAGATCGCGCGCTTGCAAGGATGGGCTGATGTTGGTACCACAAACTTGAAGGGAGAGCGAAAGAGGAGGATCAGTACTAGGAGGAGGAAAGACAAGGAGCTCAGTTTTTGAGAGATTGAGTTTCAGAAAGCAGGAGGACATCCATTCAGAGATGGAAGAAAGGTAAGCAGTGACACGTTGCAGGACAGCAGGGGAGAGGTCCGGGAAGGAGAGATATAGCTGGGTGTCATCAGCGTACAGGTGGTAGTGGAATCCAAATGAGGTAATAAGTTTGCCACGAGAGGCAGTATAAAGACAAAATAGAAGGGGACCAAGGACGGAGCCTTGGGGGACTCCAACCGAGACAGGGCGAGGGGAGGAGGTATCATTAGAAAAAGACACTGAATGAGCGTTGGGAGAGATAAGAGGAAAACCATGAGAGGACAGAGTCACAGAGAAAGCGATTGTAGAGTTTGAAGAAGAGCATGATCAACGGTGTCAAAGGCCGCCGAAAGGTCAAGAAGAATTAGTATGGAGTAGTGGCCTTTGGATTTAGCTGCGATTAGGTCGTTAGTAACTTTGATAAGGGCAGTCTCTGTAGAGTGGAGAGGGCAGAAGCCAGACTGAAGGGGGTCAAGGAGAGAGTTGGAATTGAGGAAATGAGACACACTGGTAAAGACAAGTCTTTCTAGAAGCTTTGAGGAAAAAGGGAGCAGGGATATGGGACGGTAGTTAGAGGAGGTGGACGGGTCGAGGGATTTTTTTTTAGTATAGGTACTACAGTGGCATGTTTAAGGTCAGCAGGGACGATGCCAGAAGAGAGCGAGCAGTTGATGTGTGTTAGAGAAGGCACGAGACAAGTGGAGAGAGATCTGATAAGGTGAGATGGGACAGGATCGAGGGGGCAAGTGGTGGGGCGAGAGGAGCAAAGAAGAGCAGCCACCTCTTGGTCAGTGGCTGGGGAGAATGTCTGAAGGGTAGGAAAGGTATGATCTATGTGTGATTGAGAAACAGAAAGGCAAGGAGGGGAGAATTCTTTCCTTAGCTGTTCAATTTTGTCAGTGAAGTAACATGCAAAGTTATCAGCAGTAAGGTTGGTTTGGGGGGTGGCCACAGCGGGGCGAAGAAGAGAATTAAAGGTGTCAAAGAGACGCCTGGGGTTGCGGGAACATGAACTAATGAGAGAGGAAAAATAGGACTGTTTGGCAAGGGCAAGGGCTGCACTGTATGAACACAATATGAATCTATAGTGGAGAAAGTCTGACTGGGTGCGAGACTTCCTCCAGGAGCGTTCAACACAACGGGAGCATCTTTGCAGGTAGCGTGTTGATTTAGTATGCCATGGTTGGAGGCGGGTCCTCCTTGAGGTGCTTGTTTGGAGTGGTGCTGCAGTGTTCAAGGCAGATGTAAGAATAGAGTTATATATGGAGATGGCCAGTGAAGGACAGGAGAGGGAAGGGATGGACAGCAGTTTTGAATCAATGTCAGCTGACAACTGTTGGAGATCAAGAGAATTAAGGTCCCTCCTGAGTTGAGGGTGGTTAGGCGGAGGTTGTTGGGTGAGGGGGTACATGAGAGCAAACGACAAGAGGTGGTGATCAGAGAGTGGATACGGAGTGTTGCAGATATTAGATACAGTACATGCATAAGTTTAGATTAGGTCAAGGGTATTGCCAGCTACATGGGTGGGAGAATTTGCCCACTGTGATAGCCCGAGGGAGGAAGTAATTGAAAGTAGTTTATTGGCTGCAGAGGTCAAAGGTGGGTTTATAGGAATATTGAAGTCCCCGAGAATTAGGGATGTGATGTTAGAAGAGAGGAAATAGGGTAGCCAGGCAGCAAAGTGGTCAAGGAAGAGAAGAGGGGAACGGTAAATAACAGCAATGTTAGCAGAGAAGGGTTTGAAAAGGCGAATTGGGTGTATTTCAAATGACGGGAAAGAGAGGGAAGAGGGGGGTGGGAAGAGGTTTAAAAGAGCAGTGAGGGGAGAGGAGAAACCCAACACCACCTTTACATTCAGAATTTCTTGGGTTGTGGGTAAGTTGGAGACCACCGAAGGACAAAGATGCAGGGGTGGCAGTGTCAGAGGGGGAGAGCCAGGTTTCTGTTAAGGCTAGTAAATCTATTGAACGAGAGATGAAGAAGTCATGGACAGCAGTGGATTTAGTTATATTGCAAACAGAGCGTGCGTTCCAGAGGGCAGTTTTGAAGGAGGATTTAGAGGAACAAGAGATGGGTATGAGATTAGTGTGGATCCTTGGGTTAGTATGTGCTGAGTTTGTTGAGAGGGGACCGGGGTTTGGAGAGACATCACCAGCTGCTAGGAGCAGAAGGATAGAAAGGAAGTTAAGGTGGGAGTAGGATTTGAAAGTTTTGTAGGAGGGTATGTATATAGAGGATTTGGAAAGAGTTGGTGGAGATAGGCTGGAAAGGTATGTGTAGAGTGCATGGGATGAATAGAGAGGGGAGGGGAGTAAGGTGGAAGTAATGATGGTGTTGCCAGGGACAGGTGAGTGAAAGGATAGGGATATTTTAGTGATGACAGAAGTTAGTGTTAAAGTGAAAAATAGAAGGGAGAACATTAGAGAAAATGTGTATTATATAGATATGTAGATCATATATGCAAACACACAAATATCAATGAGTGTTTAAACCATTGTAAGGATGCAGTGTGTTAAATGAATTCAGGTGAGGAGTGGTTTACTGACTTGATTGGTGTGTTATGGAAATCTGCTGATGTGCACTATCTATAAATGAGTTGATGATCATGGGGTGGGATGGTGTGGGCAATCTTCCAGAGAGGATACCTCTGCTCTGAAGATTCAGCAGGACTTGGTTGCTTGGGAGTGCTCGGTGTTAATGCTGATTTAAGGGGCCCAGTCTGAAATATAAGGTCTGAGGTTAGAAAAAAAAAAAAATAGGAAATAAAACACACTTATGGGTGGGGAGACATGGGGCTATTGAGGTAGTTAATTAGAGATGAAAAACTAAAAGGAGAGAACATTTGGGATAAAAAGATAGGTGAAAGTCATAAACCATGAACATAAATTTACTAGATCAGTGAGAGTAGTAACACTAGCTAAACAAACATTGTTACACTGTTCCTTCAAGGGCACCTAGTCTCATTAAAAACTAAATTATTCTGCTAGCGGCTCTAGCTGAGGTTAAGAACACGGCCCCATGTTACTTTAGCTATGCATGATTGCTGAGTCATAACCCATTAAGGATCAGACTATATATCTGGTTTGTTTCAGGGATTCCCAAACACATAAGCCATATATATATAGCTAGCCCTAATGTGCGTTTCACCAAGCACCTCTCCCTGAAGAGTCTGCTCGTTGGCATATGCCTATAACATTAATACGAGTCAAGGAAATGGTTAGTAGTATAAAACAAAAATCTGTATCAATAGAACACTGGGCAATCAAATAGACAGTATGGCAATCTCTAATTTGAGAGTGCTAGACCTCCGCCCAACCCACCAGACCTGCTCTTGCCTTCCTCCAAGCACCACAGTACAATGGGCACTCTGAGGCATTGGGAGTCCTCGAACCCCCCTCCCTAGAGTCCACAGACTCCATGCCTCCTGCAACTCCAGAGTGCTGGTAGATTCAGCGGGATGCCTCTGCATGTCCCAAAACAAAAAAATTTCAGCCAAAATTTACTAATACCAAGTAAAGATTAGTAAATAAGCGTCCTGACCCTTACGTGTTATGCTGCAATTATGGTCACATCTTAAATAGTGAACCCACAAATACAAATCCATAAATCCTGTCGAATTGCAGGCAAGGCTAAGGAATACTCGTCAGAGCGCTCAGAGTCAAATTCCAGGATGTGGGAAGGCTTTAAAATCTTTTTCTTCGCCCTGCTTAGCTCACTCTGCAAAGAGCCCTCGCTGTGTGAAGATAAAAAATTTTTGCATGTTTTTTGCGCTCAGGACTATATTATCTCAATGGGATTTATATTTGGCCTTTTTTGGGGCAAAATTTTTTTATATATATTTATATTTATTTAGGGGGGGAAAAAAAAATTAAAGACATGCAAATGGTATTTTTTTCGGTGTTTAAATTTACAGGTATTCAGTTTTTTGCTCCCCTCGAGATTAAGGTGAGTGTAGGTAGTGTTTTATTTTATAGGGTGGATATTTTTACAGGAGGTCGTCAATAGGTGGTTTGTCATTTGTCCGGACACAACCGTTTAGCCTTCTTGATTGGATTAGAGACATCCATCTCTTTGCTAGAAGATGGACACTCCATAAATTCAATAAAAAAAATAAAATAAATTCAGAACGAAAGAAAAGCAAAACTTTGGGTTTAATCTGAGAAAGTGCCTACAGGATCTAAAACAAAAAGTAAATTCACTCCTCGTTTTAAAAAATTCAAACATTGATCTTTTGTTAAATTGGCCTGTAATTTGATAAAAGCCATTTCATTTGAGGCGTCAATACTGAAACCGCATGGTAACTTGAGAAGCACAGAATGGCAGTGTAATGGCTCCCCTATACGCTGCAAGTCTCCCAAATGATGCAGTGATTATAGCCCCTGGTTCCAAGCAGAGTAGTGATTATGGTTGAGAGTATAGCTCTCAATCCCAAAACATGAGCCTAGACTTCATGACCAGGTAAAACAAATGTGTTTATTGGGAGCCACACAGCCTTTTATGCAACTCCCCATGCAAGGAGTTACCCAAATTCTATTACTGGAGCATTCCCATCTGGACCTGAGATGGAACTAGAAGCAAACATTCCACATACTCCTCCCCTGTTCCTGAGAGATAATGACCTAAGCACACAAACAATTAAATTCTCAGTTACAAAAAAGACACTAACAAACCACACCCCACAAAAAAAAAAAAAACCACAAAACTGATCTTGGTGACCAGCATATCCAAAAATCACCCAGATCGGTTCAGGATTTTCATGGAAGTCAATTATTTGACCGACCGTGCACATGGTCCTATGCCCAAAACAGTTCCACGAATTCAGTGCAAATGGTCAGTTTCTTTTGGGAGCACAAAACACTGAACAAAATCCTTAAGTTACTTCTGTAGCCTGTTCCCCTTGTTCGTGGGAACGTTTCCAAACAGGGCCTTTCTAAATGGGGTAGAATCAAACGCAGGCGATGATGGAAGTCCAGCTGTGTTCAAGAGTTTGTGTCCGATTTTAGTTCCATGAGATTTATGCCCAAACACCGCTGCCTGCATTCGCAGGAACAAGATGGCCACCGCCTCGTGCTCATACAAAATGTGGCCACCCAGACAAACACTTAGAACACTGCGGTGGAAATTGCTACAAAAGAATCAATTGGGCTTAAGCATCCGGGTGGTTTCTGGTTCGTGCGGCTGTTCAGTTCCCAGACAATATAAGCCAAATTGCACAAACCAAGCCTTTTTTCAGTGTATTTTGCATGTCCCATAATCCTGGGGCAGGAGGCTGGCTAGCAGGCTCCATGAGCCCATGACAAGGTTTGGTTCATCACAGGCTATGTCTACAAGATCAGAGAGACAATGAGGACATCATTAAGTCAGCAGACAAGTGTGGTAATGTTGCGGTATTTGACAAAAACACTACATCTAGACTGTAGAGTATCCTAAACGAGCAAGATACCCATAAGATTTTTGCTTGTGATCAACTAGGTTCCTAAAAAGGTAATATAAAAAGTTATTTTAGACCAAGCCTTTGACAATGGGTTATTTAAAGGGATGAATACAACTACATCTTTGTAAAGAACCAGACAGTGTCCATGTGTTCTAGTGTCTCCCCAAGGTCCACAAGAAATACGCTTCTCTCTGCTAGGACCATTGTTTCAGAGTCTAGAAACTTGACAGAGTGAATCTTTACACAGATAGGATCTTGGAGGACCTTCGTGAAAAATTACCCTCATATCTGAAGGACACCAAGGATGCTTAAATGTTTGGCATCTCTTAAGGTCCCACAGGATTACCGCACTTCATACTCTGGCAGTTTTCTCTTTCATAAAAAGTTCTACCACCGGTTATGGGACATTGTAATTGAGATTTCTTGTGCCCTGTTGTATGCCAACCTGCACCTTGGGTGGGGGGGAGGGGGAAGAGCATTAGTTTTTACTTTCCGTAAATTTATTTTTCCTGAAGATTAGAGGCAGTGCTTGGAGGGAAAGACAGGCAGGCAAACCCCCAAATTACCTTTGGCACTATAAAGTGCCTCTTACCTCTAAGAACCCCAGAAAATATAAAAGCCGGATAACTGCAAATTTAGTTTATTAGAAAACCGGGGAGGGAAAGTGAGCACAGCCTCCAATCTTCAGGAAAGTTTTTACAGCAAGTAAAAATATATGCTTTTACCTTCAGATTAGAGGCAGTGCTTTACAACAGGGATAACTAAAGCAATCCCCTAAGGGCAGGACTCGTTTCACAACAGCTTGCACCCAGAAAAATAAGAGTCTTCTGAGGCTAGTATGTCTAATTTGTAATGTTTAGCAAATGTGTGAAGAGATGAACCAAACTCCTTCTCAGCCACCATGGCTGAATTAGGATTATTCTTACTCCTTCCATCCTGATCTTCTGTAAAATCCTGGGAATTCGAGAAATAGGAAAAAAAAAAAAATAAATAAAAGGGCTAGGCCAAATTTCCACGGAACAGAAAGTGAGTCTTTGACCTCTAGCCTGTATGAAGCTTGTTTGATCTTTAAGCCATCAGGTCTATTTCTGGATAACCAAATTTCTTTATTATTAGACTGAAGATCTGGGAAGAGAATTACCAATCTGCTTGTTTTAAATGTTGACGACTTCGGGAGTCTGCAAGAATGTTGAATTCGCCTTTTAGGTGTCATGCTCAAATAGACAGAAGGTGAAACTGACCACAGCATGATTCTGGAACATATTTTCCAAACAAGTTGACCTTGTTCCTCCTTGTTTGTTGATATACGCTACTGTTGTAGAATTGTCCGACCTGGATCTGAAAGGCAACGAGATCAAGCCAGACAGCCTTCAGCTCTTTGTAGTTCGATTAACTTAAATCTTTCACTAGCCAAATTCTTTGTTTCTTCTTTTCTCCCATATGAGCACCCCAGCCAAAACCTGAGGAGTGTCGTTAAAAATCTGAATGTCTTCATTTGGAAAGAAAGACCTGAATGCAGGAAATGTGATGAAGTCCATGAGAGAAGACACTTCAGGGCATGACTGAGTTTCATAGGCATGTCCAAGCTGTTTGTTCCAGAAGGTTAAACTATTTTAAGAGGTCTCATTCTGGCCTTTGCCCAATTGACTGCTGGAATGGAGGTTGTGAAAAGACCCAAACTCATCACTTCTCTGATGGAGCAAAAACTTTCCTCTGAGGTTCTGAATAGTTTGAGCAATTTTCATTCTTTTTTCTTCTGGAAGAAAAATCTTCATACTGACTGTCTATAAAAAGACTCAGAAACTATATTCTTTGGAATGGAACTAATTCTGACTTTACGAAATTTATCAACCAACTATGACTTAGTGAGTCTAAAACCATACTGAGGTCTTGATAAAGTTCTTTTGAGTTTGCAATTAAAAGCCAGTCATCTAAATAAGGGACAACATTGATTCCTTAAATCTGCGCAATAACTACCAGAATCTCTGAATTGAAAATGCAGAGTGTCTCTGGAAGTGGATTGAGAACCGTAGGAATCTTGCTGCATTCTGCAATGGGAATGTGTAAATATGCTTTTTAGATCTAGAGAAATAAGCCAAATTCCTGGTTAAATAATGGAAGTTGCAGATTTTATTGTTTCCATATGAAACTTTTTAGAATAAACTTGTTGACGGCTTTGGGATTTAAAATGGGTCTGCAAGAACAGTCTGGCTTTGGAACCAAAAAGAGCCCAGGAATCCTATTTGCATGCTTTCTATCACATTCTTTAGAATAAGATTTGACACATCTCCCATGAGATGAGCCATAATCGAGTGGACTGAATAGCATAATAAATTCTCTTCTTGGGATCTCTGATAGTTCCAGGTAGTAACCATTCCTTATCACTGAAAGAATCCAGCGATCTGAGGTAGTTTGTTGCCAGATATCCAGAAAGTGTGCAAGTCTTCTGCCAACAGGAATTGGGTCATAAGTTTCTATTCTTTTTGTCAAAGAACTTCTCTTGTAATCAAACACCCTTCTGTATTGACATCTGTAAGCGTTTCTCTGAAAGGAGCCTCTAAGTGGATTGCACAAAAAAAAAGAAAAAAAAAAAAAAAGAAAGAAAAAAAAAAAAACTTCTAGTAGGGCTTTCTAACCATCGTTCATTTGCTTCAAAAGCTCATCTAATTTGGAACCAAAAAGGACTGCCTGGTTCAAAAGGAATGTCAGAATTTTTAGATGTTGAATCAGCCACCTATTTTCTGAGCCATACTGCTCTTCTTGCCACTGTAGATAAAACCCATGTTTAACGGACCGTTTTGGCTATATTCCCCTTTCAGATGCACAGACAGCTACTGCAATCACCAATCTCCCAAACTGCAAACTACACACATTCTCCAACTCCTGAACAGGAAACTTACAAATACTGGAAACAGCTGAACAGGAAAAAAAAAAAAAAACATACGAAAGGTTTACACTCCTGGCAGTCAGCATACAATCCAATTCCCCCAATAACAAGATGACACTTCGTTTGAGCGTTAAGCAGAATCTGCCAGATCTGTGGCTTTATTGTGCTTATGTACACATTCTTACACATTAGTACTACCCACAGGGTTTTGGAAAACAACCAAACAATACACTCAGACACTCCCACACAAAATCCTCCCCTCTGCCTGGGATACAATTACCTTACACAATGGGTAATGCAATTATCACAGCCAGAGAAATAGAGTTTTTCCACATTATTCATAACTTGAAAAGTATGCATCACATTTACCTAAAACATTTTCAGAATCAGCATACTCCAAATACAAACATATGTAAAAATCATCCAAATTGGTCCATTGGTTCAAAAGATAGATCGAAGTCCTTTGTGACCAAATGAAGCATGGCTTTTCTGCCCAAAACCAGTTCCACAGAGAGTCTATCCTGGAGATAATTGGGAAGTAATCCAATTATCTCCAAGGACAGAGGCAAAACTCCATTGAACACATGGCAGCAAAAGAAAATAAAACACATAAAAACATAACTGTGCAGCCATTGCACAAAACAGTTACATTCAACATATCCCCAGATAGCTCAGATCTGAGCGCACATTACTGAATGGCGCTCAGATCTCAAACATACAGTTCAATTGCCATAGAGCCAAAGTCTTTCACATAGTCTCTCATACGAATGGGCTCCCTGGCATAGCTATCTGGGGTATCACCGCTCAAACAGGGCAAGCACCGAATGACCCGGCTTTCGTGTCTTCACAGGCAAAAAAAAAAAAAAAAAAAAAAAAGTCAAGCGTTGCAACATGGGGCCATAGTCTAAAGGCAGCAGGCGGGCAACCAGGCTTCTCCAGTGCCTAGTGGCGAGGTTGGTTCTGCCACACCATGGCTCTAGCCGAGATCTTCACTTTCTGTAGAGGAATAAACTAGGAAGTCAGATGCCATCTTGATATACTGTAACAACTGAGCTGGATCTTTGTATTCACCCGTATAAATCTGTTCTAATTCTTCCAGCCAATGTTTCTGTGCACTTTGCCACTGAAGTACCTGCAATCAGTGCTTTGAGATGTTTCTTTGAAAGAAGCGATACATTTTCCATAGCATCTTTCAAGCCAGTAGAATCCCCAATAGGTAAAGTGGTCTTTTTTCCCCCCCTCAACTGAGCTATTGGGACATCTACTAATGTTAACGGATATAAGAGGCCCTCGTGATCCTCCCTGATGGGAAAAAAGCTATAGAGTGCTTAGAAATTAAATATTTTCTTCCTGGGAATTTCCATTCCCATAAAATCAAACCCTTTAACTGTGGATGATAAAGAAAAAACCTTGGATTTTTTTCCCCCTTTGGTCCTGAAACTGGACTTCCTTAAAGGGACACTATAGTCACCTGAACAACTTTAGCTTAATGAAGCAGTTTTGGTGTATAGAACATGCCCCTGCAGTCCCACTGCTCAATCCTCTGCCATTTAGGAGTTAAATCCCTTTGTTTATGAATCCTAGTCACACCTCCCTGCATGTGACTTGCACAGCCTTCCATAAACACTTCCTGTAAAGAGAGCCCTATTTAGGCTTTCTTTATTGCAAGTTCTGTTTAATTAAGATTTTCTTATCCCCTGCTATGTTAATAGCTTGCTAGACCCTGCAAGAGCCTCCTGTATGTGATTAAAGTTCAATTTAGAGATTGAGATACAATTATTTAAGGTAAATTACAGCTGTTTGAAAGTGAAACCAGTTTTTTTTTCATGCAGGCTCTGTCAATCATAGCCAGGGAAGGTGTGGCTAGGGCTGCATAAACAGAAACAACGTGATTTAACTCCTAAATGACAGTGAATTGAGCAGTGAAATTGCAGGGGAATTATCTAGACACTAAAACTGCTTTAGTTAGCTAAAGTAATTTAGGTGACTATAGTGTTCCTTTAACTAGTTTTTAAACAGATTCCTCTGGAAAAGAAAATTCATGAGAAGAATCACTAGAATCTTAATCTGTGGATCCTGAAACAGAAGATTCAGAGCTTGCGTCAGACAACTCCCATGATCTAAGCCTTTTCTTAGCAGGATTTTTACTGTTGAATACTGGGAAGCAGAGGTTTGAGTAGACTGAATGGCTGCACAATGCATTTTAACAAATGTTTGTTGCAAAACCTAACCCCTTCAGGACGAAGTCAATATTACACGTTCTGATCAAAACAAAATTAACCCCAGCTATGTCTGTCTGTTCAGCCGTAATTCACCTCTTTCATATTAGAGACACACACACACACACAGTCACACACACACAGTTTATTTAGAATAAACAGGGCTTTAATTTCTCATGAACTATTCATATATGAAACAATTAATAAAATAAAAACAGAGTAAGATTCTTTAAAAAAAAAAAAATTGTCGTTACACCGGACATTTTAGCTGTAAATGTCATAATACGGTTAACCTTTACTGCAATAAGAGGCACATATTTGTATTCAGCAAAGTCTCACCAGTACAACAGTAATCCCCTTTAACAGGGTCAAATATAGCACATTCCATTTTTTCTCCCCCATTCCATTTTTTTTTATGTTGAAATTTGCCAGATTAGGAAAATGTGGAAGCTTTATGGGTAAATATCTCCTTGGGGGAAAAGAAGGGAAACCAACTATTGGTTGGGATAGGTTATAAACCACCTAATGTTAATATTGATGAGGAACAACAGCTGTTTGAGCAAATTGAGAAAGCTGCAAATCTGGGTAACACTTCAATTATTGGAGATTTGAATTACCCGGACATAAATTGGTGAGAGAGGGACTAGCAGCTCAAAGGGAATTATGTTTTTAAACTTATTACATGACACCTTCATGTCACAACTTGTACAATCACCAACTTGAACGGATGCTTGTCTGGACCTGTTTTAACAAACATCGTTGATCTTCTGACCAACATTAAAGTAGGTGAACACTTGGGAAATAGTGATCACAATATAGTGTCCTTTGAAATAAACTCAAAAAACATGGGGTATACTAAAACAATTTTAAAAAGGCCAATTTCAATAAGTTAAGGGCAGCTTTACAATATATTGACTGGCATAAACTCTTTAGTGAAAAGAACACTGAGGATAAATGGATCATCTTCCAACAAATATTAGAAAGGTACATTTCTCAGTATGTACCATTGGGAAATAAATATAAAAGAAACAAATTAAAACTGATGTGGCTTAGTAGAGAAGTAAAACAAGAGATTAAAAATAAGAAAAGGCCATTTAAAAAAATAAAAATAAAAAAACGCAAATAATGCAATTAGACTTGCTAAACTTCAAAATGATAGCTAAAGAGAGCAAAACCAACCCCAAGGCATTTTTTAAGTACATAAATTCTAAAAAAAAAAAAAAATGAAAGTGTAGGTACACTAAAAACTGAAACAGGGGTGTTAGTTAATGAAGACCAAGAAAAGGCAGGAATTTTAAATAACTATTTCTCCTCCGTATATATTAAGGAAGAACCCATGGCAATTGATGTGCAAATTTATTGCTACTAAAAACTTGCAGAATAATTGTAATTGGTTAACTCAAGACAAGGTGCTGCAGCAACTAAAGTTAACATAAAACAAAGCTCCTTGGAAATTATAGACCTGTGAGCTTAACTTCTGTGGCTGGGAAAATATTTGAAAGGTTATTAAGGGATAATATGCAAGAATTCCTTGAGAAGAACATGTTATCAGCAAAAGTCAGCATGGTTTTATGAAGCACAGGTCATCCTAACTATAAGATAAAGCCAGGGACTAATGAAAGTATTTAGAAAATTGGGCAGACTAGATGGGCCGAATGGTTCTTATCTGCCGTCACATTCTATGTTTCTATGTCTAATAGGATTGCGTTCTACGAAGTAGTAAGTAGAAGTATAGATCAGGGTGTTGCCGTGGATGTGATCTATTTGGATTTTGCCAATGCATTTGATACAGTTCCTCACAATAGATTAGTGTTCAAACTCCAGGAAATCGGTCTAGATGAAAATGCTTGTTCTTGGGTAGAACATTGGCTTAAAAATAGAGTACAATGAGTTGTCATTAATGGTAACTTTTCAAGCTGGACAGAGGTGGCAAGTGGTGTCCCTCAGGGGTCTGTTCTGGGACCCCTTCTATTTAACATGTTTATAAATGATCTTGAAGACAGCATTGAAAGTCATGTGTCAGTGTTTGCAGATGGCACAAAACTCTAAAACAATACAATGTGAGCAAGATATTACTTTGCTGCAGAGGGATTTAGATAGACTGGGGGGACTGGACACTCAAATGGCAGATTAAATTTAATGTTGAAAAATGCAAAGTTATGCAGTTCGGCGTAAAGAATACGCAAGCAATGTATACCCTTGATGGAAGCGAATTAGGGATAACACGCGAAAAGGACTTGGGAATTGTTAGAGACAAACTATGCAACAATGTGCAATGTCAATCAGCAGTGGCCAAAGCCAGTAATGTATTGTCATGCATGAAAAAGGGCATTCATTCCTTGGGAAGAGAATATCATTTTGCCTCTTTATAAAATCACTGGTAAGACCACATATTGAATACACTGTGCAATTTTGGGCACCTGTTCTAAAGAAGGATATTATGGCACTAGAAAAAGTGCAGAGGTGGGCTACAAAATTAATAAAAGAAATGGAACATATCGGCTTTGAAGAAAGGTTAACAAATTTAAACCTATTTAGTTTAGAAAAACGTCGCCTGAGAGGGGATATGATAACATTATACAAATATTTTCGGGGCCAATACAAACCATTGTGTGGAAATCTATTCACAAACCGGACTTTACATAGGACACGAGGCCATGAGTTTAGACTGGAAGAAAGAAGATTTCCAGTAAGACAAAGGAAAGATTTTTTTTTACTGTAAGAACAATCAGGATGTGGAATTCTCTGCCTGAAGAAGTGGTTTTATCAGTCCATACAGATGTTCAAACATCTACTAGATGCATAATTGCAAAAACAGAATATTCAAGGATATAATTTTTCCAATGTAGGGTAATAACTGCTTGATCCAAGGATAAATCTGACTGCCATTCTGGGGTCAAAAAGGAATTTTTTTTCCTAGCTTGTTGCAAAATTGTGCTTCAAATTAGTTTTTTTGCCTTCTTTTGGATCAAGGGCAAAAAACAAATGTGAGGAAGGCTGAACTTTGACGCAAGCCTCTTTTCAGCTATGTAACTATGCAAGTACCTATTCAAAACTTGCACCACAAATATAGAAGGTTATACGCAACAATTGGTACATATTGCAAACAGACAAATACATGGGACACTTATTTAAGAAGTCACCTTTATTTGCGAACAAATGGGGAAGATTAGAGACATGGTGGTCAGGGCTGATAGACCAACAAGAAAAACATTTCTCTCAAAAGTTGCAATCACTGTAGAGGGATTATGGGAGAATTTTGTACCCACCCCAGGACTAGTCAACATATTAGGTTACAGGGATATTTTACATGCCAAACTGTTTAGGTGGTGTACCTTTTGAAGCATCCGTGCGGCCTTGGTTATGCAGGTAAAACTATACATGCTCTGAAAAACAGTGTCCCAACATAAAACAACGATCCGCAAGACTAACTCAGAGACACCAGTCGCACGGCACTTCAAAGAACAAAGACATAATGCTTCCCAACTACGATAAATATTAGAAAGGGTACCACCTCTAATCAGAAGAGGAAGTCAAAAAAAAAAAAAATTAAAAAATAAAATAAAAATATTGCTACAGAAGGAAGCCCGCTGGATGCGCTGACTGGGCACAGTGTCATCTCATGGTCTCAATGAGAAGCTTGAGTGGCACTGGTTCCTTTTGGGATCTGACCTGGAGCTGGGTATGTATTACATGTTCTAGCCCTTTAAAGTATTAACTCTTTCCAGCCATAGAGTCACTCCGTATGTATATTTGTTTTCTTATAGATATATTATTCCATCTTTATAGGCATGCTGTAAACCCTCTGTTTAGAAGAGGGTGTCCTTTTTCTATTTACATTTGTTGATTTGTAGATATCACTATATACATAGGTGTTGGCTTTTGTCTTTTATATATTTATATCAGCTGTAGTATGTTTATACTATCTAATTGCTGCATCCTTTTTCTCTCCTTGTGTGGTAATGGATACACTATAGAGAAAGCATAGAAACTACCAGTCCTTTGATTGTTATTGGGTAATATACTATTCTGCTTCTATTTGACCGGTTTAAATGGCCAGAGTGCCTGAAAACGAATGTTTACTTGTTGCCTAGCGACCGCGTGTGATGTCACCACACCCACGAACCAGGAAGTCAATGGAGACTCAGGAAGACTCTGCACAGCAGATTTCAATTTACTTCTTATCATGGGGGGGGGGGCAGGCACAGATATGTTTGTAAGCACTGCAACTTGTATATATGTTGCTATGTACACTGTTCTCAGTTAAGGACATCAGCATTGGTAAAGGGCCATCTCGCCCAAAACATTTGTTTTACTTTGACCTTCGGAAATTAAAGGTGTAGCACCAGGGGGTGGACTGCAAACTCAAGTTGTGCAAGACTCCTATCTTTATCCTGTTTGGCTATTATACACTGTTGGACATACAGTGCAGAGACCTTTTTTGTCCATATTGAAATTTGTGTAGGCAGACAGTTTGCCTCTACCTCATTTATTTATAGTAACTTAGTATGCAGTATCAGCAATCTCTTTGGTTCTGCTAGAGTCTACTAAACCTTTTTTTCCCTACTTTTTCCATGCCTGTTATCTGTCCTGTTGTAATTTAAGTTTAGCTAATCATAGGCTCACAGTAGAGTTTGTTTTATCAATTGCAAGTTTGTGCCATTTGCACCTGGTATATCACCAAAAGAGCCAGCTCATGAAATTTAGGTTTAGTGATTTATTGGATCCGAATGAGACTTTTCCTGTTTTTTTTGCATCAAGGGAAACCTTGTATACGACCCTGGTGAATTGCTCCTCTTGTGAAATTGCAACTAGGTTCCTCTATATGTTGGCTTTTTAATACTAAACATGACAGCATCATTTTGAGGATTTAGTCACCTTCCTTTTTTACTGTGCAATTTACCATCTCTTGTGAGGCTTTGCATTTATAATTTCTGCAATAAAGTTTATTCTATGTAAGGGACATTTTATTAGATTCATGAGTTCTTAGACACATACCCTTTAGAAATCTCCAACAGTACGTACGGGTGCTATCAATAAATTATGGGCCTCACCACTGGGCATTGGAGAAGACGGACAGCCTCCTGTCCTGTGACTATGGCCCCTGAAATGTATTGCCCTTTAAGAAACTTATTTGATTTTGAAACACCTTTTTCTGCCCCTTTGAATCATGGGAAGGTGTACCCCTCCCCCGTTTCCAGCCTATTGTTCTCCAGCAGGGCAGTCGTCTCAGGGACACTGCCAGACCAGTTTAAACTTGCTGTTTTTCCCTCCTCTGTCTCATCAGCCCTTACTATGGTTTAACCCCATGGCGATTTGACTGTTCGTGGGATATGAGCGCTGTTTGGATATATTGAGTGCTCAGATGCAAGCCATCTGGGGATAGGTTGAATGTGGGGGTTCTTTTCAGTATGATAGGAATTATGTATTGTTGCTGTTGTGAACAGAGACATTTTTACACCCAGTTAAGCCAATTATCTCCAGGATAGAGGACTATGTGGAACTGGTTTTGGCTGGAAAGCCATGGTTCAGTGGTCACAAAGGGACTTCCAACTAACTTTTGACCCACTGGATCAATTTGTATGACTTTGATATAGGTTTGTATTTGGAGTATGCTGATTCTGAAAATGTAATTATGTGAATGTGATCTATACTTTTGGAGTTATGCATATTGTGTAAAACTGTATATTTTCTGCTTGTGATAATTAAGTTAGTCTATTGTGTTGAGATAATTGCATCACAGGCAGAGGGGAGGATTTCTGCTGGTATGAATGGGAGGGTTTAACTATGTTGTAATGTATTGATTGGTTGTTCAAAACCCTGTGGGCAGTACTAGGTTTGTAAAATGGGCATAAAAGCAGAGTGTTGGATTAAAAGCTTCAGTTCTACTTCACCCTCAATTTGTAGTGTCGTCTCTAATTGGGGGAAATCTGCTACAAGGGATTGCTTTGCTCTGCATATTCCCTTGCTGAATTCATTCCTAAACTCTTGTAAGAGCTTGTTCCTGTTTTGCTCTCTGAAGGAGTCTACGGTGGTTATGGTGTCTGCTGGAAAACCCTAAAGAAGCGCTAGGAGCATCCTTCAATGGACGTACCCAGTCAGGGTGCCCGTCGATCCGTTACAGAATGAATTTCTTACCTGTCACAGCCCACACTAAGACAAGAACTGTCCACAAAGCCAACATCTAGAAAGGAGAAAGCAGAAAAACAAATATTGATTAATTATACAATTTATTGTTACATGTTCTTGCAGCGGAAATACATAGCAATGTTACATAACAAGCATTCCTGGTAAATGTTCGATAAATAAATGGGCCATTGCTATTTATCATTAACAATACATATACTCTTACATCATTCACGGTTATACAGTCCTTCATTTAATACGCTTTATGTCCCCATTGTTTGAACCGACTTTCTGTAGACATGTGAAATGTGTTAAGTGTGTACAGCTGTATTCTGTGTTACTTCTTCAATAGACTCTTATTGACTACATTGACATTTCTCTACATATCCCAAGAGTACAGATGTCATGGACCAACTCAGCAATACAGACTTGAACTAAAGTCTTGTTCAGACAATAGCCTTCCAATGCTCTCCTATGGGAAAGCATTGGCGGGGATCTTAAATTGTGACCAAGGATGTGGAGCCAGCTGTGGCAGACCCATGCAGCGCTGGAGTGAAGGCACGTTTTTAACACTGTCAGGAATATGCATATGTACCCCTGACACTAGTGTTCCTTTAAATCTAGGCCATTGGTCAGGTCAGTCTAAAGTCATATTGTAACCCAAGTTTATGCTTTTAAAGCCAGCCTCCCCTACCCCAGCCCCATGATTTTAAAGAATGGAGAAGAACGAGGAAGTATTTGGTCCCAATTGTCCAGGTATTCCATCAGCCCAGGTTCTGTCAGTATATTAACTGGAATGTGCCTGGAGGATTGTTTAAGAAGTGCTGCTTTGGTGTCCTCTCAAACCATAAACAGATTTACTTTGTATTTCTTCCTCGCAGAGTTACAATAATTCAAGCTATAAACAACCAGACACTAATCTGCTGGAAGGAAACCAAATAAAAACAGATTTTGCTAGAAGTACAATTATAAGTTTCCTACCAGGGCCGGTGAAAGATTTATGTACACAAAAGGCGAAGGTGCATTTTGCTCCACCTCCTCCCCATACATTTTGACAAAATGTTCTAGAGATGTGACAGAAGACACTAGATTTTCCATTAGAAATGATGTAGATTTCCACAAGCACATTTTTTTTTATATCTCTTAAAGAGACAGTAATCAACAAAACAACTTTAGCTTAATGAAGCAGTTTTGGTGTATAGAACATGCCCCTGCAGCCTCACTGCTCAATCCTCTGCCATTTAGGAGTTAAATCCCTTTGTTTATGAACCCTAGTCACACCTCCCTGCATGTGACTTGCACAGCTTTCCATAAACACTTCCTGTAAAGAGATTGAATGTTTAAAGTCATTTAATCACAAATTAACATCTGATTGAAAGTGATCCATTTGGGTTTCATTCAGGCCAACAACCAGGGGAGGTGTGCCTAGGGCTGCATGGACAGAAACAAAGATGATTTAACTCCTAAGTCGCAGAAAATTGAGCAGTCAGACTTCAGAAGCATGAGTTATACACAAACAGCTTTATTAAAGACAAGGTTGTTTTAGGGACTATATAGTGTTCCTTTAATCAAATTGAATATACAATAGCTAAATGTTAGTTCAACATTAATCCCCTGATCAGAATTACGGATATCGCGTTCAGCCATTCAGTGCACAGACCAGTTTTAGTCACACAGTGTCCATTTTCTCTCCTCTCCATCAGTAGTCAAACCAGTTTTAAATAGTTTAACTTCTTACTTGGGGTCCCTAATATCCCATGCCTTGCCTACCGGAGAATCAGAAGTTCCTAAACCGGGCTTAGCTCATGAAAGGAAACAGAAGTTACCATTTAGGAACCAAAGTAAGAATTCAAACAATTAAAACAAATTACATTAAGTGGGTGTGGCTGAAATGCCTTTGCCATGTGTCCCTGGAGGGGCCTGCTGGCTAGCCTCCTGCCCAAAGACTTTGTTTGTGCCATTTTCCCCATGCTGTTCAGGAACCAAACAATCTCAAAAAACAGGCACCAACTGGGAGCTTGTTAAGCTCAATTGACACCTTAAAGGACCACTACAGTGCCAGGAAAACACTTCCCACTGAGCTGGATGGAGAGGAAGGGGTTAAACGTACCTCTTTCTCCAGCGAGGGCGGTGAGCTCTCCTCCCTCTTCGCCTGAATGCGCATGCGCGTCAGCATCCAATGTTTTCCTATGGACGCTGGTGTCTTCTCACCGATTTTCACAGTGAGAAACACGGAAGCCCTCTAGCGGCTGTCAATGAGAGCCACTAGAGGCTGGATTAACCCTAACAAACAGCCGTTTCTCTGAATGTTTATAGAAAAATGGGTTAACCCTAGATGGACCAGGCACCCAGACCACTTCATTAAAGGACCAATCTAGGCACCCAGACCACTTCAGCTTAATGAAGTGGTCTGGGTGCCAGGTCCAGCTAGGGTTAACCCATTTTTTTATAAACATGTTTATGAATGGGTTAAGCCTTCCCCTATTTCCTCTAGTGGCTGTCTCATTGACAGCCACTAGAGGCGCTTGCATGCTTCTCACTGATTTTCACAGTGAGAGCACGCCAGCGTCCATAGGAAAGCATTATGAATGCTTTCCTATGTGACCGGCTGAATGCGCACGCAGCTCTTGCCGCGCATGCGCATTCAGCCGACGGGGAGGAGAAGAGGAGGATCGGAGGAGGAGAGCTCTCCGCCCAGCGGTGGAAAAAGGTAAGTTTTTACCCCTTTCCAGAGCCGGGCGGGAGGGGGTCCCTGAGGGTGGGGGCACCCTCAGGGCACTATAGTGGTCCTTTAAGTGGAAGTGGTCTGGGTGCCTATAGTGGTCCTTTAAACAGTTCTAACCGCAGGGTTCTAATTGTTCAACAGGGTGGCAGCCATTCGTATGGTTGAATGCGTGGTGGCAGCCATCTTGCTCCTGCAAACACAAGCAGCGGTGTTTGGTCGTTGAGTGCATGGAATGGAAATCAGACACTCAGACTCCTGAACACTGGTGAACTTCCCTCATCACCTGCATTCTGTTCAGTACATCGTGGAAGGACACTGTTCGGTGGAATCGTTAGTCTGGATGAAGGGAACAAGCTCCATGGTATGACTGAACTGATCTGGATGATTTTTGGATAGGTTTGTCACCCAGCTCTTAGGGGATGTAACCATTGTGGGGTTTTCATGTGTTATGGGGGTACTTTTGGGTTGTTCTAGAAGTGTGTTTTTCTGTACCTGGAGATAGAGAGTTTGTACAGTTCCTGATTCAATTATCTCCCATTCACAGGGAAGGAGTTTGTGACTTTTATAAATTCTGTGACTGTGCACCCATTAAACAGATGACTGCTTCCCAGCATTAAGCCTTGGCTTGTGTGGGGGATTGTTTTAATGCGCTTTGGATTATTATACTCTTGAATGAAAGGTCTTCTCACAGGGAGCTGGATCCAGGGTGGGAAGGGACAGCAAGACCCCAGCCAAGCTGCAGCGGCTAAGGGTTATGGCGTCTGGTTTATAGTACTCTGAGACCAAGAAGCATGATTGGCGGAGGTACCCAGTCAGGGTACCTGCAGTGTCACACCAATGCAGATGCAATCACATTTCACACCTTCCTACTGTAGGAGCAATAGTGTTTCATTAAAGACACACTCCAAGCAAAATAAAAACGCTCTGCATAAACATGCAAACCAAATTGTCCTGCAAAGTGAGCCTCATGATTGTGAGAGATGAGAATCTGTCCTTATTTATATCACAAGCAGCCTTATTGTCGGAGAAACACTTTACTGCGTTGTTCTCCCACTGATAACCCTAGGCCTTTGGGATAGGGTAGACTTCAAACAAAGCAGAGGCAGTGTGAAATGACAGTAGACAAAGTGTCTCTTGGTTCAGACACAAGGCCAATGTAGTCCCCAAAAGATAGCTGCAAAGCCTGAGTGGGGTGCAGCATTGGTCCCGATTACTGGGGAATGTTCTGAAATGGGGGAATAAACATGGCCTTGCCAATGGGATAGAAATCTAAGCCACATGTTAAGATCTGCTTTGGCGTGTACATTCAGCGTTATGGTACTATGGTTGGCAGTCAGAAGGCAAAGCAGTCGGGAAATAAGTGCCCTGTGGAATGATCCTCATTGCAAAGGTCAACTTCCCAGTAAAGACATGCCCTGGTACAGTTGCACTTAGCAAGGAAAGATGCCATGGATGCCCTAATATGCTGTACCTACTCTAGTAGCATGCTTGACTGCAACGTGACCGTGTCAAGTTGAATCCCCAAGAATGACAGGTTAGTAGAAAATCCTAATGTCTTGTCCTGTGAGAGCAGTACCCCTATGGATGAGAAAAGTGCTATAGTCTTATGAATGCTAGCATGAGTGGAATGTGGGTCTTTGATATTGAGAAAGTCATCCAAATAGTGAATAACTGATGGACATTCGCAAGTGTTGATGGGCCAACAGTGTGGACCTTGCGGCTGCTTTTTGCTCCAGATGTCAAACGTGTGGCAAAGTAATTTTTATCTCTCCAATTTATACCTTGCACATGCCACAGGATAGGTGAATAAGTAAAAGTGTTTTGGAAGGCATTGGAAGTATCAGCCTTGTCCAACCAAGCTCAGACACCAGGCTTAAAGATTGCAAGAATGGTGTTGTCCACTGTGGCATAGTGCAAGGAAAACTCCTCAGAAGGAATCAAAGAGTTAAGACTTTTAGTAGACAATGAATGTGGAGCCAAATAAAAGGAAGACACTGGTTTGTGAATTTTCCTGTGGTTATAACTATTGGGTTGGTACACCAACACGAAAAAGGTGGTTGAGGAAAAGTGCCCAACATGAGCCCACTGTCCAACTTTCCTATAGCTTTGTTGCTACATCTAAGTGCTGCTTCAAAGTGTGTGATTGGAGATATACTGGAGGTAATATGGAGGACAAAAAACAATTAATATTTGTTTTAGTTAAGTTATTCACCTCACTGGAATGGCAGACTTAGTTCAGTGTAATAGTTGCTATGCATTTGTTTCACGTTCCTTTTTGGAGATTTGGTTGTCTAATCTGTAGACCGTTCTCTATATTGCAGCAGGAGATTGTTTACCAGATAACTTACAAATCTCAGACTTCAAAAATACAAACTCAGGAACTGCTGGAAAAGCCACTGCCGCAGACATACACTAGGAATGGCAGATGGATTACTGTAGGATCTGGTAGACAGTTGTGGATAAAAAGGAGGAAATATTTAAAAGAAAAAAAACTACCACAAGAGGACAGTCTTAAATTAGAGGTACAAAGGTTTAAAAATAATATCAGGAAGTATTACTTTACTGAGAGGGTAGTGGATGCATGGAATAGCCTTCCAGCTGAAGTGGTAGAGGTGAACACAGTAAAGGAGTTTAAGCATGCGTGGGATAGGCACAAGGCTATCCTAACTATAAGATAAGGCTAGGGACTAATGAAAGTTTTTAGAAAATTGGGCAGACTAGATGGGCCGAATGGTTCTTATCTGCCGTCACAGTCTGTTTCTATGTCACCAGTGGGGTACCTCAGGGATCTGTACTTGGACCCATTCTCTTTAATATTTTTTTATTAGTGATATTGCAGAAGGTCTTGATGCAAGGTATGTCTTTTTGCTGATGATACTAAGATATGTAACAGGGTTGATGTTCCAGGAGGGATAAGCCAAATGTCAAATTATTTAGGTAAACTAGAAAAATGGTCCGAATTGTGGCAACTGACATTTAATGTGGATAAGTGCAAGATAATGCATCTTGGATGTAAAAACCCAAGAGCAGAGTAGAGAATATGTGATAGTCCTAACCTCAACATCTGAGGAAAGGGATTTAGGGGTGATTATTTCTGATGACTTAAAGGACCACTCTAGGCACCCAGACCACTTCAGCTTAATGAAGTGGTCTGGGTGCCAGGTCCAGCTAGGGTTAACCCATTTTTTATAAACATAGCAGTTTCAGAGAAACTGCTATGTTTATGAATGGGTTAAGCCTTCCCCTATTTCCTCTAGTGGCTGTCTCATTGACAGCCACTAGAGGCGCTTGCGTGCTTCTCACTGTGATTTTCACAGTGAGAGCACGCAAGCGTCCATAGGAAAGCATTGTAAATGCTTTCCTATGAGACGGGCTGAATGCGCGCGCAGCTCTTGCCGCACGTGCGCATTCAGCCCAGGAGGAGGAACGGAGGAGGAGAGAAGGAGGAGAGAAGGAGGAGAGCTCCCCGCCCAGCGCTGGAAAAAGGTAAGTTTTTAACCCTTTCCCCCTTCCAGAGCCGGGCGGTAGGGGGTCCCTGAGGGTGGGGTCTATAGTGGTCCTTTAAAGGTAGGCAGACAATGTAATAGAGCAGCAGGAAATGCTAGCAGAATGCTTGGTTGTATAGGGAGAGGTATTAGTAGTAGAAAGAGGGAGGTGCTCATGCCATTGTACAGAACACTGGTGAGACCTCACTTGGAGTATTGTACGCAGTACTGGAGACCGGATCTTCAGAAGGATATTGATACCTTAGAGAGGGTTCAGAGAAGGGCTACTACAGGAAAGTTTAAAGGATCTTAACATGTATAGCTTGGAGGAAAGACGAGACAGGGGGGATATGATAGAAACATTTAAATACATAAGGCAATCAACATGTAAAGGAGGAGACTATATTTAAAAGAAGAAAAACTAAGGCTATCCTTACTAAGATAAGGCCAGGTATTTAGAATTATTTATTTAAAAATTGGGCAGATTATGGGCCTAATGGTTCTTATCTGCCGTCAAAACTATATGTCCGTTTCCTGAGTAAGACGTCTGTATTAAGGGGTGTCAAGTAAAGCAGACTAAGTTTGGACATTAGTGAATGCCAGAGGGAAGTTAAATAATGCCGGCGTAGAAATGGTCTGTAAAACCTTGTACCATAAAAGGTAGACTACGTGACGGGCTGGGTGTGCCTGGAGGCAATATGCCAGGTTGTCAATGCAAACTTCGGTAAGTCATTGTTTCAAGTACAGACTGAAAGGGCACATAGGTTGTGTGCACCCGGTAACAAATTAAGCAGACATGCAGCAATCTGCAGGAGCTAGAACCGCAACTGCCCCAATCGAAGTTGTTGCAGATCTGAACTTTGCCCAGGTATATGATGGTCTTGCCCAATTTGTCTTTCAGACCTCTGTTCAGCAGTGGAAGAATTGAAGGATGCACAACTGGTGGTAGGCACACTTGGATCCACTGTGTATATATGCTGGTGGAATGGGAGATGGAAGCACATTTGGCAAAAGACAGTGGTTTAAGACCAGCGACAGATCAGTTCTTTGTCGAGCCTACTCCAGCTGGTGCGAATATTAATTTGTGTGAGAAATGCAGCAGCTTTGGCCAACAATGACAAACTACTGTACTTGTGCCCTAGGGCCACTAACTTATGTAACAGATCACCTGTCAGCCCAACTGGATACCTCCGTTATTGGATGCTCCTAGCACTTCCTGAGGGCTCCAAACACTCCAGACACCACAACCACTGCCGACCGCACGAACTGCCGTAGCTTGGTTAGGGTCTCGCCGTCTCCTACCCGCCCTGGAGCTACGACAAGGCTCCAGTGGGTGAACCTCTCCTCCAAGAGAGGGAAACAGGAACAAGCTCTTAAAAGAGCTTAGAAGTGATTATCCAAGGGAGCATGCAGAGCATAGCAATCCCTTGTAGTGATATAGCAATTTCCCCAAGAGACAGGACTCTAGATTGAGGGTGAAGAAGAACTCTTACTTGGCACCAAAGGGCCTTCTTTTATACAGATTTTCCACACATAGTACCACCCACAGGGTTTTTCAGAACCACCAATAAACAGTTACAATGCAAGTACAGCAGCCAATCAGACACAATGGGACAATAGAAACACACCCATCATATTCCTCCCCTCTGCTTAAGAGATAATTGAGTCAATTACTGTATCTACTCAAATATCTCCAAGCTGAAAAGTTACACGTTTTATAACTGAGTTTACATCGTACATACATAAACTTATATTATTTTAACCAGTATAACTTGGAGACAAACATTTCCAAAATTCACTTGAATAGGTTCAGGGGTTTAAAAGTTAAGTCAAAGTCATTTGTTTTCACTTGTAAGCATGGCTTTTCCTGCCCAAACCACTTCCCACTGGTCTTGCAGTGTCCCTGGGACAACTCCCTGCTTTAGAACAATGGAGCTGGGTGAGGGGGAAGAGGCACACCTTCCCATGAATTCAAAGGGGCAGAAAAAGTGTCTCAAAAGTTCTAGTACCGTATGTCCATACCCTGTTTTTAAAGGGCCAGCACCGTACAATAAGTCCATATGCCCAAATGCTGGTTTAAACACGTACAATCTCCCAGGGGCCATAGTCGCAGGGCACGAGGCTGGCAAACAGGCCCCTCCAAAAACCAGTGACCAACTTATGCATGTAGAGGTCCAGTTCTTCACTGCGGTGAGGTGAAGCAGCTCAAACTACGTCACAGTAAAGTCCAAAAGCAATGACAAATTCAGGGATAGTGAGTGTACGGTTCAGTCTGGGATCTCTGGCCTTTAAAACGACAGAAATCCCCATAGTAGTAAGATTCATTCTCAACGACATCCTGAGAACCAAGTTGTAAATATACCAAGTTCACGTCTTTGCATATGGTCAGGGGCACTAAGTGAGCGGGAGTGACAATGTGAGTAGATGTACTAGGTGCAGGGTTCAAATAGATTACTGTGTGAGGGAGAGTGAGAAGCTTCGTGTGTGGGCTGGGTGCCAGTGACTCAGGAATTTCTAGTCGAATGTTAATCGTATTAATGGAGGCAGGCAGAGCGATAATTAGATTCTTAACTTCGGTGAAGTTATCCAAGTTTGCGGTTTGTGCCCGGCAGGGGTGTACCGGAACTGGTGAGTAGGAAGTGATCAAGTTCTGCATTGCGAGCTGTTGCCAGGAAAGAAATCCCAAAGCATCTCAATTCAGTTGCTAGCTTTGGGATGATCCAGGAACGTAGGGAACAAGGTTTGGCTGCCTCTAAATTCTCAGTAGGGGTGCTAGGTCTGGCCAGGGTACCAGGCGACGAGAGTTCCTTATCTTGTTCTAGGACTTGAGACATGCTTCGAACACAAATATGAGTAGTGAGTACTTGTTATAAGAGTGATACTTTGTCAACTAAAGCCAGAGGCAAAGATATTATCTTGACTACATGGAAGATTAGGTTCTGCTAATGCCAAGTGGCTAAGATAAGCTCTGCCTATGAACGGGGGCCACCGCTAGATATGGTGGGAACGTTGGCCTCTCTATGACCGTAAAAGATTCAATGTGAGTTGGAATGACTAATGAGGCCCTAACTAAAATTGTAGAGCTTGACGTGAGGCACTAGCTATGCTTTGGGCCAAGTTGTCATCAAGTTGGTTAGTTAGTGCTGAATAGAGAGGCTTGTTGTATGAAGGACGAAACTACTAGAGCACCTGAGAAGAGAACGTGGGATATGAGCATTGGATAGTGATTCGTTGAGATTCACAACGTGAGTAACATTTCACCTGGTAATGAGAGTGCATATCAGAACAGTAAGTTGAAGGACCTACCCAAGGACTAGCGAGAATTCGAAACATGTCCGTATCGCACCTGTTACAATAGAATATGATGTGGAGTAATTATACCTGTATAAACTGGCAGAACAAGTGTCCTATGAAATGGCACATAGTGGGGATGACTGCAATGTAGACCACCACCTTTGTTAGGGTATAGACATTGAGTGAACCAGGAATACATACATATCTCAACTGTGCAAAACAAAAAAAAATCACTGTTTAGTAGATATGACCCCAATGAAACCATTAATGCATGTGTTTACACGTACACGCATATGCCTTAATGGTTTCATTGGGGGAATATCTACTAAACAGTGATTTTTATTTTTTGTGGTGGTTTGCACAGTTGAGTGTTCCTTTAAGATACATTACAGACACATTTACTGCATGATTAACAGTGAAATGTATAGCTATATATGAAAAAAAAACCTACCAAACCTTGAATATATGGCAGACAGACTGAAAATATTAGTCTTTGTTGACAGACTGACAAGGTGAGGACCAAGTGACACAGGTCTAGTGGGACAAGTGGCAGAATGACATAACAGGGCTAGAGAGATATCGATCAGGAAGAGTGAGCCAGGGCTAGGGGGACAGAGCACTGGGAGAACCAAGCAAACAGGGCTTTTGTGATACAGTGACAAAGGAGGCTGAGTGACAAAAGGCTAAGGGGGATAAAATAACATGGAATTAGGTAGATCATCAACTAGGGCTAGGAGGACAGGGAGACCAAGTGAAACATGGCTTGTGGAACAGTGACAAATGGACAAAAGGTCCATGGTGACATGGAATTAGGCAAATTGCGTGAGAGTGAACCAAGGCTAGGGGGAGCAATGGATTAGGCAGATTGAGTGACATGATTAAGAGGAAAGATTGAACCTGAGCTAGGGGTTTAGGATCCAAGTGTAGCAGGGCTTGTAAAACAGTGACAAAGGACCAGAGGGGCAAAGTGAGAAAAAAAAAAGCTAGGGGGACAGGGGATTAAGGTGAAGTGAGTTAACCAGCGCAATGAGTGACAAATGGCAAGAAGGAATGAGGGGTTCAGGGACAAAATGCTATGGAAATAAGGGATTAGCAGAATAGGGTGACAATGGGTTGACAGTGTGACATGTCTGGAGGACAGAGGGGTTGGAGCCTCTAACCCCAGGTGATACTGTCCCTCTACCCTGACAGACCAAGGGGAAAGGTGGTTAGGGAGAATATTTCACTTACCCACTGCTTCTGGTACTGCAAAGTAGCTAGGTGCTCACTCTGGGGGTAGGCAGTGTGTGGGGTGCAGATAGGGGGGCGTCATTCAGGGGAAGTCGGTGGGGGTTTCACTCAAGAGTGATGCAGTTGGGGGCAACGTTGGGGACTCACTCCAGAGGGGTGCAATCGGGAGGGGGAGGCTCACTCCAGAGGGGTGCAGTCGGGAGGGGGGGGCACTCCAGAGGGGTGCAGTCGGGAGGGGGGGCGGCCACTCAGAGGGGTGCACCGGGGGCGGCTCACTCAGGTGCAATCGGGAGGGGGGGCGCCTCACCCAGAGGGACCGGGAGGGGGGGGCGCCTCACCCAGAGGGGTGCACCGAGGGGGGGGGGGCGCCCTACCCAGAGGTGCACTGTAATCTACTCCAGGGTGCAATCAGGAGGGGGGGTGTCCACTCCAGAGGGGTGCAATCAGGTGGGGGAAACCCACCCAGAGGTGCAATCAGGAGGGGGTGTCCACTCAGAGGGGTGCACAGGATTCACCCAGAGGGGTGCAATCAGAGGGGGGGGTGTCTACCCAGAGGGTAATCAGAGGGGGTGTCTACCCAGAGGGGTGCACCCAGAAGAGGGGTGTACCAGGAAGGGGGCAATTCCAGAGGTGCACTGAGGGGGGTTAATCCAGAGGTGCACCAGAGGGGGGTGTTAATCCAGAGGGGTGCAATTGTGAGGGGGGGACCCAGAGGCAATCAGGATTCCAGAGGGGGTGCAATCAGGTGGGGGGCTAATCCAGAGGGGTGCAATCAGGAGGGGGGTTAATCCAGAGGGGTGCACCAGAGGGGGGGGTTTAATCCAGAGGGGTGCACCAGAGGGGGGGCAGCAGAGGTGCAATCTCAGGAGGGGGGGGTTAATCCAGAGGGGTGCAACTGTGAGGGGGGGGTTAAACGGGTAACCAGAGTGGGGGGGTAAGGAATCCAGAGGTGAATCAGGAGGGGGGGTTAACCCAGAGGGTGCAATCAGAGGGGGGTTAATCCAGAGGGGTGCAGTGAGTGGGCTCTTTCCAGGGGTGGGTGGTGCAGACTCTCCAGCCCCATGTCTGCAGGGCCCAGGGAGTATAGGGATAAGGGGAAGGGAGGCAGAGCCCGCCGCCATGCTGGACCCGCTAGGGAGGAGGAGCTCGCGCCCAGGTGACGTCATCGGTAGCCGCCGGCGCAGACTCCACCCACCAGGTGCCATGAATGACTCACCTTGATGACCGCTCTGTGTGCCGCGCTCAGCCTGGGTCCTAATATAGCCGGCATTGTGGGCGGGGCCTGTCTGCCCAATCAGATTCCAGTACTCTGTCTGTGGGAACATGAGCTGCTCCCATGGCAACCTCCCTCCTTTAATAATATAATAATAATAATATAATAATAATAATATAATAATATAATAATACTATAATAATATAATGTAATAATAAAATAATATAATGTAAACATATAATAATATAATGTAATAATACAATAATATAATGTAATAATACAATACAGTAATACTATAATAATATAATAATAAAATCATATAATAATGTAATAATATAATAATATAATAATAATATCATGTAATAATATAATAATATAATGTAATAATACAATACAGTAATACTGTAATAATGTAATAATATAACAATGTAATAAACAATATATTAATGTAATAATATAATAGAGTAATACTGTAATAATATATTAATATAATAATGTAATAATATAATAATATAACAATATAATAATATAATAATGTAATAATAGAATACTGTAATGCTATAATAATAAAATAATATAATAATATAACAATGTAATAATATAATGTAATATTATAATAATAAAATAATGGCATAATGTGATAATATAATAATATAACAATGTAATAATAAAATAATGTAATACTATAATGTAATACTATAATAATATAATAATGTAATAATATAACAATGTGATAATATAATTATGTAATAATATAACAATATATTAATGTAATAATGTAATACAGTAATACTGTAATAATATATTAATATAATAATGTAATAATATAATACTCTAATAATACAACAATATAATAATACGATAATGTAATAATATAACAATATAATACTGTAATAATATAATAATACAATAATGTAATATAATAATGTAATAATGTAGTGCTATAATAATAAAATAATATAATAATAATATAACAATGTAATAATATAATGTAATGATATAATAATATAACAATGTAATAATATACTAATATAATACTGTAATGATATAATAATAATAATAATAATAATATAATAATGCAATAATATAAGAATATAACAATGTATTAATGTAATAATATAATATAATAATGTAATAATATAATATAACAATGTAATGGTATAATAATATAATACTGTAGTAATACAATAATATAATAATATAATAATATCCAACTGTAATAATATAATAATATAATGTAATACTGTAATAGTCTAATAATGTAATACTGTAATGATATAACAATGCAATGATATAATCTAATAATGTAATGTAATAATATAATAATATAACAATATAATAATATAATACTGTAATAATGTAATAATATAATAATATAATGTAATCATGTAATATATTGCAATAATATAATAATGTAATAATATAATAATATAACAATATAATAGTGTAATAATATGATAATGTCATACTCCAATACTGTAATAATATAATACTGTAATAATGTAATACTCCAATACTGTAATACTCAAATACTGTAGTAATATAATAATGTAATACTGTAATAATATAATAATGAATACTGTAATAATATAATAATGTAATAATATAATAATGTAATAGTATAATAATATAGTACTGTAATAATATAATAATGTAATAATATAACAATGTAATACTGCCATCCTGTAATACTATAATAATATAATATAATACTGTTATAATGTAATAATATTGTAAACCGCTACGGAATCTGTTGGCACTATATAAATGACAATAATAATAATAATAATAATATAACAATGTAATAATATAATACGGTAATAATATAATGTAATACTGTAATAATATAATAATGTAATGGTATAATAATATAATAATAAAATACTGTAATAATATAATAATGTAATAGTATAATAATATAGTACTGTAATAATATAATACTGTAATAATATAATAATGTAATGGTATAATAATATAATAATAAAATACTGTAATAATATAATAATGTAATAGTATAATAATATAGTACTGTAATAATATAATACTGTAATAATATAATACTGTAATACTGCCATCCTGTAATACTATAATAATATAATGTAATAATATACTAATTTAATACTCCAATACTGTAATAATATAATACTGTAATTATATGGCAGTATTACAGGATTGCAGTATTACAGTATTACAGGATGGCAGTATTACAGTATTACAGGATTGGAGTATTACGTGATGGCAGTATTACAGGATGGCAGTATTACAGTATTACAGGATGGCAGAATTACAGGATGGCAGTATTACAGTATTACAGTATTGCAGTATTACAGGGTTGCAGTATTACAGGATGGCAGTATTACAGGATGGCAGTATTACAGTATTACAGGATGGCAGTATTACAGTATTACAGTATTACAGGATTGCAGTATTACAGGATTGCAGTATTACAGTATTACAGGATGGCAGTATTACAGTATTACAGTATTGCAGTATTACAGTATTACAGTATTACAGGATTGCAGTATTACAGGATTGCAGTATTACAGTATTACAGGATGGCAGTATTACAGTATTACAGTATTGCAGTATTACAGGATGGCAGTATTACAGGATGGCAGTATTACAGTATTACAGTATTGCAGTATTACAGGATGGCAGTATTACAGGATGGCAGTATTACAGTATTACAGGATGGCAGTATTACAGGATGGCAGTATTATAGTATTACAGTATTGCAGTATTACAGGATTGCAGTATTACAGGATGGCAGTATTACAGTATTACAGGATGGCAGTATTACAGGATGGCAGTATTACAGTATTACAGTATTGCAGTATTACAGGGTTGCAGTATTACAGGATTGCAGTATTACAGGATGGCAGTATTACAGGATGGCAGTATTACAGTATTACAGGATGGCAGTATTACAGGATGGCAGTATTACAGTATTACAGGATGGCAGTATTACAGTATTGCAGTATTACAGTATTACAGGATGGCAGTATTACAGTATTGCAGTATTACAGTATTACAGTATTGCAGTATTGCAGTATTACAGTATTACAGTATTACAGGATGGCAGTATTACAGGATGGCAGTATTACAGTATTACAGGATGGCAGTATTACAGTATTGCAGTATTGCAGTATTACAGTATTACAGTATTACAGGATTGCAGTATTACAGGATGGCAGTATTACAGGATTGCAGTATTACAGGATTGGAGTATTACGTGATGGCTGTATTACAGGGTTTCAGTATTACAGTATTGCAGTATTTCAGGATTGGAGTATTACAGGATGGAAGTATTACAGGATTGCAGTATTACAGGATGGCAGGATTGCAGTATTACAAGATTGCAGTATTACAGGTGTGGCAAAAAGTAACCTCGCCACTGGTTCTTGGAGGGGCCTGTTTGCAAGCCTTCTACCCTGTGACTATGGCCCCTGTGATAAACTCTGGCTAAAGACATTATTTGTGCCTTTTGGACTTGTAGCAGTAACTCTTCGAACTCTCGAAGTTGTTCGAAGCGGCATGTTGAACTCCCGAACGTTCGAAGCAGCACTTTGAACACATGGCAGTGGCCATCTTAAGCCGCGAGTACAATGTACGGTGTTTGGTTGTCGAGTGTATGGAACTCAAATCAGACACTCAACGGTGCGAAAACCGCTAAAAAAAACCTACCTTCCACTGATGTTCGGCTATTCGAATGGAAATCGAACAGTGTTTGATGGGAATAAACTCCCGAACGAGAGACATAAACTGAGCCTACACCCAATCCTATACGTTCGGTATTTTATATTCTACTTCGAATCCTTGAAGTAGACTGACCACACAGCCTGATTTCCTGGAAAGGACAGTAATTTCATCTGCGGTCAGTCAGGAATAAGTGTTCCATAAAATTCCTGAACTCCTGAACTGATCTGGGTGATTTTTGGATATGTTGGTCACCCAGATCAGGGCTATTGGGGGATGTAACATTTGTGGGGATCTTATGTGTACATTTGTGGGGATCTTATGTGTTTTGGAGTACTCTTGGGATTTTTATGTGTTTTATATGTGTTTTTTCTGCCCAGGGATAATTGAGTTAATACAGTATCTAACTCAATTATCTCCCAGGCAGAGGGGAAGGATTGTATGATATGTAGGGGAGTATCATGCCTTGTAACATGATTGTTATTGGTCTGTGACTTTGTAAATCAGTCTACCATCAGGTCCATGTGGGCATAACCCTTGCATGGGGATTGTCGTATAAGGCCAAGTGTTGTCCCATTAAAATGAGTTCTTGCTTACCCTCAACATAGAGCCTCGTCTTATGTGTGGGGGAAACGACTGTATCTAACCTGGGGATTGCTATATCACAATACTCCCGTGGATGATAATATCTAGCTCTTATAAGAGCTGTTCCTGCTATAGAGAGGTCTGCCCACTGGAAACTGGATCCCGTTCTTGGGTTCAGGGTGGGTGAAGGACGGCGAGACCCCAGCCAAGCTGTAACGCTGGAAGTGGGGACGATGGTGTCTGGTGCCGTGCTTGTGGTACTAGGTAAGCACTTGGAAGCAGTGATTGGCAGAGGCACCCGGTCAGGGTGCCAGGCGGTCCGTCACAGGGTGCATTCTACACAAACCAGTTTTCCTCTATTTTATGTGGTTTTCGTACAAAACCCTACGAACGGAGACTGGCTCTTGCCACAATTTTCATGGAACTATTTTGGGCTTACTCCAGAACTTCCCTGCGATGGCGATCCAAAACTACAGAATGGATATGGATGATTTCTGGACATATAGTTCACCTAGATCCAGGCTACCCAGGGATGTGACTTTTGTGGGGTTTCCCTGTATTTTGGGGCTACTTTTGGGGTGTTGCAAAATTGTCAGGAAGACAGCCACTAGAGGCTGGATAAACCCTGCAATGTAAACATAGCAGTTTCTCTGAAACTACTATGTTTACAGCTGCAGGGTTAACCCCTTAAGACCGGAGGGCATACTATTACGCCCTATTTTAGGCAGCTCTAAACGCCGCCGGGTGTAATAGTACGCCCTCCGGTCTTTCTTTACTTACCCGGTCGTCGCGGTTGGGGGGACTCCCAGGGAGCCCCCCCGCAGCACATCTTCTCTCCTGGCAGCCCTCCCGGCCATGTGAGAGTGAGGTCCTTGTGAGGACCTCACAATCACATGGCCGGGATAGCTGGCTGCTGTATTGCCAGCAGGGGGGCTGCCTGTAATTACAGGTAGTCCCCCTACTGGCTGGAAATAAAATAAAGTTAAAGTTAAATAAGTGTAAAAAAGAAACAAATTATATACTTAAATCATATATATATATATTATATATATATATATATGATCTAAGTATATATATACACATACACACACATATACTGTCTAGGTGAATTTTACTATTAATATATATATAATACTGATACTGATTAAATATATATATAATTATTGTTATATATATATATATATTTATATATAATATAAAAAAATATGTAAATACGTTAAAAAATAAAATTAAAAAATAATTTAAAATAAATAATTTAAAAATATATAGATGTATGTTATTTCGTTCTAACTGTATTGTGATATTAATATATATTTATATATTTATATCAAAATACACGTAGAACGAAATAATATATATATCTATATACATAAATATATACGCATATATCACTATATATATACAGGGAGTGCAGAATTATTAGGCAAATGAGTATTTTGACCACATCATCCTCTTTATGCATGTTGTCTTACTCCAAGCTGTATAGGCTCGAAAGCCTACTACCAATTAAGCATATTAGGTGATGTGCATCTCTGTAATGAGAAGGGGTGTGGTCTAATGACATCAACACCCTATATCAGGTGTGCATAATTATTAGGCAACTTCCTTTCCTTTGGCAAAATGGGTCAAAAGAAGGACTTGACAGGCTCAGAAAAGTCAAAAATAGTGAGATATCTTGCAGAGGGATGCAGCACTCTTAAAATTGCAAAGCTTCTGAAGCGTTATCATCGAACAATCAAGCGTTTCATTCAAAATAGTCAACAGGGTCGCAAGAAGCGTGTGGAAAAACCAAGACGCAAAATAACTGCCCATGAACTGAGAAAAGTCAAGCGTGCAGCTGCCACGATGCCACTTGCCATCAGTTTGGCCATATTTCAGAGCTGCAACATCACTGGAGTGCCCAAAAGCACAAGGTGTGCAATACTCAGAGACATGGCCAAGGTAAGAAAGGCTGAAAGACGACCACCACTGAACAAGACACACAAGCTGAAACGTCAAGACTGGGCCGAGAAATATCTCAAGACTGATTTTTCTAA
>OW240922.1:124462280-124493183 GCA_933207985.1 Pelobates cultripes | reverse complement strand
CCCCCCCTCACTGTCACTAGTCACCCCCCCTCTCTGTCACTAGTCACCCTCTCCCTCACTCTGTCACTACTCACACCCTCCCTCACTCTGTCACTAGAGTGAGGGGATGACTGGTGACAGAGTGAGTTAGGGGGTGACTAGTGACAGAAGGAGGGATGGAGTAGTGACAGAGGGAGGTGGTGACTAATGACAGTCACCACCTACCTCACTCTGTCACTAGTCACCCCTTCCCTCACTCTGTCACTAGTCACCCCCTCACTCTAGTGACAGTGAGGGAGGGTGTGACTAGTGACAGAGTGAGGGAGGGAAGTGGTGACTAGTTGACAGCGTTAGGGAGGGAAGGGGTGACAAGTGACAGAGTGAGGAAGGGGGTGACTAGTGACAGAGGGAGGGGTGACTAGGGACAGAGTGAGGGAGGTGGTGACTAGTGACTAGTGACAGTCACCACCTCCCTCACTCTGTCACTAGTCACCACCTCCCTCACTGTGTCACCCCCTCCCTCTGTCACTGGTCACCCACTCCCTCCCTCACTCTGTCACTGGTCACCCACTCCCTCCCTCACTCTGTCACTAGTCACCCCTTCCTTCCCTCTGTCACTAGTCACCCCTTCCCTCACTCTGTCACCTGTCACCCCCTCACTCTGTCACCCCCTCACTCTGTCACCCCCCTCACTCTGTCACTAGTCACCCCCTCACTCTGTCACTAGTCACCCCCCTCACTCTGTCAATAGTCACCCCCTCACTCTAGTGACAGAGAGAGGGAGGGTGTGACTAGTGACAGAGTGAGGGAGGGTGTCACTAGTGACAGAGTGAGGGAGGGTGTCACTAGTGACAGAGAGAGAGAGGGAGGGGGTGACTAGTGACAGTCACCACCTCCTTCACTCTGTCACTAGTCACCCCCTTCCTCACTCTGTCACTAGTCACCCCCTCCCTCACTCTGTCACTAGAGTGAGGGGGTGACTAGTGACAGAGTGAGGGGGTGACAGAGTGAGGGAAGGGGATGACTGGTGACAGAGTGAGGGAGGGGATGACTGGTGACAGAGTGAGGGAGGGGGTGACTAGTGACAGAAGAAGGGAGGGAGTAGTGACAGAAGGAGGGAGGGAGTAGTGACAGAGGGAGGTGGTGACTAGTAACAGTCACCACCTCCCTCACTCTGTCACTAGTCACCCCTTCCTTCCCTCACTCTGCCACTAGTCACCCCTTCCCTCACTCTGTCACTAGTAACCCCCTCACACTAGTGACAGAGTGAGGGAGTGACAGAGAGAGGGAAGGGGGTGACTAGTGACAAAGTGAGGGAGGGGGTGACTGTCACTAGTCACCCCATCCCTCTCTCTGTCACTAATCACTCCCTCCTAACTCTGTCACTGTGTCACCCCCTCCCTCACTCTGTCACTAATCACCCCTCTGTCCTTAGTGACAGAGTGAGAGAGGGGGTGACTAGTGACATAGTGAGGAAGGGGGTGACTAGTGACATAGTGAGGGAGGGGGTGACTAGTGACAGAGTGAGAGAGGGGGTGACTAGTGACAGAGAGAGGGAGGGGGTGACTAGTCACAGAGTGAGGGAGGGGAGGGGGTGACTAGTGACAGTCACCACCTCCTTCACTCTGTCACTAGTCACCCCCTCCCTCACTCTGTCACTAGAGTGAGGGGGTGACTAGTGACAGAGTGAGGGGGTGACAGAGTGAGGGAAGGGGATGACTGGTGACAGAGTGAGGGAGGGGATGACATGTGACAGAGTGAGGGAGGAAGTGACTAGTGACAGAAGGAGGGAGGGAGTAGTGACAGTGAGGGAGGTGGTGACTAGTGACAGTCACCACCTCCCTCACTCTGTCACTAGTCACCCCTTCCTTCCCTCACTGTGCCACTAGTCACCCCTTCCCTCACTCTGCCACTAGTCACCCCTTCCCTCACTCTGTCACTAGTCACCCCCTCACTCTAGTGACAGAGTGAGGGAGTGACAGGTGACAGAGTGAGTGACTAGTGACAGAGTGAGGGAAGGGGTGACTGTCACTAGTCACCCCATCCCTCTGTCACTAGTCACTCCCTCCTAACTCTGTCACTGTGTCACCTGCTCCCTCACTCTGCCACTAGTCACCCCCTCCCTCACTCTGTCACTAATCACCCCCTCTGTCCTTAGTGACAGAGTGAGAGAGGGGGTGACTAGTGACAGAGTGAGGGAAGGGGTGACTGTCACTAGTCACCCCATCCCTCTGTCACTAGTCACTCCCTCCTAACTGTGTCACCTGCTCCCTCACTCTGTCACTAATCACCCCCTCTGTCCTTAGTGACAGAGTGAGAGAGGGGGTGACTAGTGACAGAGTGAGGAAGGGGGTGACATAGTGAGGGAGGGGGTGACTAGTGACATAGTGAGAGAGGGGGTGACTAGTGACATAGTGAGAGAGGGGGTAACTAGTGACATAGTGAGAGAGGGGGTAACTAGTGACAGAGTGAGGGACGGGGTGACACAGTGACAGAGTTAGGGAGGGAGTGACTAGTGACAGAGAGAGGGATGGGGTGACTAGTGACAGAGAGAAGGATGGGGTGACTAGTGACAGAGTGAGGAAGGGGGTGACTAGGGAGAGAGGGGGTGATTAGTGACAGAGTGAGGGAGGGGGTGACACAGTGACAGAGTTAGGGAGGGAGTGACTAGTGACAGAGAGAGGGATGGGGTGACTAGTGACAGAGAGAAGGATGGGGTGACTAGTGACAGAGAGAAGGATGGGGTGACTAGTGACAGAGTGAGGAAGGGGGTGATTAGTGACAGAGTGAGGGAGGGGGTGACTAGTGACAGAGGGAGGGGGTAACACAGTGACAGAGTAAGGGGGTGACTAGTGACAGTGAGGGAGCGGGTGACACAGTGACAGAGTTAGGGAGGGAGTAACTAGTGACAGAGAGAGGGATGGGGTGACTAGTGACAGTCACCCCCCCTCACTCTGTCACCAGTCATCCCCTCACTCTGTCACTAGTCACCCCTTCCCTCCCTCACTCTGCCACTAGTCACCCATTCCCTCACTCTGTCACTAGTCACCCATTCCCTCACTCTGTCACTAGTCTCCCATTCCCTCCCTCTGTCACTAGTCTCCCCCTCTCCTTCCCTCTGTCACTAGTCACCCACTCCCTCACTCTGTCACCAGTCACCCCCACTCACTGTGTCTCCCCCTCACTCTGCCACCACTCAACCCCTCCCTCCCTCACTCTGCCACCAGGTACCCCCTCACTCTGCCACCTGTCACAACCTCCCACACTCTCCCACCTGTCACCTTCTCCCTCACACACTCTGTCACCTGTCACATATGCATTCACACAGACACTATATACAAAAAAGCACATGTAGTCATCCAGACATGCACAAGTGCATTCACACAGACTCAAATACAAACATGCATTGATACACGGGTCTTCACAATACACACATCCAAAGGAATGCCGTATTATGAATTATATTTAACATTTATTAAAATGCACATATATTTGGCCTTCAAAGGGCCTGGGATCTAATTTTGCCCGGGGGCCCCAAAGGCTCTCAGTCCGCCCCTGCCTGCACACACAGATATCCCCCTAACATAGCTAAAACTAAAAACAAACTAAAAACTACTTCCAAAAATATTCAGCTTTGATATTAATGAGTTTTTTGGGTTCATTGAGAACATGGTTGTTGTTCAATAATAAAATTAATCCTCAAAAAGGGGGGCGGGGCCTGACCAGCATGGCTGACAGACGTGTGTGTGGTGAGCTCCTCACACAACCCTTACTAAACCGAGTACAAACAGAAATGCTACCCCTAAAACAGCACCAAATGAGATTACACACTGAAAATAACTGCTGGGGAGCACAAGCAGACGACTCTGGAGACTCGTCCGCCGTCCTGAAGCCAAATACTGCATTTGAGACCTACATAGGCGGAGGGACCCATGGAGGGAGGAAACGGCCGATCCTCCAACCTGGGACCACCAAGCAAATGCTAGCAACCCGTTCCCCCCCCTCTGGACCGGTGGGGGTAATCCCGGTCCCTGCTGGGGAAAAGAAAACCGAGAGCATCCCAACAACACATGCCGCTGCTTCCTGCTCCTGGGCCGCAACCAACATGGCCGACGGAGCAAGGGAACACCTTGAACCGACATGGGAAACTGGGTTTAATGCTGCCTTCGACAAGATATGTGCAACGTTCTGGGGCCAGATTGCAGCCCGGGCAGTGCAAACACAGCAGCCTATCACTTACACCACACAGCCCCAGGCGGAATTCCTATCAGCAAACAGCCCAACCGAACTAACACACCCAGCCATGCACATGGAGAATGTTGCAGTCTCTGCCGCATGCCCTTCTTCTGGGCCGGGTACTCACACGGAGGTACCTCTCCAACGCCAGCCATACACCCGGGGATTTATCCGAGATCTGGAAGCACCCCGGGCCCATGACCCTCAAAATAGGATCCATGGCACGACGGCACGAGTCCCATTTACAGCCGCAGGCCGAAGGCAGCTGGCACGCAGACTCCGCAAGACCATGAGCAGCCGGAAACGACCCACGCCCAGGCCGGTCAAAAGACCTCCTGCCGCGGAAGAATGTGAGTGGAACGGACAGGGCCCCCCATCATGGCATGAGGACCTGGCCTCCCAAGACCACCGCGCTATCCCGCCAGGCGGAGTGGGCTGAGGACACTCACCAACACCCTCTCCTAGACCTGCACAGAAACACTCACTGTACCTAGTGAACTAGTGATGTAACTTGCAGCGTGTAACTTAACATAGCACTGTACAGCCTCTGATTTATATCGTACAAGTACCTTCATTACTACCCAGGCACTATAGTCATAGGGGAACTAGATATGTTTTACAAGCATGAGATTCCTCCCCAGCAAGCTACTTAAACCACTGTTTCCCCTACTTATTTATCTACTCGGTGGCTCTTAAATGTAAAACCGATGCAATATCCACCAGAACCTAATCTCTGATCCCAGCAGATATCACACACCGCATATATAAGTTTCACACCTAAGACATGTTTAAGCCTGACAGCTACTATATATATGTGTACTATCCAGCACACAGGGTAGAATAAAATGTTCTGTTAAACCTGTTTCTATCTTGCTAACTAACCTACTTAAAATACTTGCCTACCCAACCTGTGCTCCACTACTCTAGCCTGTAACATTTCAAGATTTATATTACAGCATGTCACGTGCGTGGGCTATAGGCCCAGCCGAGACAGTGGGGAGAGTGTGGAAGTGACAGGGTTAATGACACCAGACCCCTGGTTACCTGTTGCTAGTCCCAGCAACCACTCAATTAACCCCTGCAATCCCTTCTACACTATCCCCCTTAGTACTACTGCCACCACCAAGACTTTTAAACCCGGGCGTCTTAGGTTACCCCCACACACAGGAGAATTATAGTATCACAGTTCTACTTTTACTGATAAAACATATATAGTTAACCCCTTTTGGTAACGTGTTTACCTGAGCTTTCCTCTGGAGAGTGAAGCTCATAGAGAACAGAGACACAAGCTGATTAAGTAAACATTTAATCTGACAAAAGGATTCACAGTGCTGAGTACAAAATACAGAAATAAATGACATACAGATAACAAATTGCAAAACAGTACATAAAATAAAATAGGAGAAAACACAAGAAATTTCTTACATATATTTACCCCATATAGAATTCTTGTGGGAGTCTTAGATGGTATAGGTCTCCTAGAAGTTACTGACAAAAGAAAAATGAATAACTGACCTCCCTGGATAGTCCAACACCCTCATATATCTAAACTAGTTGTTTCTCAGTGGGCAGACCCCTGGGGGGGGGAATCAGAGGGGGCTGGTCTGGCAGTCTATTGCCCACTCTATGAAATTCCTTGTGTCCAGCTCTGGTGATGGCTATCTAGATGTTTTATGGTCTAGGCCTGGTGCAGGATCAAAGACCACAATAAACGTCATCCCAAGGTTTACAAAAAAAACAACTCAACATATATAAACACACATCAAACACAAACTCATGCTTTTGGCATGACACAGCATATAATGAAGTATGTCTCTTTAACACATAAAAAAGTGCAATTGTTTCTCATGTCATGGCACTGAATGCAAATGTTTGTCTACATTATCTACATTAAGCTTGCTGATGTTGTCGTGGCATTGCAAGCCTGTATGTTCATCTTTTGTTGCACACCAAAATAAAGATTTACAAAAAAAAAATTAATCCTCAAAAATACAACTTGTCTAATAATTCTGCACTCCCTGTATATACCTAGACATAAATACAAATATTTAAAAAAAATTATATATATATATATATATATATATATACACATATATACACACATACGTATATACATATATTAATTCTACATATATATTTATGTAATATTTTTACATAATTAGGTATCTTAATTAATTACAATTAGCGGGACCTGCCTGTCAACCCATGCCGAAAGTAAAGGGAATTTCATTTGCTAGCACTATATTTAACCCTATAACTTTCCAAGACACCATAAAACCTGTACATGGGGGGTACTGTTCTACACTGAACACAAATATTAGTGTTTCAAAACAGTAAAATGTATTACACCGATGATATCGCCAGTAAAAGTGAAGTTTTTTGCATTTTTCACGCACAAACAGCACTTACATGGACGATATTATTGCTGCGATACTTTTTACTGTTTCGAAACACAAATATTTGTGTTCAGCGAAGTCTCCCGAGTACAACAGTACCCCTCATGTACAGGTTTTATGGTGTTTTCAAAAGTTACAGCGTCAAATATAAGGCTTTTGTTTCATTTTTTTCGCATTAAAATTCACCAGATTGGTTAGGTTGCCTTTGAGACCCTATGGTAGCCCAAGAATGAAAATTACCCCTATGATGGCATACCATTTGCAATAGTAGACGACCCAAGGTATTGCAAACGGGGTATGTCCAGTCTTTTTTAGTAGCCACTTAGTCACAAACACTGGCCAAAATTGGCGGTTTTTGCATTTGTGACCAAATGGCTACTAAAAAAGACTGGACATACCCCATTTGCAATACCTTGGGTTGTCTACTATTGCAAATGGTATGCCATTATGGGTGTAAATTTCATTCCTGGGCTACTATACAGTCTCAAAGGCAACATAACCTATCTGGCGAATTTCAATTTCATATGTAACGTGCTATATTTGACCCTGTAACTTCCCAAAACGCCATAAAATCTGTACATAGTGGGTACTGTCTTACACATGAGACTTTGCTGAATACAAATATGTGTATTTTATTAAAAGCAAATAGTATTATGACATTGACAGTTAAAATGTCATGTAGAACTAAAAAAATAAAACAAATCTTCTCCCATTTTTTTTTTCATATTAAATTATGTTTCACAGCTAAATATTTGATATTAAATGAAAGCCCTGTTTCCCCTGAATAAAATGATATATAATAAGGGTGGGTGCATTTACTATGAAAGAGGTGAATTACGGTTGGACAGACATGTAGCGCAAATGCCAGGTTTTGTTTACATTTTGTTTCGTTCACAACGTGTACATTTGGCTCCGTCTTTAAGGGGTTAAAACCTGGGGGACCTGGCACTCCGACAACTTCATTGAGTTGAAGTGGTCTGGGTGGCTATAGTGGTCCTTTAACATTTAAAAGGTACACATGTTTATACCTTAGGTGTCTTCATTTTAGGGTTACCTTAGTTCATATATGAAAAAGTAACATTTCTTTTACTTTATCCATTTTAGGACCCCCCTTAACTTTGCAAAAATACAAGGCCATAACGTAAGGGTGCACACATCATGGAAAATTCCCTTACTTAGGACAAGATGGCATCTTAAAGTCTGAACATCTTATCTATTTAGGGTTACTGCAGTATATTATGTACTGAAAGAGCCGTAGCATAGCCTTGAAGCTTGTTTATGCATTATTGTAATTGTATTTCATCTGGGACAAAATGGCGTAAACATATGATGCACTGAAAGTAGGTAAAAGGTTATTGCTTAAAGAAACATGTATGAAAAACAATATGTTCCATTTCTAACACCTCGTCAGTTTGCAAAATCTCTTAAAGACAAAGTACACAGTTTGGGAAATACAATATTTGCATTTGCCCATCACACCTTGTGAAGGGATGCCCCATCACTGTTTGGCTACTTACATTCGTTTTATTATCCTATTCCAGTTCGTTCATAATTTCTTTGGTTCCCGAACCGAGACCACCCCAGAGACTAATTAGAACTTCGAACATTGTGTATCTTGTATGAAAACCACAGATTAATCGAATGTTCTCCTGGGTGGCCACCATTTCGTGCATACAAATACACGTGGTTGGAACAATGGATGGTGGCCATCTTGTCTCCTGAACGCAGCCAGCGAGACTTCATCACCGAGTTCCTGGAACTATTTTCGGCCAGGCACTCTCACGAACACCGGTCTTTATGGATCCACTCTACTTTCTTCTTCCCATTCACTTAGACGAACGGCGTTCGGGAGTTCCAGAATACTGTATTCTCCACGAACCAGATTTGGCTCATGTGTGGGTTATTATGCGACACCAGCGATATTATAACCTGTGGATTATTGGCGTATGATAATTATAGAAAAAAAAGGTATGCATGGCGGTGATACCTTGGGAGACCGTCACACACTCTCTCCATTAAACTGTGGGCATTGTAGAGCATTTCTTCCTTAAATTAGTCATCCAAAGTTGTCCAACAGTCTTTAGGTTTTTATGCTCCCAGCATCTTTGATCATTTTGTAACGGTAAACCATCTGTAGTGTGATCTCTGCATATAAAGGTGGTTGATTAAAATGAGCAAAGCTTTTGTCTGTGAAATAATTAAAAAGAACATCAGGTTCCAGAGTAAGATATTCTTGGATGGATCCTGATAAGAATATGAATCCAAAATTCAAAGTAGTAATGTTTTTTTTAATCCAAAGTCTTTAAAGGCCTGTAGAAGTTTACATTCCTCAGACACATTGCTGGAGGTTGTGTTTGTAGAATACCTGGGTATTAGCTGTATAGTATTGGTTGTAGAGTCCAGTTATCCAAATATTTGGCTAGAATTGGTTACAGATATTGAATTAGCATCATCTGTATTTGTCTTTGTCTTTTGTCTTTGCCTGTTTTTTTTCCCATGAAACATTTTTACACAGTTTATGATGTGTATAGATCGGATACGCTCCGATATTGGAATCTTGGTAACATCTCTACTTCTCAATGATAAACATATAACGCCATCAGGTGCTGTTGTGCTAAAAAAAAAACAGGAAAAATCTGTGGAAAAAAATCTTTACATTTGTTAGACTTTGTATAATAATGATAGATGAAATAGTAACTGTGGCGAAACCAACCTCGCCACTGGCCACTGGAGGAGCCTGGTTGCCCACCTCTTGCCGCTGGACCATGGCCCTGCATTAAAAACCTTTTACTTTCCCTATGTGAGCAGTGTTACCCCATATAGCTAAGCCATGGAGCCCATTCGTATACCGAAAGACTATGGGAAAGACTTTGGCTACATGGCGATTGAACTGAATGCATGTGATCTGATCTGAGTAATAATGTGCCCTCAGATCTAAGCTATCTGGGCATAGGTAGAATGTGTATGTTCAATGTGATGAATGTAACAGTATGTAATTTTATGTCTTTTACTGTCTTTTTACTGCCATGTGGTTAATGGAGTTTTGACTCTGTCCTTGGAGATAATTTGATTACTTCCCAATTATCTCCAGGCCAGAGAGGAGGGATTGTGATGCATTGTGGGATTGTTAAAGTGTGTAAGCTTGTGATTGGTCCTTTTACCCTTATTGTCCCAGTCTTCCATCTGGTCCCCTAGGGGAGTGTCCACCAGGTGGGAGACCTGCATAAAAGCCAGGCAGGTAGCACCAGTAAACCAGTTCTGCTTGACCCTCAAACAAAGTGTTGTCTCGTTCCTGGGGGGAATTGGATTGTATGCTGATTGCCTGGAGTGTAAGCTGATTGTATGCTTTTCCTGTTCGGCTGTTTCCAGTGTTCGTGTGTTTCCTGTTCGGTGTGGCAAACCATGCCACTAAGATACTGACTTTTCTATGCGAATGAACGCTTGGATTATAATGGCCGTATGTTTGTAAAGGCAGGAATCATCAGAGACTCGGTTCACGAATGAACTACACTACCGTTTATGCGAGCAGTGTTACCCCATATAGCTAAGCCATGGAGCCCATTCGCTATTAAACTACCGAATGGGGGACCACCCCGGTGTGGTCGTGTGCCCCTTATTATCAAAGGCAACAATGTTGCAAAGCGTGCTGATTGCGAGTTCGTGTGCGGCCATTTCGCCTACCGAACACGTGGCGGCGGCCATCTTACGCACGAACAGCGGTACTTGGTCGTCGAACACCTGGAACTCAAATCGGGCATTCGACTAACCAAGTACCGCTAAGACCTCCAGCACGCTCAAAAGGCACGAACAAACCACTCGAACACCCCAGCATTCGGTATGTGGAATCCCACGAACGAGGGGATTCATCCGAACGCTAAATGAAGCCTGGATGCCATAGACTTTTGGGACTTTTGATTCACAAGAAGAGACCGACCGCAGGGCCAGAATTCATGGAACTATTTTCGGCTACTGTGCCCGTGCGGTCGGTCAAATCTTTTGCCTGCCATAACTCCCGAACCCCTGGTCCGATCTGGGTGAATTTTGAGTATGTTGCTCACCCAGATCATGGCTACCAGGGGACCCCTCATTCAACAGTGTACCCCCTGTATTTAGGGGACATCAACGAATTGGGGAAAACTGTGTGCATATTAATGATGTTAACTGTTAATCTAAGGGGAGGAGATGTAGGGGAGGTGACCACTGTGTGATTGGTTACTGTAGTAATTATGAAAGTTACCTCCTTTGCATGGGAAAAATGCATATAAGCAGAACTGTGAATAAAGACCTCAGTTGACTCCCAGACTATGTGTCGTCTAGTCCTTGGGGAGGTGGATTATGCTGTGTTCCTGTGATTTTGTATGCTGAATCTTTGTTCCCAGCGGAGAGCTATTGGATTAACCCCTGCTACTCCGCTACATTTGGTAGTTGGAGGATTCGTATAGTTTGCAGTTCGGGAGATTGGTGATTGCAGTAGCTGTCTGTGCATCTGGAAAGGGGAATATCACCTAAATGGTTTCTAACCTCTGGTGTGCAAAACGGTCCACTACAGTAACATAGTTAATCTTTCTAGTGTTTTGTTTGAAAGATAAACACCCTTGTATATGATTTATATATATAAGGATAATTTGAAGCAGCAAAGTATTTACCGCCTGTTCACGATGGTATGTAAAATTACATTATCTTTATATGTTAAAAATACTCCTTTATTAAAAATCTCTCAATCTATTTAGAATAGTTGATAATTGGAAACATGACATTATTCATCTTTCTTTGTCCTGTTAGGGAGAAGACCACTTATTCCCTAAGTTACAATTAGTAAATATAATAACTACAGTTATTAGTGGCTTAAAATACCAGAAACACCCAAAAATTGTCTTAAAAACATTTTGGATCTGACAGCCATTGTGGAAAGTTACGTTCGTGAGATAGGATGCTTAACAATGTGAATCTTAAGATATTTTCCAGATATTTGGATGCTTAACAATGTGAATTTTAAGATTATTTAAAATGTTTTATTATTGCTTAAAAGTGAGTTAAGAAAGCACTCAGATACAATAATAAAGGTATTCATATTTTAACTCTACGTTTGTGTACACCCTGTTCCAAATTATTATGCAAATTATATTTTTCTCATTTACCTAAATAATTGATGTAAATAACAGTCAGCATAATTCTCATGTTATCAACTATTAATAGTACAATTCAAATTTTATTGAACAAACCTCCTAATGATAACAGTATTTATTTTAAACATAAAATACTTACAGTGCACTGTTACAAATTATTACGCACAGTAGGTTTCAAAACACTTTATAGGTTGTAAAGAACTGAAAATTGTCATTTGTTGTGTTTGCAGCATATTTACTGAAATCAAAAGCTATTACAATCAAACTTATAACAACATTTTAACTTTTTAAACATTTCAACAGGTCATGTTACATTTTAACATAGGACCCCTTATTTGATAGCAGCTTCACAAGTCTTGCATCCATTGAACTTGTGCGTTTTTGGACAGTTACTGCTTGAATTTGTTTGCAAGATGTCAGAATAGCCTCCCAGAGCTGCTCTTTGGATGTATACTGCCTCCCACCCTCATAGATCTTTTGCTTGATGATGCTGTGGCAAACCTAGCCACTTGGACTAAACAGAGATAATATGGTTTTAAGGGTTGCCTGTATATTTACTGTGATTGTATATGTGCCTGGCTGTAATCTGCTGGATCCTGTATGCTGTAGTGCCTGTGTTAGTTATCTGCCAAAAGCAGATAGCCGTATTCTGTTCCGTTTCACGAACAGCGCCTTGGCGGGCTGTTCGGGAACCGAATGAACACTCTAGTAATAGCCCACACACTAAGAGACGTGTGGCGCTTGTTAACCGATTGCAACAATGTTGCAATCGGCGATTAAAGACTCTGCTAGGTGGCCGTCGTTCGACTACCGACCATGCGGCGGTCGGCCATCTTGGATCCTTTGTCTCTCCAGCGGTGTTCGGTCATCGAGCGCGTGGTACTGAAAATGGCTACTCGACGGCGCGAACACCGCTGGGCTTCCAGGCCGTTCGGGAGCTCTGGGCTTTTTGGTATTTTACTTCCCGTATATCAATCGGTCTTTTAAGCGTGTGTTACAATTAATTTGTTTTTTGTGCGGCGTTCGGCTGTTTTAGCTGGGATCTGAGCGGTATTCTCACGAACTGAGCGCTCAGACCCCAGCTATCTGCCAAACGTCCAATTGTATATTCACCGAATACAATGCAAGTTATGTATTTTAATGTGAATTGCCGGTTCTGATGCACGGAGGGATAATCCACTTAACGGTACATTCCAGTGGGAGTGTCCCTCTCGTGCAGCAGTGCCTGATGGGAGAAATGCCCAGAATGTGAAGTCCCCCATGTAGTCCCCTAATGTGTTACCCCTGCTATGGCAGTATGGAAACCCCTTGCATGGGGACTTGCATAAATACTGGATGCTGTGAAAAAAGACCTCAGTTGACTCCCAGAACTGTGTTTCGTCCGGTTACTGGGGGATTTGGGATATTGCCTTACTTTTCAGTGCTTGACTGTGGATTACCTTCTATACTAGCGGAGTTCGTGGGATTTAATATTGCCAATCCGCTACAGATGGTCCAAAGGTTCTCAATAGGATTGAGGTCAGGGGAGGATGGAGGCCACACCATGACTTTATCTCCTTTTATCCCCATAGCAGACATTGATGCCGAGGTATTCTTTGCAGCATGAGATGGTGCATTGTCATGCAAGAAGATGATTTTATTACGGAAAGCATAGTTCTTCCTTCTGTACTAGGGAAGAAAGTGGTCAGTAAGAAACTCCACATACTTTGCAGAAGTCATCTTTAGACCTTTGGGGACCCTGAAGGGGCCGACCAGCTCTCTTCCCATGATTCCGGCAAAAAACATGACTCCACCACCGCCTTGCTGGCGTCGCAGTCTTGTTGGAAAAGGGTGGCCGTCCACCAACCATCCACTACTCCATTCATCTGGTCCATGCACGGCACTCAACAGGGAACAGGACTGTTTGAAATTTAGTCTTCATGTATTTTTCTGCCCAATGCAGCCATTTCTGCTTGTGAGCATTGGTTAGTGGTGGCCGAATAGAAGGTTTATGCACAGTTGCAAGACTCTGGAGGACTCTACACCTTGATGTCCGTGGGACTCCAGAGGCACCAGCAGCTTCAAATATCTGTTTGCTGCTATGTAATGGTATTTCAGCAGCTGCTCTCTTGATCCGATACATGGATCTGGCAGAAATCTTCCTCAATGTGCCTTTATCTGCACAAACCCGTCTGTGCTCTGAATCAGCCACAAATCTCTTAATAGTGCGATGATCACACTTAAGTTTTCGTGAAATATCTAATGTTTTCATATCTCGTCCAAGGCATTGAACTATTTCACTCTTTTCGGCAGAGAGATCCTTTTTCTGCGATGCGAGAGGGAGCAGAGAGAACACAGCTCCCTCGTCGCGTCTGAAATGACGTCGACGTCAGCCCAGTATGGAAGTAGGTTTGAGTTTTTATGGGCCTGTCTATCCCCTCCCACAACTTCAGACTCGGCCTTCCCGTTTGTGGTCCGGGAAATAAGCCGTATTGATGTTGATACCTTATAAGTAACTAAAGTCAGTTGTGGTGTGCTGAAACCGATGTTCGGGCGGGCCTGTAAATAAAGAGTGCAAAAAGGATATTTAACCATGTCACTTTAATACGTGACAGATTGTTACAATATACATACGAACATGACTGTATACTTAACTAACTAATTCTCGAAAGGCTTGTGTTAGCTCTTTATCTGGTTGTGGTATGTATAGATTGTAAGCTGATGATTTCCATTGTCCCAGTCTTTTAATTATGTGTATGTAGCGGAGGAGCAGGGGTTAATCCAATAGCTCTCCGCTGGGAACAAAGATTCAGCATACAAAATCACAGGAACACAGCATAATCCACCTCCCCAAGGACTAGACGACATATAGTCTGGGAGTCAACTGTCAGCTTTATTCACAGCTTTATTGCTTTTATGCATTTCTCCCATGCAAGGGAGGCAACTTTCATAATTAGTACAGTAGCCAATCATAACATGGTCCCCTCCCATCCCTCTCCTCCCCTTATATTAGCACTTAAACAGATTAATGGGGACAGAGTTTTCCCCACTTTATGGATGTCCCCTAAATACAGGGTGTACAGGGTTAAATAAGGGGTCCCCTGGTAGGTCTGATCTGGGTGAGCAACATACTCAAAATTCACCCAGATCGGACCAGGGGTTTGGGAGTTACAGGCATTTAAAGATTTGACCGACCGCAGGGGCTCAGTAGCCAAAAACAGTTCCATGAATTCTGGCCCTGCGGTCGGTCTTTTTTAGTGAACATAAAGTCCCGAATGGCTCAGGCAACCAGGCAACTGTTACCATTCGTATGAATACCCTCGTTTAGGGGATTCTATCTACCGAACGCCGGGGCGTTCATGTGTTTAGTTCGTGCTGTCTGAGCATGCTGGAGGTCTTAGCGGTATTTGGTTAGTCGAATGCCCGGTTTGAGTTCTAGGCGTTCGACAACCAAATACCGCTGTTCGTGCGTAAGATGGCCGCCGCCACGTGAAATGGCGGCCACACATACAGGTACTTAATTCCCTTCGCAACATTGTAGCTTTCAGGTAATTGGAAACACACGACCACCCCAGGGTGGTCTCCCGTTCGGTAGTTTCGGGGCATTCACATAAAAGACAGTAAGAACAGCATTAAAAGTCCATTCGTGCATTCATTCACTTGTTTTAGCACCCATTCACACAGAATAGTTAGTTCAAGTGGCAGGGTTTGCCACAGTGTACAAGAACATTTTGGCTTGAGGCAGCGGTTGCTGCTCCTATTCGAAACGAATGGCCCGTGAAGGCTGTTGGATCGCTCCTTATTTTTGTGATTAGTGTTTTTATGTATTACATGAACTTGGATGTTGTCAGTGGGTTACCGTGTAAGCATAGAAGAGGATCTGCCTTGTCTTGACCTGTTCGGGTTGAAAGTGATTGGTCTAGCAACTTAACCGGGCACCATTTGTTGCCTGTGGGGAATAGCGGTATGTCGACGGGTAGCCCCATTCGGTTTGTTTTGGTCATGTGACTGCCATGGGCACCAAGTTCGCGCCAAGCTACACTAACATCTTTATGGACAACTGGGAGACATTGAATGTCTGGAATAATAACCCTTGTGGCGCGGACTTGGTGCTCTGGCGGAGATATATAGATGATATTCTCATCATCTGGAAGGGCCCTATTGATAGATTAAAAGATTTTTTTACTTTTCTCAACAATTACGATCAGTCTTTACGTTTTACTCCAGAAATTGATTCTCGCACCATTAATTTTTTAGATCTTACGATCTACAAAGAAAATTTTATCATGAAAGAACAAAACATTCTCTAAGCCGACCAACTCTAACTCTTTTATCCATACAAAGAGTGCCCATCGCCCCAACTGGCCACGTGGAGTTCCTCGTAGCCAGTTTACAAGACTAAAGAGGAACTGTACGGATGCTGACTGTTTTTTAGAACAATCTGCAATCCTAAAGAAAAAGTTCATTGAAAAGGGTTATGCCAATTCTCTTCTAGACCAGGAAATTAATAAATGTAAGGAGTTAAGTAGGAACCATTTTTCAATGGACAAGGTTATAAGTAAGATTAAAGACGATGTTTTTTCAGTCCCATCCTTCATTACTCAATATAATGCACATGCGCCACAGATTAAAAAGTTCTAAAAAAAGAGGATGAATTGGAGGATGAATATTTGAGTAAGCAAATTTCACCGCTTCCAAAAATTATTTTACAAAAAGTAGAGACCTCAAAAATGTTCTAGCCTTAAGTACTTTTAGAACTAAAATGAACAAAGACATTATCCTAAAAGGGTTCCACAAATGAGTTTATTAGTAGAAAGATTTTTAAAATTCTAAATTACATTAATTGTAATAGTACCAATGTGGTCTTTTTATGAACATGTGGTTGCGGAATGCAGAATGTTGGGAGGACCAGTAGAACATAAACAGTACATTTTTTGGAGCACTGTTATAATATAAGGAAAAACTTACAAACACATTTGGTTCTGGTCCACTGCAACAACTGCCCAGAATTTGATTTTAAAACTTTTTTATGTACTGGTGTAAGGTCACCCTCGACAACAGAGGGGGGGATTTGATCAAGAAATCAAGGCATAGAGAGGGCCATTGGATTTTTACACTTAAGACCTTTTCTCCAATAGGCCTGTCGATTTTGACATGGCATGTTTTTTATAATCCTTTATGATTTTTCCCTTGTCTCTGTCTTCCGATACCTCTCTCTATAGCCGAGGAGTTCCCTCCTCTTCTCCACTTTATTATGGTCATTTCTACACGTTTAGGCTATCTTGTATTGTGAGAATTGGAAGGAGAGAATTTTTTAAAAAATAAACAGTTTTGAAAAATGTTTGTTACCCTTTTCAATTTAATTCTTATTTGTATTATTATTTTCATTGTTACTTTCATCATTATTACTATTTTTAATTTTATTTTTATCTTATTTTACTTTTATTTTATTTTACTTCTAATTTTTTTTTTCTTTATTTTCATCCCCACTATTATTAGTTTTCATCTCCTCCCAATTCCATTATGAACGTTTTGGACTTTTATTCTAGTCTTCTTGCCCTAAAGACTTTTTGGGAAGTACACAAGCCCCTATATACACATTTTATATGTCTTATCGCCCATATGTTGGTTTTCAGTTTCCACAATTCTTTAGAGTAATGTATTTATATGCATTTAATGTTGTTGAATCAGCTCTTAACGGAACTATGTCCTTGTTTTTCCCTTTTCTTCCCCCTAAATTTTACTTTATGTATATTGTATTAAATCTTTGGTTGAATGATGGCTATCTCTACACTTCCGGTTCGCTATTTGGAACGCAGTATCTTCTCCTAGTGACACGCAGAAGTGTTGCATTTGGCACGCACTCAGACTCAGGTGATTTCATTCCACGTGGCGCTGTCGGAACGTCAAAAAGACGCCAAGAGATGATTTAAAAGTTGAAGGAAGGAGACTTGAACTCTGACACAACATTCCCTGACGAAGTTCAAGAGAATGAAACGCGTAGGGTGGAGAGACCCCTTCAGCACATGAACTTTTATTGGATTGTTTTTATTGATTTGTTTATTGATTTGTTTTGTAAGTGTTTTATATATTTTTTTTACGGCTGTCCAATCTGTCTACTGATCGGAAGGAACATCTAGTAGCTTCACAGTCCGGCCAGAGACTACATTGTGATATGCTGATTTTTACCAGAAATCTTGACCAAAGAGAAGAGGACTGAGCTCCGTCCATCTTTAATGATTTTATTATCCTGTGAGTGCAATTCGACTCAGCGCTTATCTTGGTGACATTAATTCTGCACCATTATCTGCTATTTCACTTTGTCTCTGTGGCAAACCTAGCCACTTGGACTAAACCGAGACAATATGGTTTTAAGGGTTGCCTGTATATTTACTGTGATTGTATATGTGCCTGGCTGTAATCTGCTGGATCCTGTATGCGGTATTGCCTGTGTTAGCTATCTGCCAAAAGCAGATAGCCGTTCTCTGTTCCGTTTCACGAACAGCGTCTTTGAGGGCTGTTCGGGAACCGAATGAACACTCTAGTAATAGCCCACAAACTAAGAGACGGGTGGCACTTGTTAACCGATTGCAACAATGTTACAATCGGCAATTAGAGACTCTCCTAGGTGGCCGTCGTTCGACTACCGACCGCGCGGCAGTCGGCCATCTTGGATCCTTTGTCTCTCCAGCGGTGTTCGGTCGTCGAGCGCCTGGTACTGAAAACGGCTACTCAATGGCGCGAACACCGCTGGGCTTCCAGGCCGTTAGGGAGCTCCGGGCTTTTCGGTATTTTACTTCCCGTATATCAATCGGTCTTTTAAGCGTGTGTTAGAATTAATATGTTTTTCGTGCGGCGTTCGGCTGTTTTAGCTGGGATCTGAGCGGTATTCTCACAAACTGTGCGCTCAGACCCCAGCTATCTGCCAAACGTCCCCTACTGTGTTACCCCTGCTATGGCAGTATGGAAACCCCTTGTATGGGGACTTGCATAAATACTGGATGCTGTGAAAAAAGACCTCAGTTGACTCCCAGAACTGTGTTTCGTCTGGTTACTGGGGGATTTGGGATATTGCCTTACTTTTCAGTGCTTGACTGTGGATTACCTTCTATACCAGCGGAGTTCGTGGGATTTAATATTGTCAATCCGCTACAATAACTTTTACTATACTTGGTCTATTTAAACGAATGGACGTTCGGTAGATAGCTGGGGTCTGAGCACACAGTTCGTGAGAATACCGCTCAGATCCCAGCTAAAACAACCGAACGCCGCACGAAAAACACATTATTTATAACACACGTTAAAAGTACCGATTTATGTAGGAGGACCAAACTACCGAACGGTCTGGAAGCCCAGCGGTGTTCGCGCCGTTGAGTAGCCGTTTTCAGTTCAATGCGCTCGACGACCAAACAGCGCTGGGGAACAAAGGATCCAAGATGGCTGACCGCCACGTGGTCGGTAGCCGAACGACGGCCACCTAGGAGAGCCTCTAATTATCGATTGCAACATTGTTGCAATCGGTTAACAAGCGCCACATGTCCCTTAGTGTGTGGGCTATTGGAGGATAGTTCATTCGGTTCACGAACAGCCTGCAAAGGCACTGTTCATGAAACGAAACACAGTAAGGCTATCTGCTTTCGGCAGATAGCTGACAAGAACAATGAACATTCAGAGAAGACGGTTAATTACAGGACAGGCACCTAATACAGTACAATAAAGGTACAGGTAACTTTTCCCACTTTTGTCCAAGTTAGTCCAAGTGGCTAGTTTTGCCACACACTGAATGCTGTACTCTCTGTGTGCTGTATTAACTGTCTGCACTGAATGCTGTACTCTCTGTGTGCTGTATTCACTGTCTGCACTGAATGCTGTACTCTCTGTGTGCTGTATTCACTGTCTGCACTGAATGCTGTACTCTCTGTGTGCGGTGCTCACTGTCTGCACTGAATGCTGTACTCTCTGTGTGCTGTATTCACTGTCTGCACTGAATGATGTACTCTCTGTGTGCTGTATTCACTGTTTGCACTGAATGCTGTACTCTCTGTGTGCTGTGCTCACTGTCTGCACTGAATGCTGTACTCTCTGTGTGCTGTATTCACTGTCTGCACTGAATGCTGTACTCTCTGTGTGCTGTGCTCACTGTCTGCACTGAATGCTGTACTCTCTGTGTGCTGTATTCACTGTCTGCACTGAATGCTGTACTCTCTGTGTGCTGTGCTCACAGTCTGCACTGAATGCTGTACTCTCTGTGTGCTGTATTCACTGTCTACACTGAATGCTGTACCCTCTGTGTGCTGTGCTCACTGTCTGCACTGAATGCTGTACCCTCTGTGTGCTGTGCTCACTGTTTGCACTGAATGCTGTACTCTCTGTGTGCTGTGCTCACTGTCTGCACTGAGTGCTGTACTCTCTGTGTGCTGTGCTCACTGTCTGCACTGAATGCTGTACTCTCTGTGTGCTGTATTCACTGTCTGCACTGAATGCTGTACCCTCTGTGTGCTGTGCTCACTGTCTGCACTGAATGCTGTACCCTCTGTGTGCTGTGCTCACTGTTTGTACTCTGTGTGTGCTGTGCTCACTGTCTGCACTGAATGCTGTACTCTCAGTGTGCTGTGTTCACTGTCTGCACTGAATGCTGTACCCTCTGTGTGCTGTGCTCACTGTCTGCACTGAATGCTGTACTCTCTGTGTGCTGTGCTCACTGTCTGCACTGAATGCTGTACTCTCTGTGTGCTGTGCTCACTGTCTGCACTGAATGCTGTACTCTCTGTGTGCTGTACTCACTGTCTGCACTGAATGCTGTACTCTCTGTGTGCTGTGCTCACTGTCTGCACTGAATGCTGTACCCTCTGTGTGCTGTGCTCACTGTCTGCACTGAATGCTGTACCCTCTGTGTGCTGTGCTCACTGTCTGCCCTGAATGCTGTACCCTCTGTGTGCTGTATTCACTGTCTGCACTGAATGCTGTACCCTCTGTGTGCTGTGCTCACTGTCTGCACTGAATGCTGTACTCTCTGTGTGCTGTGCTCACTGTCTGCACTGAATGCTGTACTCTCTGTGTGCTGTGCTCACTGTCTGCACTGAGTGCTGTACTCTCTGTGTGCTGTGCTCACTGTCTGCACTGAATGCTGTACTCTCTGTGTGCTGTGTTCACTGTCTGCACTGAATGCTGTACTCTCTGTGTGCTGTGCTCACTGTCTGCACTGAATGCTGTACTCTCTGTGTGCTGTATTCACTGTCTGCACTGAATGCTGTACTCTCTGTGTGCTGTGCTCACAGTCTGCACTGAATGCTGTACTCTCTGTGTGCTGTATTCACTGTCTACACTGAATGCTGTACCCTCTGTGTGCTGTGCTCACTGTCTGCACTGAATGCTGTACCCTCTGTGTGCTGTGCTCACTGTCTGCACTGAATGCTGTACTCTCTGTGTGCTGTGCTCACTGTCTGCACTGAGTGCTGTACTCTCTGTGTGCTGTGCTCACTGTCTGCACTGAATGCTGTACTCTCTGTGTGCTGTATTCACTGTCTGCACTGAATGCTGTACCCTCTGTGTGCTGTGCTCACTGTCTGCACTGAATGCTGTACCCTCTGTGTGCTGTGCTCACTGTTTGTACTCTGTGTGTGCTGTGCTCACTGTCTGCACTGAATGCTGTACTCTCAGTGTGCTGTGTTCACTGTCTGCACTGAATGCTGTACCCTCTGTGTGCTGTGCTCACTGTCTGCACTGAATGCTGTACTCTCTGTGTGCTGTGCTCACTGTCTGCACTGAATGCTGTACTCTCTGTGTGCTGTGCTCACTGTCTGCACTGAATGCTGTACCCTCTGTGTGCTGTGCTCACTGTCTGCACTGAATGCTGTACTCTCTGTGTGCTGTGCTCACTGTCTGCACTGAATGCTGTACTCTCTGTGTGCTGTGCTCACTGTCTGCACTGAATGCTGTACTCTCTGTGTGCTGTGCTCACTGTCTGCACTGAATGCTGTACTCTCTGTGTGCTGTGCTCACTGTCTGCACTGGATGCTGTACTCTCTGTGTGCTGTGCTCACAGTCTGCACTGAATGCTGTACTCTCTGTGTGCTGTATTCACTGTCTACACTGAATGCTGTACCCTCTGTGTGCTGTGCTCACTGTCTGCACTGAATGCTGTACCCTCTGTGTGCTGTGCTCACTGTTTGCACTGAATGCTGTACTCTCTGTGTGCTGTGCTCACTGTCTGCACTGAGTGCTGTACTCTCTGTGTGCTGTGCTCACTGTCTGCACTGAATGCTGTACTCTCTGTGTGCTGTATTCACTGTCTGCACTGAATGCTGTACCCTCTGTGTGCTGTGCTCACTGTTTGTACTCTGTGTGTGCTGTGCTCACTGTCTGCACTGAATGCTGTACTCTCTGTGTGCTGTGCTCACTGTCTGCACTGAATGCTGTACTCTCTGTGTGCTGTGCTCACTGTCTGCACTGAATGCTGTACTCTCTGTGTGCTGTGCTCACTGTCTGCACTGAATGCTGTACTCTCTGTGTGCTGTGCTCACTGTCTGCACTGAATGCTGTACTCTCTGTGTGCTGTGCTCACTGTCTGCACCGAATGCTGTACTCTCTGTGTGCTGTGCTCACAGTCTGCACCGAATGCTGTACTCTCTGTGTGCTGTATTCACTGTCTGCACTGAATGCTGTACCCTCTGTGTGCTGTGCTCACTGTCTGCACTGAATGCTGTACTCTCTGTGTGCTGTGCTCACTGTCTGCACTGAATGCTGTACTCTCTGTGTTCTGTGCTCACTGTCTGCACTGAATGCTGTACTCTCTGTGTGCTGTATTCACTGTCTGCACTGAATGCTGTACCCTCTGTGTGCTGTGCTCACTGTCTGCACTGAATGCTGTACCCTCTGTGTGCTGTGCTCACTGTTTGCACTGAATGCTGTACTCTCTGTGTGCTGTGCTCACTGTCTGCACTGAATGCTGTACTCTGTGTGTGCTGTATTCACTGTCTGCACTGAATGCTGTACTCTGTGTGTGCTGTGCTCACTGTCTGCACTGAATGCTGTGCTCTCTGTGTGCTGTGTTCACTGTCTGCACTGAATGCTGTACCCTCTGTGTGCTGTGCTCACTGTTTGCACTGAATGCTGTACTCTCTGTGTGGTGTGCTCACTGTCTGCACTGAATGCTGTACTCTCTGTGTGCTGTATTCACTGTCTGCACTGAATGATGTACTCTCTGTGTGCTGTATTCACTGTTTGCACTGAATGCTGTACTCTCTGTGTGCTGTGCTCACTGTCTGCACTGAATGCTGTACTCTCTGTGTGCTGTATTCACTGTCTGCACTGAATGCTGTACTCTCTGTGTGCTGTGCTCACTGTCTGCACTGAATGCTGTACTCTCTGTGTGCTGTATTCACTGTCTGCACTGAATGCTGTACTCTCTGTGTGCTGTGCTCACAGTCTGCACTGAATGCTGTACTCTCTGTGTGCTGTATTCACTGTCTACACTGAATGCTGTACCCTCTGTGTGCTGTGCTCACTGTCTGCACTGAATGCTGTACCCTCTGTGTGCTGTGCTCACTGTTTGCACTGAATGCTGTACTCTCTGTGTGCTGTGCTCACTGTCTGCACTGACTGCTGTATGTGGCGAAACCAACCTCGCCACTGTGAACTGGAGAAGCCTGGTTGCTCGCCTGCTCCCTTTGGACTATGGCCCTGCAGGTTAAACCGTTTATTTCCCCTGCAGAAAGGCTTATTTGTGTGATCTGAGTGCCATTCATCTAATAATGTGCACTCAGATCCCAGCTATCTGGGGATATGTGAAATGTCTGTGTTATGTGTAAATGTGACTTTATGTATTTTAAAGTGTTTTGTGTCTTTTTGCAACCATGTGCTTAATGGAGTCTTGTGTCTATCCTGGGAGATAATTGAATTACTCTCCAGGATAGAAGACTCTGAAACTGGTTTGGGCCAGAAAGCCATACTTCATTTAGTCACAAAGGACTTTCCCTTAACTTTTGAACCCCTGGTCTGATTCGTGCCATTTTTTAATATGTTGTTCCCCTGAATGAATTGATTATGAAAATGTATGTTTTATGTTTTTGACATGTATATTTTAGAAGTTATAAATATTGTGTAAAAACTGTATTCCTCTGCCGGTGATAATGAGATTACCCATTGTGTTCAGTAATCATATCGCACCTGCAGAGGGAAGGGGCCTGACAATGGGAGTGTCTGGTATTGTACGGATTGATTGGTTTGTTTTGTAATGCCCTGTGTGGGTATTACTATGTTGTGGATTGGGAATAAAAGAGACTGTATGTGACAGTACAGGGAGTTCCTACTTAACCCTCAAAGTGAAGTGTCGTCTCATTATTGGGGGAAGGATTTATTGTATGCTGTTCCAGTTTGACTGCTAGGAGAGTAAACCTATTTGTATGGTTCCTATTCAACTGTCTACAGCATTCATATGCTTGAGAGCACTCATATGCTCCTACAATTCGGTGGTTGTGGTGTCTGCTGCAGTGCTTGGAGTCCTCTGGAAGCGCTAGGAGCATCCTTTAACGGAGGTACCCAGTCGGTGTGCCAGGCGATCCGTTACACTGTACTCTCTGTATTGCTGTGCTCACTGTCTGCACTGAATGCTGTACTCTCTGTGTGCTCACAGTCTGCACTGAATGCTGTACTCTCTGTGTGCTGTATTCACTGTCTGCACTGAATGCTGTACCCTCTATTGTGCTGTGCTCACTGTCTGCACCTATTGTACTCTGTGTGCTGTGCTCACTGTCTGCACTGAATGCTGTACTCTCTGTGTGCTGTATTCACTGTCTGCACTGAATGCTGTACTCTCTGTGTGCTGTGCTCACTGTCTGCACTGAATGCTGTACCCTCTGTGTGCTGTGCTCACTGTTTGCACTGAATGCTGTACTCTCTGTGTGCTGTGTTCACTGTCTGCACTGAATGCTGTACCCTCTGTGTGCTGTGCTCACTGTTTGCACTGAATGCTGTACTCTCTGTGTGCTGTGCTCACTGTTTGCACTGAATGCTGTACTCTCTGTGTGCTGTGCTCACTGTCTGCACTGAATGCTGTACATTCTGTGTGCTGTGTTCACTGTCTGCACTGAATGCTGTACCCTCTGTGTGCTGTATTCACTGTTTGCACTGAATGCTGTACTCTCTGTGTGCTGTGGTCACTGTCTGCACTGAATGCTGTACTCTCTGTGTGCTGTGCTCACTGTCTGCACTGAATGCTGTACTCTCTGTGTGCTGTATTCACTGTCTGCACTGAATGCTGTACTCTCTGTGTGCTGTGCTCACTGTCTGCACTGAATGCTGTACTCTCTGTGTGCTGTGCTCACTGTCTGCACTGAATGCTGTACTCTCTGTGTGCTCTGCTCACTGTCTGCACTGAATGCTGTACTCTCTGTGTGCTGTGCTCACTGTCTGCACTGAATGCTGTACTCTCTGTGTGCTGTATTCACTGTCTGCACTGAATGCTGTACTCTGTGTGTGCTGTGCTCACTGTCTGCACTGAATGCTGTACTCTCTGTGTACTGTGTTCACTGTCTGCACTGAATGCTGTACCCTCTGTGTGCTGTATTCACTGTCTGCACTGAATGCTGTACTCTCTGTGTGCTGTGCTCACTGTCTGCACTGAATGCTGTACTCTGTGTGCTGTGCTCACTGTCTGCACTGAATGCTGTACTCTCTGTGTGCTGTGCTCACTGTCTGCCCTGAATGCTGTACCCTCTGTGTGCTGTGCTCACTGTCTGCACTGAATGCTGTACCCTCTGTGTGCTGTGCTCACTGTCTGCACTGAATGCTGTACTCTCTGTGTGCTGTGCTCACTGTCTGCACTGAATGCTGTACTCTATGTGTGCTGTGCTCACTGTCTGCACTGAATGCTGTACTCTCTGTGTGCTGTGCTCACTGTCTGCACCGTTTATATATTTCAAGCATCAAACAAAACCCTTAAAATCTGAGAACAGAAATAAGACACAGAAAGGAACGACATATATTTTTATTGTGAAAAATCACTAAACTCAAACACAAGGTTCGATCGTCTGCATTTGCTCTTTCCCATTTTCGTTTCCACAGAAAGAATACCTGAGGAGAAAACCAGTTTATTAAATATTAATATGTGTTAATCTGAAATAATTGCAACAAAATAATTGCCTTGAAAGACTTTGTCTTGCACCAGTATATCACTTTCCCACTTCAACAGTAAATAATGACCCCCCCGAACCCCGCTCTCACACCAGGAGTTCTGCCATCAACCTGCTTGATGTGTATTCATTCTAAGTCTACTGTGCACAAAAAATGTTTATTTAAACTCATTGTACAGAGGAAATGGTGCTGGACAGGGGAAACCCATAGTCCTGGAATAATAAGTGTTCTTTTGGGGATTCTATGTTTCTATGAAATGAAAATACTAAAATGTTCACGTTTTGGCTATCACAATATGTTAATAACATGTTATATTCTGCTGAGTACTAGCACATGTGTAGATCATTTCATTATCCGTTAGATTTTAACGTTCCGAGAGGATTGAACACATGGCTGCTATAACTCACTGCTTAGAATGGGTTTCACAACGTGTAGTGTGCAGTTACACTGTCGCTGTAACAGTTGATTTGTTTTTGTTTTTTTTTGTCTTGTTTATAAGTGTGTTAAATACATTGTGACAATACTTACACCTGGCCATCTTTTCCATTCTGCACAGTGATCTGCTCAGGATATAAGGAGTTCTTAAACAAGTTGAGGAAGGAGTTCTTCCAGTAAAATTTGACTTTAGTGAGGGCTCCAACATCAGTCTCCACATCGATGAAAGCCGTGTATGAGCTGCCGATGCGGATGTGTCCGCTGTGAAGTTAGAAAATACACACAATCTGCATGTTACATGTGTTCTGAGGACAAATAGTATTGGCCCTGTGCCAGTTCAATGGGGCCTTCTGCAAAAATCAATATCTTTATAAAAACTACATTATCCACTGAAATCTGCACCAACATTTCCCACACACAATTTGTGGCGAAACCAACCCATCGCCACTGTGAACTGGAGAAGCCTGGTTGCTCGCCTGCTCCCTTTGGACTATGGCCCTGCAGGTTAAACCGTTTATTTCCCCTGCAGAAAGGCTTATTTGTGTGATCTGAGTGCCATTCATCTAATAATGTGCACTCAGATCCCAGCTATCTGGGGATATGTGAAATGTCTGTGTGTTATGTGTAAATGTGACTTTATGTATTTTAAAGTGTTTTGTGTCTTTTTGCAACCATGTGCTTAATGGAGTCTTGTGTCTATCCTGGGAGATAATTGAATTACTCTCAGGATAGAAGACTCTGAAACTGGTTTGGGCCAGAAAGCCATGCTTCATTTAGTCACAAAGGACTTTCCCTTAACTTTTGAACCCCTTGTCTGATTCGTGCCATTTTTTAATATGTTGTTCCCCTGAATGGACTGATTATGAAAATGTATGTTTTATGTTTGTGACATGTATATTTTAGAAGTTATAAATATTGTATAAAAACTGTATTCCTCTGCCGGTGATAATGAGATTACCCATTGTGTTCAGTAATCATATCACATGCGGAGTGGAGGATTTTGTGTGGGAGTGTCTGGGTGTATTGTGCGGATTGATTGGTTGTTTTGTAACGCCCTGTGGGCTGTACTATGTTTGTGGATTGGGAATAAAAGAGACTGCATGTGACAGTACAGGGAGTTCCTGTTTTAACCCTCAAAGTGAAGTGTCGTCTCATTATTGGGGGAAGGATTTATTGTATGCTGTTCCAGTTTGACTGCTAGGAGAGTAAACCTATTAGTATGGTTCCTATTCAACTGTCTACAGCATTCAAATGCTTGAGAGAAGGTATACGCTTCTCTGGTTCGGTGATTGTGGTGTCTGCTGCAGTGCTTGGAGTCCTCAGGAAGCGCTAGGAGCATCCTTTAACGGAGGTACCCAGTCGGGGTGCCAGGCGATCCGTTACACAATTATTTGTTTTTTTATTGTTAAATGAATAAAAGAAAATAGGAAAATTGTCTACATTTGAAGGGACACTCCATTGCCCAAATACATTTAAAAAAAACCTCACTATTTAGTAATATAACAGAGCTTCCTGTGCCCCGCTGCCTGATGCTCCTGGTGCTCACTGAGGACTCCATGCACTCCACCAGACACCATCAGCACCGCAGTCCCCACGTCCAGCGTTACAGCTTGGCTGGGAACTCACCATCCTCTACCCACCCTGAACCTACAACCAGGTTCCAGTGGGTGAACCTCTCCTCCAAGAGAGAGAGTAGCAGGCACAAGCTCTAAAAAGAGCTTAGTGATTATAATCCCTGGGGAGTATAGTGATATCGCAATCCCCAGGGTAGAGACAGCCTTTTCCCCCACATGTGAGACGAGACTCTATGTTGAGGGTAAATCAGGAACACTTTAATGCAAAGCCAGCACTTACAATTTATACACACATTTAAACCCCCAACATACAATAGGTTACATAGAGCACTATAGTACAAGGAAGGGTGGGGTCAGACAATAGCAAGGGCTGATGGGAGATTGAGGAGGGACAGAGCAGCCAGTTTAAACTGGTCTGGCAGTGTCCATGGTACAAGGCCCTGCTGGGGAAACAATAGGACAGGAAAAAGGGGGTGGGAGATGTGACGAGACCAATCTCGCCACATTGCATTGGAGAAGCCTGGTTGCTCGCCTGCTGCCTTTGGACTATGGCCCCCTTTTGGCCATAGTTTCAATCTACCGAACAACCGCACGAATGAATAGACCACCTGGGAGCTGGAGTGTGCCGGCAATTAACCTCCCTGAAGCTGCGGTTAACCGCAGCTTAATTGATGAATGCTGGGTGGCCGCCATTCGTATCCCGAACACGAGGTCGCGGACATTTTAAAACATACGAATGCACAGCGGTGTTCGCCTCTATTTTCATCGAACTAAAATCGGACACAGTTTTGCGCGAACACCGCTGAAGCCGCCAACCTCCCTTCTTGTTCGGTGGAAGTACACGAACGGCCCAGTGTTCGGTATTTTTGTTCGAATGTATTATACCCCAGATAGGAATCCCATGGAGCCCATTCGTATGAAACTGACTGTGTAAAGACTTTAGCTCCATGGCGATTAAACTGTATTCGTGTGGTCTGAGTTCCTTTCACCTAATAATGTGCACTCAGACCTGAGCTGTCTGGGGATATGTTACATGTCTGTGTTTTGTGTAATAAATGTTACTTTGTGTATTTTAAAGTATAATGCTGGTTTTGTGTCCCCACGTGTGTAATGGAGTTTTGCCTTTGTCTTGGGAGATAATTGAGTTACTTCCCAGTTATCTCCCAGGGCAGAGGGGAGGAAGCCAGGATGCATTGTGGGAGATACTGTGACTGTGTGTCCTATTTGTCTAATTGTCTGTCCCTTTTCACAGTCTCCCATTTGGTCCCCTAGGGGAGTGTCCACCAGGTGGGAGACCTGCATAAATACTGGGCAGGTAGCCCTCATTAAACAGACCACTGCTTGACCCTCAACACGGAGCCTTGTCTCGTCTTTGGGGGGATTTACTGTATGCTGCTAAGGACTGATTGCCAGGAGTGTAAGCTGCTTGGGAGCTTTTCCTGTTCGTCTGGTAGCAGCAATTCGTATGGTTCCTGTTTGTGTATTTGGAGTGCTACCTTATTCCCTTGTATGCCGTTCGGGAGTTTGGAGCATTCACTTGTATTCAGTTCGTGAGTTTTGGTGATTCTACAGTAGCTGTGCCTGTCTCTAAAAGGGGATTATCGTCTAAGCGGTTTTTCCCCTTTTTGTGCAAAACGGTCCGTTACAGGAGAGAGGCACTTTTTCCCATGGAAGTCACTTTTTTTTTTTTTACTTTATTTTTGTGTGAAAAATCTTGTCTTAAATATTACAAATAGTGTGTGTCAGACATGGGATACTTGACGTACATGTTAACATTGCCTCTGTTACATCACTATTGTTCGTTCATTTTTAAATTAAACAAGTCTGTTACTAGTTTTTGTATAACTTGGAGAAAAACCAGCGGTAAGCAATTCGAAAAACCTTCTAAGGTGAGTAGTTCTCGGTGCCTGTAGTATCGCTTGGTATTTGCATTGGGACTTAGTGACTTGGCCCTTTTTCGTGTAGCCCTGTAGGTGTCAGAGGGCCGCAGTGTAAGTTAGGGTGTAGGACTGTGTACCTGTGTCCCCTCCCGTGTGGAAGGTAGAGAATAAAGAAGATTTATAAGAGAGAGAAGTAGTCAAGAAGGGGGGAGGGGAAGAGAGGGGAGGGTTGAGTACGCCGGTGCGGTGTACCATGCGGCGGGACCGGAGTTCCTCACCGTGTGCAAGGTCTTTATGGAGGCCCTCCTGTCGATTCCCTGCCCCTATGAGGCATGGGTTATGCTGTGTCACTACTTTTGAAATTTAGTCGTGGATCCTCTCACCCTTGCTGTTAGGTTACCATTAGGTATACCTCTTTTATGTTGAAAATTACCCTCTTAATAGGTGGCATATCTTCCTTTAGCCAAGACTGAGCTAGGGCTCTCCTAGCTGCTAATGTGATTTTATTGATCAATTTCTGTTCTCTTTTTGTCCAGTCATCTAGTTGTCTGTTTAGTAAGTATGTCCAAGGGTTAAGCTCTGGAGCCCTCTGAAAAAACTTCTTAAATTATATTATATACTTTCTTCCAATAGATTTGTACCCGTGGGCATTCCCACCACATATGGAGGTATGTGCCCCTGTGGCCGCATCCTCTCCAACAGTCGTCAGATGGTGTTTGTTTCATGTGATACAGTTTGACCGGGGTGGTGTACCATCTGAACATTGTTTTGAGGGATTGTTCCTGGAGAGATACGCATATAGAGGAAGTCACTTTTTAACATGTCTTTTTGCAGGGCCCATAGTCTTTGGGCAGGAGGCTGGCAAACGGGCCCCTCCAAAAAACCAGTGGCGAGGTCATTTTTGCCACAAGTAGATATACTCAAATGAAAACATGGATGTTAATTCTGCATTTATCATTTGGGTATATCTAAAAACAACTTGAGAAAGCTGCAGATCTCTTGTTTGCAGTGTATTCAAGCCCCCCCCCCCCCGTTCTAACCCGTCCCGTCACAGACTTCCCAATGCATAGGTAGGTGGTATGGGCAATTAGTGCCTCTTTAGATTAGCTGCACTGAGCTAAACAAACCAGGAAGTAACAGGACCAGTTATCTGATTGACAGACAG
>OW240922.1:124442333-124462180 GCA_933207985.1 Pelobates cultripes | reverse complement strand
ACTATAAATAGGACAATTACAAGAAAACTCACAGAAACGAAGGGTTGATGAGGGCCCTGCTCAAACAAGGTTACTGTCTATAGGAGGTGGGGTATAAAACACATTAGGACAGGGAATAGAAGTCAAATAAGATGGGACTGAAGCAGAGCTGGAGGAGAGAGTAGAGTGACAGGTATGTGAGGTAGAGGTTAGTCTGGGAGGCCATAGGCTTTCCTAAAGAAGTGAGTTTTAAGGCACGTCTTAAATGATTGAAGACTAGGGGAGAGTCTGATGGCGGTAGGCAGGCTATTCCACAGAACGGGAGCCGCCCACGAAAAGTCCTGCAGGCGCGAGCTGGCCGTACGGGTACGAGCAGCGGACAAAAGAAGGTCACGGGCAGAGTGGAGAGACCGAGAAGGGGCATACCTATGGATATGGAGGAGATATAAGAGGGGCTAAGAATATTCAGTGCTTTATAGGTATGGGTTAGCACTTTGAATTGACTCCTATAGGATACAGGAAACCAATGTAAGGACTGACAGAGGGGTGAGGAAAATCAGTCTGGCAGCAGCATTCATCACAGACTGTAGCGGGGCAATACGGCTATTGGGAAGACCAATTAAGAGAGAGTTACAATTGTCCATGCAAGAGATAATGAATTGAATAAATAAATATTTTTGATATTTAGATATCATAGGGCAACGTTTAGAAAGAATCACACATGCTGGACGATAAATAGAGATAATCTTTAGACCATGTGGTTGGGCTCCCATCACTTAGACCAGCTAGTTTTGATTCTATGTATCCAATGGCGATTCTGGCAATTAAATCTTATTAATAAAACTTTCTAAAACTGCCAAGCTGTCATTCTACTTTCTAAAGCAGGGGTAGGCAACCTACCGCACTAGTGCCATGCACGGTACTCGAGGTGTCTTTGCACGGCATTCAAGACTGCTAGAGCCAAACAGGCTCTGGCCTATCAGGGGTCCCAGTAAAACTTCAGATATCTGCTAATACGAAGAGGTGGTGAAGGACAATCCTCAATTTAAGCATTGCAGCACATAGAGGAAATTATCTCAGATCACTGCCTCCCAGCACTTGTGAATGGGAATCCACACTGTAGTAGAACAACCCGCAGTTGCTGTTGCAGCTCCTGTCCATGACCTGTACCTGGCCAGCCTGGTCCCCATTGGAACCCAGGGAACTGCTAGATATACACAGAAATGCAGAATAACCCTCCCCTCCTACAAATAATACGAACAGCCCACACATAAACATACACACAATCTGCACAAACGTAACCCGCTAACAATCCACATACATGCACATAACCACACACTCAGCCTCTCACGTGCAATACCCCAAATTGCCCCACACATACACACACTACCAAACACACAATGTGACATATCCATCCACACACACAATTCCACAAGCAGCCCCCATACACAATACCACAAACAACTCCTGAACATATACAATATAATAGCTCATATACGCACAAATACAACGATACAAAGCAATTACAGTAGAAATAAAACAAGCAGAATACGGCAGCATACACACCTTAATTTAAAAAAAATAGGACCGGCACGCTACGGGACATCACAATCCTATATCGGCACAGTGCTGCTAAAAGGTTGCCTACCCCTCTTCTAAAGTGAAGTAATTCAAAGACCGTAGATGATCATTAGGACTGAGCAGGTCCTGGAAATTCAAGCTAAAAGCTAAAAGCACATATAAATCTAAATATTGCAAGTTTATGTGTAATGTAAGAATAATATGATTTAAAACAATTTGTCACATTTTCTCTTCTGCTTCGATTGAATTTCTAAATGGATTATTTAGCCCTAATGATGTTTAACACATTTCTTTTAGTGATAGAGAAGAATTAATATCTCTTACAATGAAAATATTAAAGCCATTTTCGATCTTACACTCCCACAACAGTACATAGCATTCTCTGCAGTAAGGACTAGTCCATCAATATTAGCTCTTCATTAATACCAAAATAAATAAAAACCCACATTAAGAGGACTTCAGTTTTTCTTCAGAAATGGGGGGCACACTCAGACACTAACAGTCTCTCATACGCTAACAGTCATTCAGACACTAACAGTCTCTCATACGCTAACAGTCTCTCATACGCTAACAGTCACTCAGACACTAACAGTCTCTCATACGCTAACAGTCATTCAGACACTAACAGTCTCTCATACGCTAACAGTCTCTCATACGCTAACAGTCTCTCATACGCTAACAGTCATTCAGACACTAACAGTCTCTCATACGCTAACAGTCACTCAGACGCTAACAGTCACTCAGACGCTAACAGTCTCTCATACGCTAACAGTCATTCAGACACTAACAGTCTCTCATACGCTAACAGTCTCTCATACGCTAACAGTTTCTCATACGCTAACAGTCATTCAGACACTAACAGTCTCTCATACGCTAACAGTCACTCAGACGCTAACAGTCACTCAGACGCTAACAGTCTCTCATACGCTAACAGTCATTCAGACACTAACAGTCTCTCATACGCTAACAGTCTCTCATACGCTAACAGTCATTCAGACACTAACAGTCTCTCATACGCTAACAGTCTCTCATACGCTAACAGTCACTCAGACACTAACAGTCTCTCATACGCTAACAGTCATTCAGACACTAACAGTCTCTCATACGCTAACAGTCTCTCATACGCTAACAGTTTCTCATACGCTAACAGTCATTCAGACACTAACAGTCTCTCATACGCTAACAGTCACTCAGAAGCTAACAGTCACTCAGACGCTAACAGTCTCTCATACGCTAACAGTCATTCAGACACTAACAGTCACTCAGACGCTAACAGTCACTCAGACGCGAACAGTCTCTCATACGCTAACAGTTACTCAGACACTAACAGTCACTCAGAAACTAACAGTCTCTCATACGCTAACAGTCACTCAGACACTAACAGTCACTCAGACACTAACAGTCAGTCAGACGCTAACAGTCACTCAGACGCGAACAGTCTCTCATACGCTAACAGTCACTCAGACACTAACAGTCACTCAGACACTAACAGTCATTCAGACACTAACAATCACCGAGTCAGACACTAACAGTCATTCAGACACTAACAGTCACTCAGACACTAAAAGTCACTCAGACGCTAACAGTCTTTCAGACAATCACAGTTTAAGCACAGAGAATTCTGACTGAGAAGCCTCCAATTGGAGTATTCCACAGCACACACTGAAAGTCTTGGTCTCAGATAAAGGGATGGGCTTTCAAAGGCTAGTTAGTGTCTGAGACATACCTATACACACAATCACATACAAGCAGACCCCCACATGCATACCATCACAATCACATACATACACACACATACAATCATATAGCTATACACACAATCACATATATACACACACATACACACATACACACAATCACACACCTATACACACATACAGTCACATAGCTATACACACAATCACATATATACACACACACACAATCACACAACTATACACACATACAGTCACATAGCTATACACACAATAACATACATACACACACATACACACATACACACAATCACACACCTATACACACATACAGTCACATAGCTATACACACAATCACATATATACACACACATACACACATACACACAATCACACACCTATACACACATACAGTCACATAGCTATACACACAATCACATATATACACACACATACACACACACACACAATCACACACCTATACACACATACAGTCACTTAGCTATACACACAATCACATATATACACACACATACACACACACACACACACAATCACACACCTATACACACATACAGTCACTTAGCTATACACACAATCACATATATACACACACATACACACATACACACAATCACACACCTATACACACATATAGTCACATAGCTATACACACAATCACATATAAACACACACACAGGCACACAAAATCACACACCTATACCCACAATCACATACATACAAACACATGATTCCAGATACACACACATGATCACAAATACACACATATAATCACAGACACACACACATAATCACAAACTTACACACACAATCACAGACATGTCCACAGACCCACCCCACACAAACAGTCACTAACAAAACATACACAAAAATCACATACACACACATTTAGTACTAACGAATTCCACCCAGCCTTGTTACCGTGCTCTGGGAGGGCTGGAATGGATCCTCTGTTCCTGGTGGCCAGTGGTTGCTGATGGATTGGAACCTCTGTGCTCTTCCTGCACTGGTCTCTCTTGCATCCAGCAGTAATGTTGATGCCAGGATGACGTCATATCCCATCGGCCCGCTCACATGGGAGCTGTTCAGCAGGAGCACAGAATGTAGTAAGCCATCTACCTCCCTCACCGCCAGGTATACCGGCAGCGCAGACAGCAACAGGGCCGCACCATGGGTTGGACACCACTGTTGTAGATGAATGTACTCTTTATTGTGATGTATGGTCTGTAGGTTATTATGTGTTTAATTCGGAAGTTTATACACTGTTGTAATATAATTCTATAAACTGCTTTTCCCAGCTGGTCAGTGCTTCAAGTCCACTCACAATTTCAGCATCGAGTTTTAAGCCCACCAGGAAATCTCGATTCATTATCCATGGGTTTACTGATGATGGGGAGAATAAATGGATGCAGGATATGTGCAAGGTAAGTGTCACCATTCCTATTTATTGAATATATTAATGAGAAAGCGATTCACACCTTCGTCTTAAGGATAATGTCTGTAACTGTGAAATAAAACCTACTTGATTTTAGGCAATGCTACAAGTGGAGGATGTGAATTGCTTCTGCGTTGACTGGAGTGGTGGATCGCGCACAGTTTACACCCAGGCTTCCAACAATGTCCGTGTCGTGGGAGCAGTAGTCGCCCATTTTATCGACACTCTAGTGGTATGTAACTACATTTCATGCTCTGAACAAACTTTTAAAGTTTTTAATATAAAACATTTACTAAATGATGCTACTATAAAGTTCCTATTGACAGATTAGTAATCAATTTAGCTGTCATGAAATTTCCAAAATATTTACTTTGTTGTTATTTTTTTTTCCCCAGAACAATTTTGGTCACTCTCCTTCTCAAGTACACGTCATCGGTCACAGTCTGGGCGCACACGCTTCCGGAGAGGTTGGAAAAAGGAGGCCAGGAATTGGGAGAATTACCGGTAGGTTCACTGCACAAACTTTAATTGACTTTTGTATTCGGAACTATTCTAGAAGTGCTCGTAATTACTATATTAATATGGGTGTGTCCTGGCAGTCAAGCACTGCTGAAATCAAACCTCATTAATCACCATGTATATTTTTCACCAGCTAGTGAATAAAGGATCTGTAAATAATGTTCATGGATAGATATAATAATGAATGCCATCAGTGAGGTCAAAGTATGTTGCGTAACACACTCTAGGAAAAAATAGCACAGCCTGTCATAAAAACCGATATAAATAGAATTACGTTAACAGTGGATTGCCACATTCTATATTATTCTGATGCATACGTTTCCATGTTTGTGAGATAATGTCTACATTCTAATCTAAACTCACATATGTCACCCAGCTAGGACGAACCATACAACTGAACTTTCTCTTTTCCAGCAATTTCCCACTGCTGTCCAGCTTCTCTCCCACAATATATTTTCACTTGATGTTGATCGTAGAATCCATTTCTGATTGGGGTTAATGCTAGTTGTCCTCCCTTGTATTCGTGCAGATGTATCTCAGTTTAGTGTCACGTGACAATTAATGTAAAACTATTCATTAAAACAAATATTTCTAGAATCACCTGCTTTAGTATAATCTTAGGATTCTTGTTGTGTTAGTGTTTATTTCTATCTAGACATTACATTTTATTATTAAACCTATTTTATATTAAATATGTTTTATTAGAAGTAGTAGTATAATAAATATATTTTTGCATTTAGCCTGAAGAAGAAATCCCTAATTTGTAAGGATGTCACACCAGTATAATTCTCTATGATTTTCTCCTACTTTTATCTAGGTTTGGATCCGGCAGAGCCCTATTTCCAGGGAACCCCAATTGAGGTCAGATTGGATCCATCAGATGCACATTTTGTTGATGTCATCCATACAGATGGTTCTTCAGTCATAGGCAACGCAGGTTTGTATTGAAAGAACTATATAACTGTGAGTAAATTTAAGTAAAAAGCCTCACATTGACTAATACATGTTTAATGCCATTTTCCGTTTCAGGATTAGGTGGTTATGGAATGAGTGACATGGTTGGACATCTGGATTTCTTTCCTAATGGAGGAGAGCGCATGGCCGGATGTAATCAGAAGTCACCTAACAGAATGATTGACAATGACGACGTGTGGGGAGGTATTTAGATGGGAAATGTTTGCATATTAAGTTTTGGTAATTATATGACTTTTTTTGACATTTTGTGATTTGTTTATTGTCTTTTTCATCACTAGGAGTTAGTGATGCCTTTGCGTGTAATCATCTGCGAAGTTACAGATATTACACTGAGAGTATCCTCTCCCCAAAGGGGTTTACTGGATACCCTGCCGATTCCTATGACGCTTTCAAACTGGTAAATTATCTACAACAAAAACTGATGTTAAATGTTTAAGAGGATCCATGTTAAATTGTGTCTAACTATGGAACTCTGTGTTTCGTCTCAGGGTGTTGGATTCCCATGCCCAAGCAGTGGTTGTCCTTTAATGGGTCACTTTGCAGATACATATAAAGGAATCGTAGGGAACAATCAAAAGTATTTCTTGAACACTGGAGACCAAAAACCCTTTTCACGTAAGTTTTCTTTAAAAGTAACTTGGTAACCTCACACAGAAGACAATCTGCAATTCACCAGAGATACAATCAGCAGGATGATAAGGAATCTGTGTCCCCCATAATCTCAGCAGGGAGCACTGCACATTATGTTTCTTTGAGTTTGCCTTTAACAAGAAACACCAGGAGAAACACCAAGCACTTTATGAACTGCCACCTGAAGTTCACAAATAATGTTTGAACTAATTTAAGGGCAAATGATATGTTGATACTTTAGTTGATCAAGTAACATAGTAGCTGTGTTTACAGAATTGTTTTTGATACAATGTTAATATATGTTCACTTACTGCAGGCTGGCGATACAAGGTAACTGTCCACGTTAAAGGCAATAGTAATGTCCTGGGGTATTTCGAGGTTGCCTTGCTTGGAAAATCTGGAACATCTGAGAAACAACAAATGTACAAGTAGGTACACACTGCTCCACATATTGTAAAGGGATATGATGTGCACTCTAAAATGGGTGAAACTATGTCTAAAAAATATAAAGCATATTAAAACTAACCTAAAGGGACACTCCAGACCCCTAAAGCACTTTAGCTTGCTGAAATTGTTTATTTGTAAAGAGTGTCTCCTCTTTTTATCATTTTAGAAAAAGTGCAGATTTCAATAGAAATTGAAACTTTTATAAATGAACCTTTTTACACCCCCTGTCTGTCAATCAGATAACTGGTCCTGTTACTTCCTGGTTTGTTTAGCTCAGTGCAGCTAATCTAAAGAGGCACTAATTGCCCATACCACCTACCTATGCATTGGGAAGTCTGTGACGGGACGGGTTAGAACGGGGGGGGGGGGGCTTGAATACACTGCAAACAAGAGATCTGCAGCTTTCTCAAGTTGTTTTTAGATATACCCAAATGATAAATGCAGAATTAACATCCATGTTTTCATTTGAGTATATCTACTTGTGGCAAAAATGACCTCGCCACTGGTTTTTTGGAGGGGCCCGTTTGCCAGCCTCCTGCCCAAAGACTATGGGCCCTGCAAAAAGACATGTTAAAAAGTGACTTCCTCTATATGCGTATCTCTCCAGGAACAATCCCTCAAAACAATGTTCAGATGGTACACCACCCCGGTCAAACTGTATCACATGAAACAAACACCATCTGACGACTGTTGGAGAGGATGCAGCCACAGGGGCACATACCTCCATATGTGGTGGGAATGCCCACGGGTACAAATCTATTGGAAGAAAGTATATAATATAATTTAAGAAGCTTTTTTAGAGGGCTCCAGAGCTTAACCCTTGGACATATTTACTAAACAGACAACTAGATGACTGGACAAAAAGAGAACAGAAATTGATCAATAAAATCACATTAGCAGCTAGGAGAGCCCTAGCTCAGTCTTGGCTAAAGGAAGATATGCCACCTATTAAGAGGGTAATTTTCAACATAAAAGAGGTATACCTAATGGGTAACCTAACAGCAAGGGTGAGAGGATCCACGACTAAATTTGAAAAAATGTGGGAACCCTGGACAAGTAGTGACACAGCATAACCCATGCCTCATAGGGGCAGGGAATCGACAGGAGGGCCCCCATAAAGACCTTGCACACGGTGAGGAACTCCGGTCCCGCCGCACGGTACACCGCACCGGCGTACTCAACCCTCCCCTCTCTTCCCCTCCCCCCTTCTTGACTACTTCTCTCTCTTATAAATCTTCTTTATTCTCTACCTTCCACACGGGAGGGGACACAGGTACAGAGTCCTACACCCTAACTTACACTGCGGCCCTCTGACACCTACAGGGCTACACGAAAAAGGGCCAAGCCACTAAGTCCCAATGCAAATACCAAGCGATACTACAGACACTGAAAACTACTCACCTTAGAAGGTTTTTCGAATTGCTTACCGCTGGTTTTTCTCCAAGTTATACATAAACTAGTAACAGACTTGTTTAATTTAAAAATGAACGAACAATAGTGATGTAACAGAGGCAATGTTAACATGTACGTCAAGTATCACATGTCTGACACACACTATTTGTAATATTTAAGACAAGATTTTTCACACAAAAATAAAGTAAAAAAAAAAAAAAAGTGACTTCCATGGGAAAAAGTGCCTCTCTCCCACCCCCTTTTTCCTGTCCTATTGTTTCCCCAGCAGGGCCTTGTACCATGGACACTGCCAGACCAGTTTAAACTGGCTGCTCTGTCCCTCCTCAATCTCCCATCAGCCCTTGCTATTGTCTGACCCCACCCTTCCTTGTACTATAGTGCTCTATGTAACCTATTGTATGTTGGGGGTTTAAATATGTGTATAAATTGTAAGTGCTGGCTTTGCATTACCCTCAACATAGAGTCTCGTCTCACATGTGGGGGAAAAGGCTGCCTCTACCCTGGGGATTGCGATATCACTATACTCCCCAGGGATTATAATCACTAAGCTCTTTTTAGAGCTTGTGCCTGCTACTCTCTCTCTTGGAGGAGAGGTTCACCCACTGGAACCTGGTTGTAGGTTCAGGGTGGGTAGAGGATGGTGAGTTCCCAGCCAAGCTGTAACGCTGGACGTGGGGACTGCGGTGCTGATGGTGTCTGGTGGAGTGCATGGAGTCCTCAGTGAGCACCAGGAGCATCAGTCAGCGGAGCACAGGAAGCTCTGTTATATTACTAAATAGTGAGGGTTTTTTTAAATGTATTTGGGCAATGGAGTGTCCCTTCAAATGTAGACAATTTTCCTATTTTCTTTTATTCATTTAACAATAAAAAACAAATAATTGTGTGTGGGAAATGGTGGTTGCAGATTTCAGTGGATAATGTAGTTTTTATAAAGATATTGATTTTTGCAGAAGGCCCCATTGAACTGGCACAGGGCCAATACTATTTGTCCTCAGAACACATGTAACATGCAGATTGTGTGTATTTTCTAACTTCACAGCGGACACATCCGCATCGGCAGCTCATACACGGCTTTCATCGATGTGGAGACTGATGTTGGAGCCCTCACTAAAGTCAAATTTTACTGGAAGAACTCCTTCCTCAACTTGTTTAAGAACTCCTTATATCCTGAGCAGATCACTGTGCAGAATGGAAAAGATGGCCAGGTGTAAGTATTGTCACAATGTATTTAACACACTTATAAACAAGACAAAAAAAAACAAAAACAAATCAACTGTTACAGCGACAGTGTAACTGCACACTACACGTTGTGAAACCCATTCTAAGCAGTGAGTTATAGCAGCCATGTGTTCAATCCTCTCGGAACGTTAAAATCTAACGGATAATGAAATGATCTACACATGTGCTAGTACTCAGCAGAATATAACATGTTATTAACATATTGTGATAGCCAAAACGTGAACATTTTAGTATTTTCATTTCATAGAAACATAGAATCCCCAAAAGAACACTTATTATTCCAGGACTATGGGTTTCCCCTGTCCAGCACCATTTCCTCTGTACAATGAGTTTAAATAAACATTTTTTGTGCACAGTAGACTTAGAATGAATACACATCAAGCAGGTTGATGGCAGAACTCCTGGTGTGAGAGCGGGGTTCGGGGGGGTCATTATTTACTGTTGAAGTGGGAAAGTGATATACTGGTGCAAGACAAAGTCTTTCAAGGCAATTATTTTGTTGCAATTATTTCAGATTAACACATATTAATATTTAATAAACTGGTTTTCTCCTCAGGTATTCTTTCTGTGGAAACGAAAATGGGAAAGAGCAAATGCAGACGATCGAACCTTGTGTTTGAGTTTAGTGATTTTTCACAATAAAAATATATGTCGTTCCTTTCTGTGTCTTATTTCTGTTCTCAGATTTTAAGGGTTTTGTTTGATGCTTGAAATATATAAACGGTGCAGACAGTGAGCACAGCACACAGAGAGTACAGCATTCAGTGCAGACAGTGAGCACAGCACACATAGAGTACAGCATTCAGTGCAGACAGTGAGCACAGCACACAGAGAGTACAGCATTCAGTGCAGACAGTGAGCACAGCACACAGAGAGTACAGCATTCAGTGCAGACAGTGAGCACAGCACACAGAGGGTACAGCATTCAGTGCAGACAGTGAATACAGCACACAGAGGGTACAGCATTCAGGGCAGACAGTGAGCACAGCACACAGAGAGTACAGCATTCAGTGCAGACAGTGAGCACAGCACACAGAGAGTACAGCATTCAGTGCAGACAGTGAATACAGCACACAGAGAGTACAGCATTCAGTGCAGACAGTGAATACAGCACACAGAGAGTACAGCATTCAGTGCAGACAGTTAATACAGCACACAGAGAGTACAGCATTCAGTGTGTGGCAAAACTAGCCACTTGGACTAACTTGGACAAAAGTGGGAAAAGTTACCTGTACCTTTATTGTACTGTATTAGGTGCCTGTCCTGTAATTAACTGTCTTCTCTGAATGTTCATTGTTCTTGTCAGCTATCTGCCGAAAGCAGATAGCCTTACTGTGTTTCATTTCATGAACAGTGTCTTTGCAGGCTGTTCGTGAACCGAATGAACTATCCTCCAATAGCCCACACACTAAGGGACATGTGGCGCTTGTTAACCGATTGCAACAATGTTGCAATCGATAATTAGAGGCTCTCCTAGGTGGCCGTCGTTCGGCTACCGACCACGTGGCGGTCAGCCATCTTGGATCCTTTGTTCCCCAGCGCTGTTTGGTCGTCGAGCGCATGGAACTGAAAACGGCTACTCAACGGCGCGAACACCGCTGGGCTTCCAGACCGTTCGGTAGTTTGGTCCTCCTACATAAATCGGTACTTTTAACGTGTGTTATAAATAATGTGTTTTTCGTGCGGCGTTCGGTTGTTTTAGCTGGGATCTGAGCGGTATTCTCACGAACTGTGTGCTCAGACCCCAGCTATCTACCGAACGTCCATTCGTTTAAATAGACCAAGTATAGTAAAAGTTATTGTAGCGGATTGACAATATTAAATCCCACGAACTCCGCTGGTATAGAAGGTAATCCACAGTCAAGCACTGAAAAGTAAGGCAATATCCCAAATTCCCCAGTAACCAGACGAAACACAGTTCTGGGAGTCAACTGAGGTCTTTTTTCACAGCATCCAGTATTTATGCAAGTCCCCATACAAGGGGTTTCCATACTGCCATAGCAGGGGTAACACAGTAGGGGACTACATGGGGGACTTCACATTCTGGGCATTTCTCCCATCAGGCACTGCTGCACGAGAGGGACACTCCCACTGGAATGTACCGTTAAGTGGATTATCCCTCCGTGCAGCAGAATCGGCAATTCACATTAAAATACATAACTTGCATTGTATTCGGTGAATTTATACAATTGGACGTTTGGCAGATAGCTGGGGTCTGAGCGCACAGTTTGTGAGAATACCGCTCAGATCCCAGCTAAAACAGCCGAACGCCGCACGAAAAACATATTAATTCTAACACACGCGTAAAAGACCGATTGATATACGGGAAGTAAAATACCGAAAAGCCCGGAGCTCCCTAACGGCCTGGAAGCCCAGCGGTGTTCGCGCCATTGAGTAGCCGTTTTCAGTACCACGCGCTCGACGACCGAACACCGCTGGAGAGACAAAGGATCCAAGATGGCCGACTGCCGCGCGGTCGGTAGTCGAACGACGGCCACCTAGGAGAGTCTCTAATTGCCGATTGCAACATTGTTGCAATCGGTTAACAAGTGCCACACGTCTCTTAGTTTGTGGGCTATTACTAGAGTGTTCATTCGGTTCCCGAACAGCCCGCAAAGGCGCTGTTCGTGAAACGGAACAGAGAACGGCTATCTGCTTTTGGCAGATAGCTAACACAGGCAATACCGCATACAGGATCCAGCAGATTACAGCCAGGCACATATACAATCACAGTAAATATACAGGCAACCCTTAAAACCATATTGTCTCGGTTTAGTCCAAGTGGCTAGGTTTGCCACAGAGACAAAGGGAAATAGCAGATAATGGTGCAGAATTAATGTCACCAAGATAAGCGCTGAGTCGAATTGCACTCACAGGATAATAAAATCATTAAAGATGGACGGAGCTCAGTCCTCTTCTCTTTGGTCAAGATTTCTGGTAAAAATCAGCATATCACAATGTAGTCTCTGGCCGGACTGTGAAGCTACTAGATGTTCCTTCCGATCAGTAGACAGATTGGACAGCCGTAAAAAAATATATAAAACACTTACAAAACAAATCAATAAACAAATCAATAAAAACAATCCAATAAAAGTTCATGTGCTGAAGGGGTCTCTCCACCCTACGCGTTTCATTCTCTTGAACTTCGTCAGGGAATGTTGTGTCAGAGTTTAAGTCTCCTTCCTTCAACTTTTAAATCATCTCTTGGCGTCTTTTTGACGTTCCGACAGCGCCACGTGGAATGAAATCACCTGAGTCTGAATGCGTGCCAAATGCAACACTTCTGCGTGTCACTAGGAGAAGATACTGCGTTCCAAATAGCGAACCGGAAGTGTAGAGATAGCCATCATTCAACCAAAGATTTAATACAATATACATAAAGTAAAATTTAGGGGGAAGAAAAGGGAAAAACAAGGACATAGTTCCGTTAAGAGCTGATTCAACAACATTAAATGCATATAAATACATTACTCTAAAGAATTGTTGTTACGACACGTACCGTCGGGTAGATGAAGCCGCCGTTTAGGCAATAATCCCCTTCTCCAGAAATGCAGTTTAAATCCAGCCGATCGCCAAACTCCCGAACGAAGTCCACGAACACGGCAACTCCCGATCAGCCAAACAGTCGAACGCCTTCCACAGCTAGAAATAACGAAAGCGCTGTCCCAGTAATAATTCCCCCACAAACGAGACCAAGCTCCGTCTTGAGGGTCAAATGAAGTTCTGTTTAATGGGGGCTACCTGCCCGGTATTTATGCAGGTCTCCACAAGGTGGACACTCCCCGAGGGGACCTTGTGGAAGACTGTAAAACATATTGGACAGTAGCCAATCGCAGTGGCTTCAATAATAGCCCTTCCCATCTGGCCCATAATTCCGTCTTCTCTACCTCGGAGATAATTGGGAAGAAACCTAATTATCTCTCAAGGTAGAGACAATCGCCATCTTGAAATACAATAACAAAAATACATTAAAATACATAACGACAGAAATACCGAATGCATATGGTTCGTGTAACGTATCCCCAGACAGCCTGGATCTGAGGGCATGTTTTCACCGAACAGCGCTCAGATCCGATGTATCTAGTCGAATCGCCATGGAGTCAAAGTCTTTCACCAGTCCTTCGGTATACGAATGACTCCATGGGATGGCTGTCGGGGTAAAAGTCCATACGACTGAATAAAACTCCCGAACGACCGACGTTCGCATGCCTTGTCGAAAAGGAAGGTAGGCAGCAGCTTTTCAGCGGTGTTCGGTAGTTTAAGTGTCCGTTTTTAGTTCCATACAGTTTGTACCGAACACCGCTCTGTGTTCGTATGTCCCAAAATGGCCGCTGCCTCGTGGTCGACATGCGAACGACGACCACCCGTACGAATGGAATGGAGAGGTGTCTGCGGTTAACCACAACGTTCTAATTGGGGCCAAGAGGTTAACCAGCAGCACACTCCTCTCCTGGGTGGCCGTTCGTTCGGTAGTTTCAATCGGCATTTTGCAAATACACGAACGGGGGTATAGGAACAGGCAATTCCGCGAACAAAGGGAAACAGACGAACCAACAATGCAGATGAATCTGTCACACGGCTCCCCCCTTGTGGGACACTCCGGCAGACCCGGCTTGACCCTTTAGCGGGTCAACGTGGGGATGACCGGACTAAGATGGGGTGAGGATGTCGGTTTGCCTGGACAATCCATCTGCGTTCCCATTCTGCTTACCAGGTCGATAAGTGATGGTGAAGTTATATGGCTGTAGTGCTAAACTCCACCTCAGCAGTCTGCCATTGTCTCCAGAGACCCGGTTAAGCCAGACAAGGGGATTGTGGTCCGTCACAAGGGAAAATTCCTGTCCATATAAATACGGGCTTAGCTTCTTCAATGCCCACACCAGGGCAAAACATTCCTTCTCCACTGCCGCATAACTCACTTCCCTGGGTAACAGCTTCCTGCTGAGATATGCGACAGGGTGCTCTCCTCCATCTTCCCCGACCTGGCTCAGCACAGCCCCCAGTCCATACATGGAAGCATCTGTATGGACGAGAAAAAGTTTGTTAGGGACTGGGGCAGCCAGGACAGGGGCATTCACAAGAGCTTGTTTGAGTGCTTGGAACGCAGCTTCACAAGCCGGAGACCACAGGACCTGCTTAGGAAGATTTTTCTTGGTCAAGTCAGTCAGGGGTTTAGCAATAGAGCTGTAGTCGGGGACGAAGCGTCTATAGTACCCTGCTGTCCCTAGGAAGGCTAACACCTGGGTCTTGGTGATAGGTGTGGGCCAGTTGGCAACTGCCTCTATCTTGGCTGGCTCTGGCCTCTGGCTCCCACACCCTACTCTGTGACCCAGGTACTGCACTTCAGCCATGCCTAAATGGCACTTCTCTGGCTTCAATGTCAGGCCAGCGGCCCGAATCTTGTCCAGCACCACCCCTACATGTACTAGGTGTTCTTCCCAGGATTCACTGTAGATCGCAATGTCATCCAGGTATGCACAAGCAAATTCCTGGAATCCATCAAGAAGTCTATCCACCATGCGCTGGAAGGTAGCCGGGGCATTCTTCATCCCAAATGGCATGACCTTAAATTGGTACAGGCCAAATGGGGTGACGAAGGCCGACTTGGGGATAGCATCCTCGGCCAGGGGAATCTGCCAGTAGCCTTTGCACAGGTCTATGGTGGTCAGATAGCGTCCCCTGGCAATGCGATCTAGCAATTCGTCTACCCGAGGCATCGGGTAGGCGTCAGTGGTGGTCCGCTCATTGAGACGCCTGTAGTCCACACAGAACCGGGTGGTCCCATCCTTCTTGGGCACCAGGACTACAGGCGAGGCCCAAGGGCTATCGGAGTGTTCGATGACCCCAGCTGGGTCATCTCCTGTATCTCCTTCCGCATTCCTTCCCGGACTGCTTCAGGGATACGGTAAGGGGGTTGTCGCAGAGGGTTCTGTCCAGGGGTTTCTACCTTGTGTACAGCTAGGGTAGTGTAACCAGGTTCTTGGGAGAAGGTCGCCTGCTTTTCCCACAAAAGCTGTCTTGCCTGGCCCTTCTCGGTAGCGCTCAATCTGTCCCCTAGCTGTACTAGGCTAGTAAGATCCGTCTGGGGGTCCCTCTCTAACAGGTCTGGCAAGGGTAAACTTTCTGTATCATCTGCAGCAGGGGCACATACTGCAGCGACATTCTCCGGTCTCTCCTGATACTCCTTTAGCATGTTCACATGGAAGGATCGCTGGATCCTTTCATCTGAACAGCTGGCTATAAGGTAGGTAGTATCACATATCTGTGCTAACACCTTATACGGGCCCTGCCAAGATGCCTGCATCTTGTTCGCCTTCACAGGTTTGAGCACTAGTACTTTCTGCCCAACCTGGAAAACTCGCTGTCGGGCACCCCGATCGTACCACCTCCTCTGTCTCCCCTGAGCCACCTGGAGATTCTCCCTTACCATTAGGGACAGTTTCTCCATGCGGTCCCGGAGTTCCAGAACATATGGTACTATGGGGGTCCCTTCCTGCTCTGTCTCCCCCTCCCAGTGGCCTCTAATGAGATCTAGGGGTCCGCGGACCCTTCTCCCATATAGCAACTCAAAGGGGGAGAACCCAGTAGATTCCTGGGGCACCTCTCTGTAGGCAAACAACAGATGAGGCAGGAATCGCTCCCAGTCTCTGCAAGTGTCAGAAAAGGTCCTCAGCATCTGTTTGAGGGTGCCATTAAATCGCTCGCAGAGACCGTTAGTCTGTGGATGGTAAGGTGAGCTAAGCAGCGGTTTAATACCGCACACCTTCCACAGTTGCTGGGTGAGCACAGCGGTGAATTGGGTTCCCTGGTCAGAGAGAATCTCTTGAGGGAACCCGACTCTGGTAAAAATCCTAACCAGGGCATCAGCAACTGTCTCTGCCTCTATATTAGACAGCGCTACTGCCTCTGGATAGCGAGTGGCATAATCCACCACAGTGAGAATATATTTCTTACCGGATGGACTAGCCCTGGCCAGTGGACCCACAATGTCAACGGCTATGCGGGCAAAGGGCTCCCCAATGATAGGCATAGACATAAGCCTAGCTCTTGGGTGGTCCCCCCGCTTTCCTACCCGTTGACATGTGTCACACGTACTGCAGTATGTCCGAACAGCCTGATTAAAGTTTGGCCAAAAAAAGTTCTGCATGATCCTATAGGCTGTGCGGCGGGAACCTAGATGTCCAGCTAACGGAACATCATGCCCTATCCGCAGAATCTCCTGCCGGTATTTTGCGGGCACCACCAGCTGTCGATTCGGCGGAGGGGCAACACTCTTCGGGGAAAGCTTGGGGATCCTATACAACCTGTCCCCCACCCACTCATACCGCTCCCCATCTAATCCTTCCTCTCCAGTATCTGCTCTGTCCCTATACTTCTGGAGGGTCGAATCTGTCTGAGTTTCCCTCCCAAACTCCTCTGGGGAATCCCAGCTAACAAAGGTCGGTTCTAGGGTACCAGTCGGGGACTCGGTTCTTACCTGGGTCTCAGCAGCAGGTGGGCTGGTTCCAGCAGCACGGGTCTTGGCACGGGTAGTCACTGGGTTGATAGCGGCAGGTCCCATTGGAGCATAAGCGGACACCAAAGGGGCCAAGTCATTCCCAAGTAAAACATCGGCCGGTAAGTCTTTCATGACCCCCACATTCACGTGTCCAGAGCCCACCCCCAATCCAAGTGAACCCGGGCAACCGGTAAACGGAACACTGCACCTCCCGCCACCCTCACTGCCACAGTATCTCCAGTGTGCTGGTGTTCTGAAACAAGGTTCTTTTGGAGCAAAGTCATAGTGGCTCTGGTGTCTCTCAGACCAATTACTGCTTTGCCATTCAGTTTAACGGTCTGTCTATGCTGTTGACGGTTATCCTGCTGCGCTGCTTGCACTGGATCCGCCTCATGTAATATACCCCAAAATTCCTCCTGCTCCAGACAGTGAGCGGAGGGCTGGGGTGGCTGCTGATTTCCGCCGGCTGGTCTTCTCCACGACTGGGTTTGGCTCGAATTGTTTAATGGGCACTCGGGTCGCTTGTGCCCCAACTGCTTACACCCGTAGCAACGGATCGGCTGAGAGTAATCCCGGGCGTTGAACCGGGCTGGCTGAACGTAATTGTTCGCTGTTGGCATGGTGGGGGTGCGTTGTGCTGGGTGTTGATACACTGCAGAGGTTGGAGGGGCTGCTGGTTTGTACTCCACTCGGGAAGGGACCTTGGCTGCTGTCTGGTCCAGTTTCCTGGCGTCAGTGTACTCATCAGCCAGACGAGCAGCTTCGGGTAAGGTAGCGGGTTTGCGGTCCCTAACCCACTCTCTGACTCCTACAGGTAAGCGGTCAAAACAGTGCTCCAACAAAAACACTTGCAGCACCTCTTCCCCAGTTACCGCTTGGCACCCTGCCATCCAGTGGGCTGCGGTGCGGTGTACTCGGCATGCCCACTCCACGTAAGAATCACCAGCCTGCTTGTTAGTGTCCCGGAATCGCCGCCGGTATGCCTCCGGGGTCACAGCATATCTGGCCAACAGGGCATCTTTCACTGCCCTGTAGCTGGTAAGTTCCTCCTCTGGGATGGCCCAAAACGCCTCACTGGCCCGGCCGGATAACTTCCCAGAGAGGATGGGGACCCATTCTCCTGCGGGTACCTGGTGTAAGGCACATTGCCTTTCAAAATCCGCCAGAAATCCATCAATTTCCCCTTCGGCTTCTACAAAGTTCCGAAATGCAGCAAAAGGTACTTTTCTCCTTCCATTATTATTGTTATAAGGCACCTCAGCTGCTGCAGCGCCTCTTCCTTGAAGCGCCTGTTGTGCTGCTACCGCTGCTTGTACTTGCACCACGATATCTGCTGCGGGGTTGGGGCTAAAATGTGCCAGCCTGATCTGAACTGCCCGGTTAAACTGTATCTCTTCGGGTGTTAACTCCAGTATGCCAGGCACATCCGCTCCCCCCGTTCCCTGTGCTGCATCCATTTCCAATAATATCGAAATAATCTCTCTTTTCTTGAGATTACTCGCTGATCGTCCTCTGCGCTCCAATATATCTTTAAGGGTAGCACGCCTTAACTCCATATACTGCATTTCCAACCTGGGATGTGTAGCTGGCCTTCTGGGCTGTAGGATTCATCCCGTCGCTTGCCACCAATTGTTACGACACGTACCGTCGGGTAGATGAAGCCGCCGTTTAGGCAATAATCCCCTTCTCCAGAAATGCAGTTTAAATCCAGCCGATCGCCAAACTCCCGAACGAAGTCCGCGAACACGGCAACTCCCGATCAGCCAAACAGTCGAACGCCTTCCACAGCTAGGAATAACGAAAACGCTGTCCCAATGATAATTCCCCCCACAAACGAGACCAAGCTCCGTCTTGAGGGTCAAATGAAGATCTGTTTAATGGGGGCTACCTGCCCGGTATTTATGCAGGTCTCCACAAGGTGGACACTCCCCGAGGGGACCTTGTGGAAGACTGTAAAACATATTGGACAGTAGCCAATCGCAGTGGCTTCAATAATAGCCCTTCCCATCTGGCCCATAATTCCACCTTCTCTACCTCGGAGATAATTGGGAAGAAACCCAATTATCTCTTAAGGTAGAGACAATCACCATCTTGAAATACAATAACAAAATTACATTAAAATACATAACGACAGAAATACCGAATGCATATGGTTCGTGTAACGTATCCCCAGACAGCCTGGATCTGAGGGCATGTTTTCACCGAACAGCGCTCAGATCCGATGTATCTAGTCAAATCGCTATGGAGTCAAAGTCTTTCACCAGTCCTTCGGTATACGAATGACTCCATGGGATGGCTGTCGGGGTAAAAGTCCATACGAATGAATAAAACTCCCGAACGACCGACGTTCGCATGCCTTGTCGAAAAGGAAGGTAGGCAGCAGCTTTTCAGCGGTGTTCGGTAGTTTAAGTGTCCG
>OW240922.1:124427986-124442233 GCA_933207985.1 Pelobates cultripes | reverse complement strand
GCATTAACTATACACAAACACACATTATGCAATCACTATACATTCACTACCTCCACTACACAAACACACACGGACACTGCATTAACTATACACAGTACCACCACTACATTAACACAAACACTGCATTCACTATACACTGCCTCCACTACACAAACACACAAAATTAATTCATTAAACACACACTACATCCACTACACAAACCCACACTGCTTTCAATATACACACTATATCCACTACACAAACTCACACTACATTCACTATAACCACACTACATCTACTACACAAACACACACACTGCATTCAATGTACACACAGTGCATTCACTATACACACTACAACTAGTACACAAACATATACACTGCATTCACCATACACACACTACATCCCTACACAAACACACACTCTGCATTCACTAAATACAAACACACACTCTGCAGTCACCATACATACTCTGCATTTACTAAATGCACACTATATCCACAACACAAACACACGCTGCATTCACTATACAGACTCTGCATTCATTATAGACACTGCACCTAATGCATACAAACACTACATCCACTACAAAAACACACAATCTGCATTAAAGGACCACTATAGGCACCCAGACCACTTCAGCTTAATGAAGTGGTCTCGGTGCCAGGTCCATCCAGGTTTAATCTTTTCTGCTGTAAACATAGCAGTTTCAGAGAAACTGTTATGTTTACAAATGGGTTAATCCAGCCTCTAGTGGCTGTCTCATTGACAGCTGCTAGAGGCGCTTCCGCGCTTCTCACTGGGATTTTCACAGTGAGAAGATGCTTGCGTCCATAGGAAAGCATTGTGAATGCTTTCCTATGGACTGGCTGAATGCGTGCGCGGTTCTTGCCACGCATGCGCATTCAGCCGATGACGGCGAAAAGGAGGAGGAGAGTTCCCCATGCCGAGGGAGCCCGGCTGGGGAAAACAGGTAAGATTTAACCCCTTCCACCTCCTAGAGCCCGGCGGGAGGGGTCCCAGAAGGTGGGGGAGGGGACCTAGAGACCCTATAGTCCCAGGAAAACAAGTATGTTTTCCTGGCACTGTAGTGGTCCTTAAAGTATGAACATACTACATCCACTGCACAAACACACACTCTGCATGCACTACACACTGCATCTAATACACACAAACACTAAATCCACTACACAAACGCACTCTGCATCTAATATACACTACATACATTACACAAACATGCAATCTGTATCCACTATACACACAGCATCCATTACACACTCACCGCATCCACTTTACTTTACACTGAATCCCTGTGAGCGAACTTGGGGGCAGCCCTGTGGGCAGACTCAGTGGTGGACCTTGAGCCGTGTCAGGGGCCCCAAAGTTTTCCGATGGCTGCCCTGGCTGCTACCACGTGCGCACAGAACGATGAAAAATACGAAATAAATAGAAACATTGAATGTGACGGCAGATAAGAACCATTCGGCCCATCTAGTCTGCCCAATTATCTAAATACTTTCATTAGTCCCTGGCCTTATCTTATAGTTAGGATAGCCCACGCATGCTTAAACTCCTTTACTGTGGTAAATGGCAGAAACAAAAATGCTGGAAGCTCGCGTAAAATCTAGGGGCATCATCTGGGCATTCTGAGAGAGTCTCAGGTAAGGTATACAATGGTGGTTAATTAATCATTAGATTATCGTCTTAGTAACTGCACCTTCTAGATTGAGTGATTTTATTAATGTTATTTACATTTGTTTTCTTTTTCATGCCACATTTAAATACATTTACTACTTTAAAATATGTAACAAATAGCTTACATCCAATTTAAATATATGTATTTTGAAAAAACGGAGTTCAATTTGCATATATTTTAACTATTTGCCTTCACACGCATGAAAATCATGCCAAAATATTTCAATGCTTTGCATACATTGTTTAAACTGAATATTTAGAGAACTGATGTGTATGAAAAGTTTCTAAGGTTATTAAAAAAAATAGTACTTTGTTTTTCTATTTTTAGTAAACAAACCGAAATGTACATTTCTTTTTAGAGAGTCTTTATTTTCAATAAGTACATTCTTTCAGTCAATTAAATATGAAGAGTTACAACTGCAGTCTGTGTATATACTTTTTATACCACTAGTGGGAAAAGTCATCCCTAATTTACACAAATCACCAAACCGGCTGATACATGGATCTTGGCATATGTCACGGTATGTTTGACATCATTATATGGTAATATTAAAGGACCACTCTAGGCACCCAGACCACTTCAGCTTAATGAAGTGGTCTGGGTGCCAGGTCCTTCTAGGGTTAACCCATTTTTTTATAAACATAGCAGTTTCAGAGAAACTGCTATGTTTATGAATGGGTTAAGCCTTCCCCCTGTTTCCTCTAGTGGCTGTCTCATTGACAGCCACTAGAGGCGCTTGCGTGCTTCTCACTGTTATTTTCACAGTGAGAGCACGCAAGTGTCCATAGGAAAGCATTGTAAATGCTTTCCTATGCGACGGGCTGAATGCGACGGGCTGAATGCGCGCGCAGCGCTTGCCGCGCGTACGCATTCAGCCCAGGAGGAGGAACGGAGGAGGAGAGGAAGCAGAGAGCTCCCCGCCCAGCGCTGGAAAAAGGTAAGTTTTTAACCCTTTCCTCCTTCCAGAGCCGGGCGGGAGGGGGTCCCTGAGGGTGGGGGCACCCTCGGGGCACTATAGTGCCAGGAAAACGAGTATGTTTTCCTGGCACTATAGTGGTCCTTTAAACAGTACAACACTAGCAATACCAGATGGAGATTAGTCTTCTTTTATAAACACCCAGTGGCCACCAGATCGTGTTTCACAGCACATCCCCGCACACTGGGTACAGCTAGGGAGTAGAGTACATTACCAAACTAGGTAAATAAATTAACAAATTGCCTCCTGAGAAAAAGAAAGCTGTAAAAACCGGTCCAGCTAGTTCTGCTTAATTATACCAACTAGGACAGCAAGCAGCACCGATTAGTAAACATCTCACCTTTTATTTTTAGGAATGTAAGCGGTGGAAGGACATATTTACTGACCGAATACTCGTTAATAACACTCGCACACTACTCAAAATATGAATCACTCCAATAACATGGAATGAAAAATTACTTTCTATCCAGCAACACTGTACCTTTAATGGACTGCAACTCCCATCAAACACAGATAATATAACTTTGTATTGTTACCATATCTGAAAATAAAATAACAGCTAAGAGCTATGCAGGCTGTCATTAAACACAGGTCTTATGTACGCATCTTGGTGTTAACCGCTCCGTATTGCGTTAACTAGAATTGGTGATTATGGTAACATATCCATATTCAGTTTTCTGAATTCCCACATTCTAAGTCAGAAATGGCTATTTACAACCAATTTTAAGATTCAGATGCCAGTTTGAAGGTTAGTTAATAGTCGAGGCAGCCCCAGGATCTGTGTCTTCACCTCTGTCAGTTGTAAATGTTTGGATAAATTACACAATAGAATATTGTATATAAATAGAATTATACCCAGAATGGATATCCACATCACAGGTATGTCACGCCGCCCGCCAGATTAGCTCCTATCGGAGACAGTCTCGGACCCAGCGGGCTTGGCTTGTTATTTGACTATTCTGAACTCAGTATCCACTGGCCTTTGGCTTGTTATTTGACTATTCTGAATTCTGTATCCACTGGCCTTTGGCTCGTTATTTGACTATTCTGAACTCAGTATCCACTGGCCTTTGGCTCGTTATTTGACTATTCTGGATTCTGTATCCATTGGCCTTTGGCTTGTTATTTGACTATTCTGAATTCTGTATCCATTGGACTTTGGCTCGTTATTTGACTATTCTGAATTCTGTATCCACTGGCCTTTGGCTCGTTATTTGACTATTCTGTATTCTGTATCCATTGGCCTTTGGCTTGTTATTTGACTATTCTGATTTTTGTTTTGACATTTGAACCTTTATGCTGATAATTTTATAATAGATTAATTACTTGGAATTGTTCATTTATTTGATTACCCTGAAAACATTTCTGAATGGCCTTAAAAGAGAATTGTCACTTTGTTACTGGTGTTAGGTTCTTCTGAGAAAAAAGGCAAAGACAGTGGAAAAACAGGTTGAACTGGCTTTATCATATTATACCGAGCTAGAATCCATCAGCCCTGAACGAGGATATTCAGACTGACTTTCCTTTTATAATAGAGAGATGGTGAAGGAATCAGAACTTGGGGGAAAATAACTATTTATATATAAAAATAAAAAAGTATAGCTTGCAACAATGTAGCTAAACACCTACTTGGGGGCCATGAATGTATTGGTTATACTTCTTTCTTGGCTCTCATTATTACCCCTACATCAATGACACTCATGCTGCCGATACATTATAGAAGTGTCTAGCTACATTCTTGCAAACCTTACCAGTCTTCTTGCAAACTGTTCTGGGATGAATGCCAAAAAGTATGGAAAGAGGACAATAAAATATAAACTGTGTAGTAAATATATGCAGATCTAATTTGATTATAACTGACAGTGGATACCTGACAATCCTTACCCAGCGCCTAATGTAAGTAAGTCTACATGCAGGACCTGAGTCTATAATCCGATGGGTGAAACGCGTTGTGATTGAATAAAAGGACTTTCTTTTTCTGTTTTCACTTTGTTTGTTTGGTATCACAATAAATATTGTTTTTACCATTCAAATTTGATCATTTTTATTTGCTTCATCCTAATCCTGCATCCATTTAATTTATCCAGAGGAACCTCTCAAAGCACTGGCACATTCCTCTACATCTACCTACAAATATCCTTGGTGGGGATCATACCACCCACGTTGATTTCATGGAGCATATGATGCTCCCAAACATGTGTAGATTTCACTCCAAATTCATTTGAAAATCACTGTTCAAAGCAGAGAGAACTATTTGCATTTTATTTATTTCATATGCTAATTGAATTGTGAATATTGAAAAGGGACGTCTCCGATTTTATCTGTGAGCGGGGATCATACTGCTCAAAACCTTATCTAAGAGCTAATTGGAAGCTCTCTCCTTGTGAGTGTATCTTTTCTTATTACATTATCTAGGGCACTGTATATACTGGCTTACACTATTGGTGTTTTTTTTGTGTTTCTATTTTATATGGAACAACTTTAAAAAAACGCCTTATCGGCGAACCTGGAGTCACCTAATATTAGACCCACATTTGCTCTTCAGGGAAGCTCCCCTAGGGATCCTGACCATATTCTCTCCAGACCTACCCATGACAAGCTGGATAACCAGGGGAATACATAGAGTTAAGGACCTACTAGAGGGAAACGAATTAAAACTGTTCCCTGATCTTCAGAGGGAATTCTCCCTAGCCCAAAGGGATGTGTTCCTCTACCTTAGAACGAAAAACATACTGTTACCACACATACGCAAACCTAGTACAGGATCCATGAACCCACCCCTACCACTCAATAGGGCTCTCACCGCTAAGCTTGGAAAACCTCTATCCATGTGCTACAACGCTCTATTGGAGCCAAAGCCCGGTGAGAAAAGATCCTACATGAAGCAATGGGAAGGGGAACTGGGTTACCAACTAACTCTGGCACAATGGTATGAAGCACTATCCAATACAAAGGGCGCTTCCAAAAGCCTCTCGCTGTGGGAAGCATATTGCAAAATAGCCATGAGATGGTACCTAGTCCCACATAGATTAGCAAAGATTTACAAGGGCACATCTGGGCTCTGCTGGCGCTGTGAAGGGGGAGCGGGTACCATGCTACACATGTTCTGGGACTGTCACGTACTAAGTGCATACTGGACACAGATCCAAAACCTTATTTTGAACACTACAGGTCTCCTGGTTAATTTGCGTCCAGAACATTACCTGCTACACATGATTCCTGATCTGTCATCACACCCCCACAAGGTAATACTGATAAACATCCTCACAGTAGCAAAAATCCTGCTAGCACAACACTGGAAAAGCCAGACAATACCTACCATGGCTACACTCACAGAAAGAGTGGATGTCATAAGCTCCTACGAGAAGATGGCGAGTAGAGTACAGGGACAGGAAAGAGAGTACGCTAGGAAATGGGCAAGTTGGAACCTTAGGACATGAGTATTTCTCCCATGTAGAGCACTCACCTCAGATAATACTTACCTCACAGCTGAAACCTAAAATAATGGGAAGCAAAACTGGGAATCTTGGATCTCCCCACCCGAACTACGGTCTCCCCCAATCCCCCCCCCCCTGTGTTTCCATTCCCCCTCCCCTTATAAAAGGCCAACCACTCCAAACGACGAACTGATCAATACATGGTCTTGCAGTCAACGCAGCTCTAATGGCAATTAATGTGCTCATATCACAATGCAAGTAGAGAAACGAATGTATCACAAGCTGTACAAAGTATCCTTTGTAAACAATGAACCATAATGACGGCATGTATATATGTAATGTAACAATGCACATACCTGCTGAAAGTATCTGACTGCAATGTAATCTGTTTCATGCTGTTGGCAAAAATAAAAAAATAAATATGGAAAAAAAAAAAAAAACGCCTTATCTGTACTAATAGACCTCATTATTTAACCAGTAAGGTGGACAACAGACTGACCTCCAAGCATACTGTTTCCAGCAGGCTTTATACCGGTACCATAAGGACTTTCTCTCTGGGACTTTTCGACCATATTTCGATTCTAGCTATTTTATATTGACAATATTGTGTGTATACAATTGTTTAGTCAACATTCATATTTAATAAATTATTAAAATGATCATTATTGGAAAGCATTGGATTTGCTGAGATCATTGTGCCGATTTGTCAAGGTATCACCGCCATGAATACAATTTTCCCATAATAATCATACGCCAATAATCCACAGGTTTAAATATCGCCGGTATCGCATAATCACCCACACGGGAGCCAAGGCTTAATGCTGGGATAAGACTGTAATTGAAGAGGCTGCAGAGATGTTATGGGAAAGTGAATATTCTTATATTATTTCCTCCAAATCACACATGGAAAAGAATTGTCTGCCACATAACCCACGTGGACTCGAGACATATCTATCTCAGTACTTTAATTTTCAACTTCTTGCTAAATAATCCCATATATTTGTATCTATTCAGTTTTGGCTATGTTTAGTAAAACATCACCACCTAGTGGTAAGAAAGGGTAAGCGCTCATTTTTCTAAAGGACAGAATGGGGTTAAAGAAAATCTCTTAACATCATGACAGTCCTGGTGCGTCAAATCATGAAGGGGTTAATATTTATTACCTTCTCCTATAACATTAATCCCACTGAAGACAATGTGATAATCACTGAATGTTCTGTAAAATGATGTGGTTGATACATGATTGTTAAAGTTAATTATAACGTTGTGTTTTATTATTGCTAACATTTCTTTTATTTCCTTTTAATATGTGTATTATTATTCTAAAAATGTAGAAGTAATACACAACACTTGATGATCTGGATTTTAGAAAATTCTTGAATGTTGACAAATAAGGGATGCCATTATTTAAGCAAACATAATCCTTGTGACGAGACCAATCTCGCCACTGTGCATTGGAGAAGCCTGGTTGCCCACCTGCTGCCTTTAGACTATGGCCCCATGTTGAAACACTTGATTTTCCCCTACGAAGACACGAAAGCCGGGTCATTCGGTGCTTGCCCTGTTTGAGCGGTGATACCCCAGATAGCTATGCCATGGAGCCCATTCGTATAATGAAAGACTATGGGAAAGACTTTGACTCCATGGCAATTGAACTGTATGTGTGTGATCTGGGTGCCATTCAGTAATAATGTGTGCTCAGATCTGCGCTATCTGGGGATATGTTGAATGTACCTGTTTTATGCAATGGCTGCACAGTTATATGTTTTTATGTATTTTATTGTCTTTTGCTGCCATGTGTTCAGTGAAGTTTTGCCTCTGTCCTTGGAGATCATTGGATTACTTCCCAATTATCTCCAGGATAGAAGACTCTGTGGAACTGGTTTTGGGCAGAAAAGCCATGCTTCATTTGATCACAAAGGACTACGATCTATCTTTTGAACCAATGGACCAATTTGGATGATTTTGACATATGTTTGTATTTGGAGTATGTTGATTCTGAAAATGTGAATGTGATGTATACTTTTAAAGTTATGAATAATGTGGAAAAACTGTATTTCTCTGCAGAGGGGAGGATTTTGTGTGGGAGTGTGTTGTACATGTTTATAAAACACCTCTGCTATTTCTGCAGTTACATATAGGGTAACATGTTGTGTGTGACTTGTCATGATAACAGCCATGTAGGTATAACATTGTTACAATTCTCTAGGAACCTGTGATAGTGTTAATACAACTACTTTACCGACAAGATTGAACAGCTAAGGAAATCATTCTCCCTACCTTCTCTTTCTCAACTACACGTAGACCTTTCCAACCCTTCAGACTTTCTCCCCGGCTACTGAACAAGAGGTGGCTGCGCTTCTCCTTTCATCTCGTACCCCCACTTCCCCGCTTGATCCTGTCCCATCAAACCTTATCAGATCTCTCTCCCCCATCTTGTGCCTTCCTTAACACACATCTTCAACTGCTTTCTCTCTACTGGTGTTGTCCCTGCTGACCTTAAACATGCCACTGTATTACCTATCCTAAAAAAAATATCTCTTGACTTGTACTGCCTTGATATTGTCCCATAGCCCTGCTCCCTTTTTGCTCAAAGCTTCTGGAAAGACTTGTCTTTACCCATATGTCTCACGTCCTCAGTTCCAACTCTCTCCTTGACCCTCTTCAATCTGGCTTTCACCCTCTCCACTCTACTGAGACTGCTCTTGTCAAAGTTACTAATGACTTAATCGCAACTAAATCCAAAGGCCACTACTTCATACTAATTCTTTTTGACCCCTCTGCTGCCATTGACATTGTTGATCATGCTCTCCTTCTTCAAATTCTTTAATCACTCGGTCTCTGTGACTCTGTCTGTGTTTTCCTCCTATCTCTCAGTGTCTCATTTTCTAATGATACTGTCTCCAGTTGTCCTGTCTCGGTTGGAGTTCCCCAAGGCTCTGTTCTTGGTTCCTTCTATTTTCTCTTTATACTGCCTCTCTTGGCAAGCGTATTACCTTATTTGGATTCCTCTACCACCTGTACGCTGATGACACCCAGATATATCTCTCCTCCCCAGACCTCTCCCTTGCCGTCCTGCAACATGTGACTGCTTGCCTTTCTTCCATCTCTGAATGGATGTCACACCTCACCCCTCTCTCAGTCCTTACATTTGCTTCCTGTATCCTATAGGAGTCAATTCAAAGTGCTAACCCATGTTAGTGACAACAGGACAGAGCATAATGCAAAGACACACTGAATTTGGATGGCCCAGAGACCAGAAACCGATAGGACCCTTTGAGGAGATCCATGATATTTTCTATAGAAACCTACAATTTTGTAGACATCAATCTATTCTGTATTTCTGATTCTAAGCTCATACAGAAGTTTAGCTTAGAAAAAAAGATAACATTTGTGCAATCAGTATGCAAAACAAATCTTTATTTGAAACATAGAAGCGTGTGATTGTGATTTAACATGCATTCAGCGTCTGAAGGATGTTTTCTCTCAAACTCTCGTTGCCACAGAATCTAGTCCTGAAATCGACAAATACGTTTAATGAGGTTCTATTTACACATTGTAATCACACAGAAAGGGCAGACAAAGAGACATAAGACAGAGGGCGCATGTAATCCCCAATTAATACACCTAGCACTGGTCTTTCCCTTCGTCTCCAAGATTTAATATAATCATCAAGTTTTGAAATAGATTCTTTGTTAAATGAAGTATGTAAAAAAAATTGAGAAACCCATCTCCTGCTTGAGTATCATTCAGCCATATACATGTGAATCATTCAGCCATATCATTCAGCCATATACATACACCTTGGGTCAGGTAGTCTCCATGGTATTCCCCGATTTACTCCCTGTGCACTGCAGTGTCATCATTAGACCCAATAACTGTCACATTCATACACTGTCTGACCCAATAACTGTCACATTCATACACTGTCTGACCCAATAACTGTCACATTCAATCACTGTCTGACCCAATAACTGTCACATTCATACACTGTCTGACCCAATAACTGTCACATTCAATCACTGTCTGACCCAATAACTGTCACATTCATACACTGTCTGACCCAATAACTGTCACATTCAAACATTGTCTGACCCAATCACTGTCACATTCATACACTTTTTGACCCAATACCTGTCACATTCTTACGCTGTCTGAACCAATAACTGTCACATTCAATCACGGTCTGACCTAATAACTGTCACATTCGATCACTGCCTGACCCAATAACTGTCACGTTCAATCACTGTCTCACCCAATAACTGTCACATTCATACACTGTCTGACCCAATAACTGTCTGACCCAATAACTGTCACATTCATACACAGTCTGACCCTATAACTGTCACATTCATATCCTGTCAGACCCAATAACTGTCACATTCATACACCGTCTGACCCAATAACTGTCACATTCATATCCTGTCAGACCCAATAACTGTCACATTCATACACCGTCTGACCCAATAACTGTCCCATTCTTACACTGTCTGACCCAATAACTGTCACATTTAACCACTGCCTGACCCAAAAACTCTCACATTCATATACTGTCAGACCCAATAACTGTAATATTCAAACACCGTCTGACCCAATAACTGTCACAGTCATACATTGTCTGACCCAATAACTGTCACATTCAACCACTGTCTGACCCAATAACTGTCACATTCATACACTTTGTGACCCAATAATTTCCTCAACACAGTTTCCAGTGATTTTGGGTATACCCTGGCTTGCTCTGCATAACCCACAGATTGATTGCAAGACTAGAACCTTGTCCTTTCCTTCAGAACACTGTTTAATGAATTGTCAACCCTCTAAGGCGACACCTGTTACCACAACAATTAATGAAATGGTTGTTACAAACTTAACCAAGCTTCCTCTACAATATCGTGATTTTGCAGATGTCTGCGCTTCTCCTTTCATCTCGTACCCCCACTTCCCCGCTTGATCCTGTCCCATCAAACCTTATCAGATCTCTCTCCCCCATCTTGTGCCTTCCTTAACACACATCTTCAACTGCTTTCTCTCTACTGGTGTTGTCCCTGCTGACCTTAAACATGCCACTGTATTACCTATCCTAAAAAAAATATCTCTTGACTTGTACTGCCTTGATATTGTCCCATAGCCCTGCTCCCTTTTTGCTCAAAGCTTCTGGAAAGACTTGTCTTTACCCATATGTCTCACGTCCTCAGTTCCAACTCTCTCCTTGACCCTCTTCAATCTGGCTTTCACCCTCTCCACTCTACTGAGACTGCTCTTGTCAAAGTTACTAATGACTTAATCGCAACTAAATCCAAAGGCCACTACTTCATACTAATTCTTTTTGACCCCTCTGCTGCCATTGACATTGTTGATCATGCTCTCCTTCTTCAAATTCTTTAATCACTCGGTCTCTGTGACTCTGTCTGTGTTTTCCTCCTATCTCTCAGTGTCTCATTTTCTAATGATACTGTCTCCAGTTGTCCTGTCTCGGTTGGAGTTCCCCAAGGCTCTGTTCTTGGTTCCTTCTATTTTCTCTTTATACTGCCTCTCTTGGCAAGCGTATTACCTTATTTGGATTCCTCTACCACCTGTACGCTGATGACACCCAGATATATCTCTCCTCCCCAGACCTCTCCCTTGCCGTCCTGCAACATGTGACTGCTTGCCTTTCTTCCATCTCTGAATGGATGTCACACCTCACCCCTCTCTCAGTCCTTACATTTGCTTCCTGTATCCTATAGGAGTCAATTCAAAGTGCTAACCCATGTTAGTGACAACAGGACAGAGCATAATGCAAAGACACACTGAATTTGGATGGCCCAGAGACCAGAAACCGATAGGACCCTTTGAGGAGATCCATGATATTTTCTATAGAAACCTACAATTTTGTAGACATCAATCTATTCTGTATTTCTGATTCTAAGCTCATACAGAAGTTTAGCTTAGAAAAAAAGATAACATTTGTGCAATCAGTATGCAAAACAAATCTTTATTTGAAACATAGAAGCGTGTGATTGTGATTTAACATGCATTCAGCGTCTGAAGGATGTTTTCTCTCAAACTCTCGTTGCCACAGAATCTAGTCCTGAAATCGACAAATACGTTTAATGAGGTTCTATTTACACATTGTAATCACACAGAAAGGGCAGACAAAGAGACATAAGACAGAGGGCGCATGTAATCCCCAATTAATACACCTAGCACTGGTCTTTCCCTTCGTCTCCAAGATTTAATATAATCATCAAGTTTTGAAATAGATTCTTTGTTAAATGAAGTATGTAAAAAAAATTGAGAAACCCATCTCCTGCTTGAGTATCATTCAGCCATATACATGTGAATCATTCAGCCATATCATTCAGCCATATACATACACCTTGGGTCAGGTAGTCTCCATGGTATTCTCATTTACTCCCTGTGCACTGCAGTGTCATTATTAGACCCCATCATTAGACCCAATAACTGTCACACCGTACCGTCTGACCCAATAACTGTCACATTCATACACCGTCTGATCCAATAACTGTCACATTCAATCACTGTCTGACCCAATAACTGTCACATTCAATCACTGTCTGACCCAATAACTGTCACATTCATACACTGTCTGACCCAATAACTGTCACATTCAAACATTGTCTGACCCAATCACTGTCACATTCATACACTTTTTGACCCAATACCTGTCACATTCTTACGCTGTCTGAACCAATAACTGTCACATTCAATCACGGTCTGACCTAATAACTGTCACATTCGATCACTGCCTGACCCAATAACTGTCACGTTCAATCACTGTCTCACCCAATAACTGTCACATTCATACACTGTCTGACCCAATAACTGTCTGACCCAATAACTGTCACATTCATACACAGTCTGACCCTATAACTGTCACATTCATATCCTGTCAGACCCAATAACTGTCACATTCATACACCGTCTGACCCAATAACTGTCACATTCATATCCTGTCAGACCCAATAACTGTCACATTCATACACCGTCTGACCCAATAACTGTCCCATTCTTACACTGTCTGACCCAATAACTGTCACATTTAACCACTGCCTGACCCAAAAACTCTCACATTCATATACTGTCAGACCCAATAACTGTAATATTCAAACACCGTCTGACCCAATAACTGTCACAGTCATACATTGTCTGACCCAATAACTGTCACATTCAACCACTGTCTGACCCAATAACTGTCACATTCATACACTTTGTGACCCAATATCTGTCACATTCTTACGCTGTCTGAACCAATAACTGTAACCTTCATGCACTGTCTGACCCAAAAACTGTCACATTCAATCACTGTCTCACCCAATAACTGTCACATTCAATCACTGTCTCACCCAATAACTATAGTGTTACATTGACAGTTCTCCTTTGACTTACTGCTTCTAGTGAACACTTACCTATTCACTAACTGCTTCCATAAAGCATGTTCACCTTCACTAACTGATTCCACAGAACACTTACTGTCCATCTTTACTAACTGCTTCTATAGAACGCTTACTGCCCATCTTTACTAACTGCTTCTATAGAACGCTTACTGCCCATCTTTACTAACTGCTTCTATAGAACGCTTACTGCCCATCTTTACTAACTGCTTCTATAGAACACTTACTGTCCATCTTTACTAACTGCTTCTATAGAACGCTTACTGTCCATCTTTACTAACTGCTTCTATAGAACGCTTACTGTCCATCTTTACTAACTGCTTCTATAGAACGCTTACTGTCCATCTTTACTATCTGCTTCTATAGAGCGCTTACTGTCCATCTTTACTAACTGCTTCTATAGAACGCCACGTCCATTCTCCTTTTGCTTCTAACTGCTTCTATAGAACGCTTACTGTCCATCTTTACTATCTGCTTCTATAGAGCGCTTACTGTCCATCTTTACTAACTGCTTCTATAGAACACTTACTGTCCATCTTTACTAACTGCTTCTATAGAACACTTACTGCCCATCTTTACTATCTGCTTCTATAGAGCGCTTACTGTCCATCTTTACTAACTGCTTCTATAGAACACTTATGTGAGGAACTGACTCTGCTGGGTTTCGAACCCTGGTTTACATGGTGCTAAACCTCTTCCTTACCAGTACACCAGCCTGCCTTTTGCAAATTTACCTGAAATCTGATACCATTGCTTGTAGAG
>OW240922.1:124384546-124427886 GCA_933207985.1 Pelobates cultripes | reverse complement strand
AATGGAATGGAGAGGTGTCTGCGGTTAACCACAACGTTCTAAATGGGGCCAAGAGGTTAACCAGCAGCACACTCCTCTCCTGGGTGGTCGTCCGTTCGGTAGTTTCAATCGGTATTCCATAATCACACGAACAGGGGCATACGGACAGGAAATCCAGCGAAAACAAAGGGTAACAGACGAACCAGCAATACAGATGAATCTGTCACACGGCTCCCCCCTTGTGGGACACTCCGGCAGACCCGGCTTGACCCTTTGGCGGGTCAACGTGGGGATGACCGGACTAGGAGGTGGTAAGAATGTTGGTTTGCCGAGACAATCCATCTGCATTCCCGTTCTGCTTACCGGGTCGGTAGCTGATAGTGAAGTTATATGGTTGTAGTGCTAAACTCCACCTCAGCAGTCTGCCATTGTCTCCTGAGACCCGGTTGAGCCAGACAAGGGGATTGTGGTCCGTCACAAGGGAGAATTCCTGTCCATACAAATAAGGGCTTAACTTTTTCAATGCCCACACCAGGGCCAAACATTCCTTCTCCACTGCCGCATAACTCACTTCTCTGGGTAACAGCTTTCTACTGAGATATGCGACAGGGTGCTCTCCTCCATCTCTCCCGACCTGGCTCAGCACAGCCCCCAGTCCATACATGGAAGCATCTGTATGGACGAGAAAACGTTTGTTAGGGACTGGGGCAGCCAGGACAGGGGCATTCACAAGAGCCTGTTTAAGTGCTTGAAACGCAGCTTCACAAGCTGGAGACCACAGGACCTGCTTAGGGAGATTTTTCTTTGTCAGGTCAGTCAGGGGTTTAGCAATAGTGCTGTAGTCGGGGACAAAGCGTCTATAGTACCCTGCTGTCCCTAGGAAGGCTAACACCTGAGTCTTAGTGATAGGTGTGGGCCAGTTAGCTACTGCCTCTATCTTGGCTGGCTCTGGTCTCTGGCTCCCACACCCACTCTGTGACCCAGGTACTGCACTTCAGCCATGCCTAAATGGCACTTCTCTGGCTTCAATGTCAGGCCAGCGGCCCGAATTTTGTCCAGTACTACCCCTACATGTACCAGGTGTTCCTCCCAGGACCCACTGTAGATCGCAATGTCATCCAGGTATGCACAAGCAAATTCCTGGAATCCATCAAGAAGTCTATCCACCATGCGCTGGAAGGTAGCCGGGGCATTCTTCATCCCAAATGGCATGACCTTAAATTGGTACAGGCCAAATGGGGTGACGAAGGCCGACTTGGGGATAGCATCCTCGGCCAGGGGAATCTGCCAGTAGCCTTTACACAGGTCTATGGTGGTCAGATAGCGTCCCCTGGCAATGCGATCTAATAATTCATCTACCCGGGGCATCGGGTAGGCATCAGTGGTGGTCCGCTCATTGAGGCTCCTGTAGTCCACACAGAACCGGGTGGTTCCATCCTTCTTAGGCACTAGGACTACAGGCGAAGCCCAAGGGCTATCGGAGTGTTCGATGACCCCGAGCTGGGCCATCTCCTGTATCTCCTTCCGCATTCCTTCTCGGACTGCTTCAGGGATACGGTAAGGGGGTTGTCGCAGAGGGTTCTGTCCAGGGGTTTCTACCTTGTGTACAGCTAGGGTAGTGTAGCCAGGTTCTTGGGAGAACGTCGCCTGCTTCTCCCACAGAAGCTGTCTTGCCTGGTCCTTCTCGGTGGGGCTCAATCTGTCCCCTAGCTGTACCAGGCTAGTAAGATCCGTCTGGGAGTCCCTCTCTAACAAATCTGGTAAGGGTAAACTTTCTGTATCGTCTGCAGCAGGGGCACATACTGCAGCGACATTCTCCGGTCTCTCCTGATACTCCTTTAGCATGTTCACATGGAAGGATCGCTGGATCCTTTCATCCGAACAGCTGGCTATAAGGTAGGTAGTATCACATACCTGAGCTAACACCTTATATGGGCCCTGCCAAGATGCTTGCATCTTGTTCGCCTTCACAGGTTTGAGCACTAACACTTTCTGCCCAACCTGGAAGACTCGCTGTCGGGCACCCCGAACGTACCATCTCTTCTGTCTCCCCTGAGCCACCTGGAGATTCTCCCTTACCATTAGAGACAGTTTCTCCATGCGGTCCCGAAGTTCCAGAACATACGGCACTATGGGGGTCCCTTCCTGTTCTGTCTCCCCCTGCCAGTGGCCTCTAATGAGATCTAGGGGTCCGCGGACCCTTCTCCCATATAGCAACTCAAAGGGGGAGAACCCAGCAGATTCCTGGGGCACCTCTCTGTAGGAAAACAACAGATGAGGCAGGAATCGCTCCCAGTCTCTGCAAGTGTCAGAAAAGGTCCTTAACATCTGTTTGAGGGTACCATTAAATCGCTCGCAGAGACCGTTAGTCTGTGGATGGTAAGGTGAGCTAAGCAGCGGTTTAATGCCGCACACCTTCCACAGTTGCTGGGTGAGCACAGCAGTAAATTGGGTTCCCTGGTCAGAGAGGATCTCTTTAGGGAACCCGACTCTGGTAAAAATCCTAACCAGGGCATCAGCAACTGTCTCTGCCTCTATATTAGACAGCGCTACTGCCTCTGGATAGCGAGTGGCATAGTCCACCACGGTGAGAATATATTTCTTACCGGATGGACTAGCCCTGGCCAGTGGACCCACAATGTCAACGGCTATGCGGGCAAAGGGCTCCCCAATGATAGGCATAGACATAAGCCTAGCTCTTGGGTGGTCCCCCCGCTTTCCTACCGTTGACATGTGTCACACGTACTACAATATATCCGCACAGCCTGATTAAAGTTTGGCCAAAAGAAGTTCTGCATGATCCTATAGGCTGTGCGGCGAGAACCTAGATGTCCAGCTAGCGGAACACATGCCCTATCCGCAGAATCTCCTGCCGGTATTTTGCGGGCACCACCAGCTGTCGATTCGGCGGAGGGGCAACACTTTTCGGGGAAGGCTTAGGGATCCTATACAACCTGTCCCCCACCCACTCATACCGTTCCCCATCTACTCCTTCCTCTCCAGTATCCGCCCTGTCCCTGTACTTCTGGAGAGTCGAATCTGCCTGGGTTTCCCTCCCAAACTCTTCTGGGGAATCCCAGCTAACAAAGGTCTGTTCTAGGGTACCAGTCGGGGAATCGGGTCTTACCTGGGTCTCAGCAGCAGGTGGGCTGGTTCCAGCAGCACGGGTCTGAGCACGGGTAGTCACTGGGTTGATATCAGCAGGTCCCATTGGAGCATAAGCGGACACCAAAGGGGCCAAGTCATTCCCGAGCAAAACATCAGCAGGTAAGTCTTTCATGACCCCAACATTCACATGTCCAGAGTCCACTCCCCAATCCAAATGAACCCGGGCAACAGGCAGACGGAACACTGCACCTCCTGCTACCCTCACTGCCACAGTATTTCCAGTGTGTTGGTGTTCCGAAACAAGGTTCTTTTGGAGCAAGGTCATAGTGGCTCCGGTGTCTCTCAGACCAGTTACTGCTTTGCCATTTAGTTTAACGGTCTGCCTGTGCTGTTGTCGGTTATCCTGCTGTGCTGCTTGTACTGGATCCGCCTCATGTAGTATACCCCAAAATTCCTCCTGCTCAAGGCAGTGAGCGGAAGGTTGGGGTGGCTGCTGATTTCCGCCGGCTGGTCTTCTCCACGACTGGGCTTGGCTGGAATTGTTCAATGGACACTCCGGTCTCTTGTGCCCCAACTGTTTACACCCATAGCACCGGATAGGCTGCGAGTAATCCCGGGTGTTGAATCGGGCTGGCTGAACATAATTGTTCGCTGTTGGCATTGTGGGGATGCGTTGCGCTGGGTGTTGATACACTGTAGTGGTTGGAGGGGCTGCTGGTTTGTACTCCACTCGGGTAGGGACCTTGGTTGCTGTCTGGTCCAGTTTCCGTGCATCTGTGTACTCATCAGCCAGACGAGCAGCTTCGGGTAAGGTAGCGGGTTTGCGGTCCCTAACCCACTCTCTGACTCCTGCAGGTAAACGATCAAAGCAGTGCTCCAACAAAAACACTTGCAGCACTTCTTCCCCAGTTACCGCTTGGCACCCTGCCATCCAGTGGGCTGCTGTGCGGTGTACTCGGCATGCCCACTCCACATAAGAATCGCCAGCTTGTTTGTTAGTGTCCCGGAATCGCCGCAGGTACGCCTCAGGGGTTACAGCGTATCTGGCCAAAAGGGCATCTTTTACTGCCCTGTAGCTGGTGATTTCCTCCTCCGGGATGGCCCAAAACGCCTCACTGGCCCGGCCGGATAACTTCCCAGAGAAGATGGTGACCCATTCCTCTGCGGGTACCTGGTGTAAGGCACACTGCCTTTCAAAATCAGCCAGGAACCCATCAATCTCTCCTTCGGCTTCTACGAAATTTCTAAATGCAGCAAAGGGTACCTTCCTTCTTCCATTATTGTTATAGGGTACCTCGGCTGCTGCAGCGCCTCTTCCCTGGAGCGCCTGTTGTGCTGCTACTGCTGCTTGCACTTGAACCACAATATCTGCTGCGGGGTTGGGGCCAAAGTGTGCCAGCCTGATCTGGACTGCCCGGTTAAATTGTATCTCCTCGGGTGTTAACTCCAGTATGCCAGGCACATCAGCTCTCCCTGTTCCCTGTGCTGCATCCATTTCCAATAATATGGCAATAATCTCTCTTTTCTTGAGATTACTCGCTGATCGTCCTCTGCGTTCCAATATATCTTTAAGGGTAGCACGCCTTAACTCTTCATACTGCATTTCCAACCTGGGATGTGTAGCTGGCCTTCTGGGCGGTGGGATTCATCCCGTCGCTTGCCACCAATTGTTACAACACTCACCGCCAGGTAGATGAAGCCGCCGTTTAGTGAATAATCCCCCTCTCAAGAAATGCAGATTTTATCCAGCCGACCACCAAACTCCCGAACGGAGTCCACGAACGCGGCAACTCCAGAACAGCAAATCAGTCGAACTCCTTCCACAGTTAGAAATACCGAAAGCGCTGTCCCAGTAATAATTCCCCCGACAAACGAGACCAAGCACCGTCTTGAGGGTCAAATAAGGATCTGTTTAATGGGGGCTACTTGCCCGGTATTTATGCAGGTCTCCACAAGGTGGACACTCCCCTAGGGGACCTTGTGGAAGACTGTAAAACATATTGGACAGTAGCCAATCGCAGTGGCTTCAACATAAGCCCTTCCCATCTTACCCATAAACCCTTCTTCTCTATCCCGGAGATAATTGAGAAGAAACCTAATTATCTCCCAGGATAGAGGCAATCGCCATTTTAAAATACAGTAAGAAAAATACATTAAAACATAACTGAAGAAATACCGAATGAATATGGTTCGTGTAACGTATCCCCAGATAGCCTAGATCTGAGTGTATATTTCTACCGAATAGCGCTCAGATCCAATGTATCTAGTCGAATCGCCATGAAGTCAAAGTCTTTCACCAGTCCTTCGGTATACGAATGACTCCATGGGACGGCTATCTGGGTAAAAGTCCATACGAATGTACAAAACTCCCGAACTGACCGGTGTTCGTACGCCTCGATGAAATAGAAGGTGGGCAGCAGCCTCCAGCGGTGTTCGGTAGATGAAAGTGTCCGTTTTTAGTTCCATAGAATTTGTACCGAACACCGCTAAGCTTTCTCGTGTCCCAAAATGGCCGCCGCCTCATGGTCGGCATGCGAACGACAACCACCCGTACGAATGGAATGGAGAGGTGTCTGCGGTTAACCACAACGTTCTAATTGGGGCCAAGAGGTTAACCAGCAGCACATTCCTCTCCTGGGTGGTCGTCCGTTCGGTAGTTTCAATCGGTATTCCATAATCACACGAACAGGGGCATACGGACAGGAAATCCAGCGAAAACAAAGGGTAACAGACGAACCAGCAATACAGATGAATCTGTCACACATGCTAACTTTAGAATTAAATTGCCTGCTGTTATCAAGCAATTTATTTTATATCTCTATTGAGAAATAAGTCAATGTCAAAAATAAATGATGCGGTTGGCATGGCTTCACCATCTGATAAACTGATTTCTTAAAATACTTGTTAATATAATAGAAAAACAAAATATTAGAACACAACATTAGCGGTCAGTTGTAAGGTTTTAGCTCATTTTAAAGAAATAAATAGTAACAAAATTGTATTTGAGGCAGATAAAGACGGATCTCCTTGCTCAATGTAGACCCCAAATTGCTTAGTAAGATCTTGTCTGCATGACTGGGAGTGATTCTGCCAAAATTAGTCCATCCAGATAAAATGGGATTTATCCCAGGTAGTGAGGCAAGGGATAGCACCTTACCAGCCAAAACATGGCTAGACAGACTGGAAAACCTCTGCTCTTACTCTTTACTGATGCTGAGAAGGCATTTGACCGAGTGGACTGGGCCTTCCTCCTGGCTACACTGCGTGGCATGGGCTTCCGTGATAAGAAACTAAGATGGATAAGTGCCCTATGTAGCTGCCCCAATGCCAGAGTGAAAATGAATGGTGTCCTGACAGAAGCATTTTCCATCCACAACAGTACCACACATGGATGCCCGGTATCACCTATGCTGTTTGCATTTACATTATAACCATTCTTAGTGGCAGTATGGAGCAATGCTGTCATTGCTGGTTTCATTTGGTTACGGACGATCTTCTGCTTTTCATTAAAAACCCCAGGATGACCCTTGGTGGATGTAACGGAACGCTGGTCTCTCACAGACTATTTCCACTGATAGTACAGGTGTGGCTCAGGAACAAGCAATAATTCCAGGCACAGTACGCACAGTGAGAGAATAATCCAGCAGCGTAACAAGCGCAATCAGCAGTAAAATCCAATAATATCCCATCACCTTTCCCAATAACTGGACGACACACAGTATCAGGAGCAGAACTGAACTGGGGTTTAATTTCACATGCCTGCTTTTAAGCAATTCTCCCATGCAAGGGAGACACCCACACAGTAATTAATACATGTTACCTCCCACACATCTCCTCCCCTCAGCATGACACATAATCCACTTAATCTGTGTACAGTATTTCCCCATTTCCTGGATGTACCCCAAATACATGGGGTACACTCCTAAATAGGGGATCCCCTGATAGCCCTGATCTGGGTGAGTGACATACTCAAAAATCACCCAGATCGGACCAGGGGTTCGGGAGTTATGGAAGAGTAAAGTTTTGACCGACCACACAGGTAACAGTAGCCGAAAATAGTTCCATAAGTTTTGGCCTTGCGGTCGGTCTTGGTTCGTGAGGATGAAAATACCGAACGAAATGGCTGTTGCTTGCCTTCATGTGAATCCCCTTGTTCGGATGAGTCTTTCTACCGAACGGCGGCTCGTTCGTGAGGTTCGGCATGAATTTATGGAAGTCTGGAGGTCTCAGCGGTGTTTGCCTAGTCGAGTGTCCGATTTTAGTTCCAGACACTTGACGGCAAAACACTGCTGTTTGGGAGATTAAGATGGCCGCCGCCATGTGTAAAACTCCCGAATGGCGGCCACCCGTAGAACAAAGTACCGATGGTCAATTAGGGGTTTGCAACATTGTTGCAAACGGTAATGAGAGACACACTTATCCCTGGGGGTGGTCTGATTGTTTGGTAGTTTCACTTGTATTGTAAATGGAGTGATTTTACCGAACAATCAGTTGAATGCTGCATACAAGGTGAATACATAGAATTGCAATACACAAAAATATTTTAAAATACACAAATTTTGGTAGACAGCTCAATGTCCTGTGCTGCATAATTTATATAGTCCGAAGACTTTGCAATATTGTTTTATATGCCCTTGGTTGGTTCTTAAAGGGCCAGTAGTGCCATACAAAAATCCCATTAAGCCCAGCCATGGTGTTTAAAGGGTCCCATCTTCCCGGGACCATAATCACTGGGCAGGAGGTGAGCAAGCAGCCGCCTCCAGGAAACCGAGGCAGACTCTTGTACAGGGGCTAGTCCGCTACAGTGGAGGTGTTTGAATTCGACGGTGCCCTATCAGGCTTTAAACTCAAATGTCAAAATGTGGGCTACTTAATGTCTCGTTGACTGCTACGCCACCAATTTCCATTTCACTGGTGCATCTCCCACATGAAGTATCTGGGTATCCTGAGCACAACGAACCCTGCTCACCTATATCACATGTGCTTTGCTTTGTTAGACATAGTCTTAAATTAGAGTGGCAAAGGTTTCAAAATAATATCAGGAAGTATTACTTTACTGAGAGGGTAGTGTATGCATGGAATAGCCTTCCACCTGAAGTGGTAGAGGTTAACACAGTAAAGGAGTTTAAGCATGTGTGGGATATGCATAAGGCTATCCAAACTATAAGATAAGACTAGGGACTAATGAAAGTATTTAGAAAATTGGGCAGACTAGATGGGCCGAATGGTTCTTATCTGCTGTCACATTCTATGTTTCTACGAATACAAGAAGACCTAAAAAATTAGAACTACCCACATATTTTCTGGTTTTGCAGGATTACCATAATAAATATGAACATCCTACCTAGACTCTTGTACATTTATCAGATGATTCCCATAGTTTTTCCGACAGCTCATTTTACGTCACTTCGTTCAACTGTGCTAAAATCCTGTACAGGATAAATAGAACATGGTGCATTGAGAAGGGAATACTTTGTGATATTCTGTCCTTCAAATAAATACCAGTAGCACCTTGGTGTGCATGCAACATCTTTTTTGCGCAGCCTCTTGTTTGTTCATTCTACCCTGTATGTTCCCACTGCATGAGCAGCAGTGTGGGGCTTTTTGCTGCATAAGTGAGTACTATATTTTTTTCAAAGGTTTTTTGTATTTTTTCCGGAACCCCTGACCAGATCCTCATATCTTCTTCTTTTTGTACTAAAATACAAGTGGAGGGAGAAAGGTTGAGACTCCGACACAAGCTCTTAAGAAACAGATTTTCTTAAGTGTCACCATGCAATTGTATTGCAAAGAATTTTGTAGTGGCATACTCACCAACCAGAAAAACAATTGATCTCTTTGAAACATGGAAGCTTAGACCCATTCCTCATTGCTTCCGTATGGACCACGAAAGGAATGGCACTAAAAAGCCAGACCACATCGACCATGGCGAAAAAACTATGAAAACATGGGAGGCTTTCAGGAAGGCTTCCTGTGTATCTCCTAAACCGAGTCAGATGATCCCACTCATGATTAATGCTCAGATGGGTGGTGCCTGCGTGTCCAATATATTTTATTCTATAAATTTTTGTATCTTTTCATGCTATCTCCAATAAAAGCTTTGATTTTCAAAAAAAAGAAAATTGTATTTTCTATAAAATCATAAAAAACTTAGGGATTGATTGATGAATTGGCACCACAAAAAAATCATCACTTCTGCCTTTTTGCACCAAAATGCTATTTCCTATAGTGTATAATTAATCAGTGCCCCAAAGGAAATAAACCACAGAAACAATTGCACCATGCATGTTTCTTTTGCCATTTTGTATTGCACAGTCTCACATGAATCCTATTATCACACAAGAAGTTGCAATAGACATTTGCAGGATTGTCCTCATCAGCCCTGTGGATTCTGGGTACATCTAGAATGTGACAAAATTAGTGATATCATTCGGTAAGACTGATGTCACCAGGAGCTGGGCTTTCTCATTGTAGTATTGTGATTAATTAGCTTAACGGTTCGTAAGTCACTGTGCTGGGAAGTGCTTACCATGGCCTGCTATGGGAATTTGAAGGCTCCTCACAAGTGGAGAATCTCTTCATTTGCCTCTAACCACGGCACAGAATAATCTTCTTCTTTCAGCATAGTTTGTCTGTATATTGGATTATTTAGATAATTTGTTGTTTTATGGAATGTTATTATGTTTGTATTCCAGGTTAATGATCCTTGTGCAAGAGTTCCTGGAAATGAACCAAATAAACAAAACATAATAATCACCAAGAAAGGATACGTTGTTAACTACACAAGGAAAAAAACAATATAATGAAGCAATTGTACTGTTGTTGCTATAAATTTGTTTGTTTTGTAGTCCATGGAGCAGTGCAGCTGGGCCTTGACATGGCTAGGAGACAGGCATAGGAGGTGTTAATGTGGGCGTTTGGCTATTAAAAGTGGGGGTGGGGTTTTTGGATTATGGGAGTATATATAGCGGCCATTTTAGGTCAAGGGCCATCTTAATGAATCCTCACTTACCTGTTTTGGCCCACCCTCCCTCCCTTTAAGTGGGTTCTAGATCCTGTTTGTTCACGGCGGCGGGGGATGGATAAACAAGTTGGGGTGTAGGTTGTTTGTCCAGATGTAACATAGTTTAGTTCGCTAAGAACTGTTAGGTTTGGATAGATTTTGGTTGGTTCGAGCTCGTCGGTAGCTCCGAACCTGGTGTGTGTAGCGTGTATCTTGGTATACCCCTACATGGTGGAACATGGTAAATCATGCCCTCAGTGGCAATGGTTTAAGTGGTTAGGCTCTGGAAGGGGGAAAGGGGTAAAAACGTACCTTTTTCCAGCGCTGGGCGGAGAGCTCTCCTCCTCCTCTCTGCCTCCGTTACGCCCCGCCGGCTGAATGCGCACGCGCGGCAAGAGCTGCGCGCGCATTCAGCCAGTCTCATAGGAAAGCATTTACAATGCTTTCCTATGGACGCTTGCGTGCTCTCACTGTGATTTTCACAGTGAGAAGCACGCAAGCGCCTCTAGTGGCTGTCAATGAGACAGCCACTAGAGGATTAGGGGGAAGGCTTAACCCATTCATAATTATAGCAGTTTCTCTGAAACTGCTATAATTATGAAAAAATGGGTTAACCCTAGAAGGACCTGGCACCCACACCACTTCATTAAGCTGAAGTGGTCTGGGTGCCTAGAGTGGTCCTTTAATGAAAAATATTTGAAAATAAAGAAAACGTGGTTCACAGGCTGCCCCGCGAGTTATAACTCCCGTATAAAGGCTGTAGCAGAGTTCTACAGCTGGTTTCACAATTTAACCCCTTAAGGACACATGACGGAAATATTCCGTCATGATTCCCTTTTATTTCAAAAGCTGTGTCCTTAAGGGCTTAATGTCTTTATATCATGGAGTTCATTGATCCTCAATTTACAGTTTTACAAGACATGGACTGATTCATTATCTCTGTTATAATATTTCACATCCTGCTTATCTATATTGAATGTCTCCACCCAATTTAGGAGATCATTTCAGATTGCCCAGCCGCTGATAATAATGTAAAAGGTGTTATGTAACTATGTATTGCTTGGTGGAGATTAATGTTTGATTGTTTCTCCTGCTTTGGTATGGGTTTAAAGAACCACTACTCGTTTTCCTGGCATTATAGTGCCCTGAGGGTGCCCCCACCCTCAGGGACCCCCTCCCTACGGGCTGGATGGAGAGGAAGGTGTTAAACTTACCTCTTTCTCCAGCGCCGGGCGGGGAGCTCTCATCCTCCTCTCCGCCTCCTCGACTGAATGCGCATGCGCGGCAGGAGCTGCGCGAGCATTCAGCCAGTCTCATAGGAAAGCATTTACAATGCTTTCCCATGGACGCTGGCGTCTTCTCACTGTGAAAATCACAGTGAGAAGCACGCAAGCGTCTCTAGCGGCTGTCAATGAGACAGCCACTAGAGGCTGGATTAACCCTAACATAAACATAGAAGTTTCTCTGAAACTGCTATGTTTATTAAAAAATGAGTTAACCCTAGCTGGACCTGGCACCGAGACCACTTCATTAAGCTGAAGTGGTCTGGGTGCCTATAGTGGTCCTTTAAGAGAGGCAGTTTGTAACACAGAGTGTATATGTAAATATTATAATACAGAATTAAACCTGGGTTAGGGTCCACCTCAAATTCTGGAATTATATCAGAATTTGAAAATTAAGAAGAGTATCCCAAGGCATTGGCTTATCCTCAAAAAAAAAGATAGAGTTCTTAATGAGTTTCCAGGAACCAAACCGAAAATGGTGTTTAGAGAGGCTCCCTGCCTTAAGCAGAAATTAATACACAGTTTCATTAAAAAAGTAAGGAGAATTGTACGCAGTGACAGCAAACCCAGACGCGATGATAGCTGCAAGGAAATAAGGAATGTAAGATCCAGGAAATTTTGAGCTGCCAAAATTTTGACAAATATTTCTAGATCTGTTAGGACAGAGTTAGCTTGTGTTCACCCCCCCCCCAGAGTCTTCTGGTTTCTGAATATACAGATTCGGGAAGCGCGGAGTGCCGCCGGGCAGGGGCGTGCTAATAGGATGGGAGCGGTCAGATGACACTCTCAACCAATCAGTTATTCCCCATTCACTAAACTGGATTGCAAAGAACACTTTTGTGAATGGGAAGTCACTGATTGGCTGAGAGTGTCAGCTGACTGCTCTCATCCTATCAGCGGCTCTCCTGCGTGACGGAAATCAGAAAATCAGAGTTGACTGTAGGCTGGTGGGAAGGGGGCGGTGTGTTAAATTGGAGAGAGAGGGAGGCAGTATTAGATTGGGGGGGCGGTGTGTTAAATTGGGGGGAGGGCAGCGTATTACCTTGGGGCAAGGAAGTGGCAGTGTATTAAATTGGGATAAGGAGGGGGCAGTGTATTAGAGTGTTGGGAGGGGCAGTGTGTTAAATCGGGTGAAGAAGGGAGCAGTGCATTAAATTGCGGGAAGGAGGGACAGTGTATTAGAGTGTTAGGAGGGGCAGTGTGTTAAATCGGGGGAAGGAGGGAGCAGTGCATTAAATTGGGGGAAGGAGGGACAGTGTATTAGAGTGTTGGGAGGGGCAGTGTATTAAATCAGGGGAAGGAGGGAGCAGTGCATTAAATTGGGGGAAGGAGGGACAGTGAATTAGAGTGTTGGGAGGGGCAGTGTATTAAATCGGGGGAAGGAGGGAGCAGTGCATTAAATTGGGGGAAGGAAGGGGCAGTGTATTAGAGTGTTGGGAGGGGCAGTGTTTTAAATCGGGGGAAGGAGGGAGCAGTGCATTAAATTGGGGGAAGGAGGGACAGTGTATTAGAGTGTTGGGAGGGGCAGTGTATTAAATCGGGGGAAGGAGAGCAGTGCATTAAGTGGGGGAAGGAAGGGGCAGTGTATTAGAGTGTTGGGAGGGGCAGTGTTTAAATGGGGGAAGGAGGAGCAGTGCATTAAATTGGGGGAAGGAAGGGGCAGTGTATTAGAGTGTTGGGAGGGCAGTGTATTAAATCGGGGAAGAGAGCAGTGCATTAAATTGGGGGAAGGAGGGACAGTGTATTAGAGTGTTGGGAGGGGCAGTGTATTAAATCGGGGGAAGGAGGGAGCAGTGCATTAAATTGGAGGAAGGAAGGGGCAGTGTATTAGAGTGTTGGGAGGGGCAGTGTTTTAAATCGGGGAAAGGAGGGAGCAGTGCATTAAATTGGGGGAAGGAAGGGGCAGTGTATTAGAGTGTTGGGAGGGGCAGTGTATTAAGTTGGGGGACGGGTCATTGTGCCAAATTGGGGGAAGCTCAATGTATTAAATTGGGGGAGGGAGTTGGGCTGTGTATTAGATTGGAGTGGAGGAAGGGGGGCAGTGTATTAGATTAAGAGGCAATGTATGATATTGGGGTGGGGGCAATATATTAGAGTGGATTGAGGGTGGCAGTTTATTAGATTAAGGGGCAATATATTAGAGTGGAGGGAGCGGGGGCAGTGTTTTGGATTTGTGGGCAATTTATTAGATTGGGCATAGGGGGCATGTGGCAAACTTAGCCACTTGGGACTGTAAAAGACTTTCGTGCATGGGACCGCTTTCGGGACGTTGGAAATGGCCGTATTTCAAATTGCCAGTCTGTATAGATAAAGCATCTCCCGAACAGTAATCTGCAACCCTGTTCGGGAAACTAACTAACTACTGAATGAGAGACCAGTTCACAGCTGAGGTTACCCACGAGTTGTGGAAAGTATGTGGGGTGAAACCTATTGTGAATTCCTCCTACCATCCCCAGTCCAATGGCCTCTGTGAACAGTTTAACTGAACACTTAAACAGATGCTCCGTACGTTCATGGACACCCAGAAGGACTGGGAACAGTTTCTACCCCACTTGCTTTTTGCAAACTGGGAGGTACCGCAGGAGTCCACAGAGTTCTCCCCTTTTGAATTAGTCTTCGGGAGGAGGGTAAGAGGCCCCTCGGACCTAATTAGAGAGCACTGGGAGGGAGAGATAACTAGCAACGGTATCCCTATTGTCTCATGCATGCTGGAGTTTAGGGAATGCCTGGAGGCTCTAACTCAGGCGGTGCGCTCCAATCTCCAGGCGGCGCAACAACAACAGCGCAGGTGGTACGATAGGGGTGCCAGGGACCACAGCTTTCAGATAGGGCAAAAGGTATTAATCCTAAAACCGGTCCATAATGACAAGCTGCAGGCCACCAGGCGGGGCCCATACAAGGTGGTGGAACAAATATGTGGCACCACCTATGTGATCGGCCCGTGCACTGGAGCAGGTGGTAAGTGCATGCTCCATGTAAACATGCTGAAGCCATACCATGAACGCACAGAGGAGGTAGCTGCGATTTGCACCTCTGCTGCAGAGGACTTTGACAATTTGCTGATTCCTGACCTCCTAGAGAAGGAGGCCCAAAATGAATGTCAGGGAGAGGTACAATTAGGCGAGCGCCTGAGCCCCCAAGAACGGGCCCAAGCACAAGATTTAATCCGGGAAAATGGAGACACGTTATCCAACCTACCTGGGTACACGCCGCTAGCAACCCACCGAGTAGAAACCCCGGGGCAGACACCACTTCGTCAACCTCCATACTGCATACCAGAATCCGTGAAGGAGAGTATGTGGAAAGAGTTTGACGAAATGTTACAGTTAGGGGTGATAGAGCATTCCGATAGCCCCTGGGCCTCCCCGTTAGTTCTGGTGCCGAAGCGGGATGGAACCACCCACTTCTGCGTAGACTACTGGAAGCTTAATGATAAAACCGTTTCCGATGCATACCCTATGCCACCGATAGATGAGCTCCTACATAAGATGGCCAGGGGCCAATACCTCACCACAATAGATCTGTGTAAGGGGTACTGGCAAATTCCCCTAGCCGAGGACGTCATTCCCAAGTCGGCGTTTGTCACCCGTTTGGCCTGTACCAGTTCAAGGTCATGCCATTCGGGATGAAAAATGCTCCGGCTACGTTCCAGAGAATGGTGGATCGGCTACTAGATGGGTTCCAGGAGTATGCTTGTGCCTACTTAGATGATATAGCTATCTTTAGCAACTCCTGGACCGAGCATTTGACCCACATAGGAGCCGTACTAGACCACATTAGGGAGGCAGGGCTGACCCTCAAACCTAGTAAATGTCACATAGGGATGGCCGAGGTCCAGTATCTAGGACACCGGGTAGGGAGCGGTCAGCAAAAGCCTGAACCCACCAAGATAGAGGCCGTGGCGAAGTGGCCAACCACATGCACTAAAATACAAGTTCTAACCTTTCTGGGTACCGCGGGGTATTACCGCAAGTTCGTGCCCAACTACAGCACATTAGCAAAACCCCTCACTGACCTTACATGCAAAAACCTACCTAAGATAGTTACCTGGAGCCCAGAGTGGGAACGGGCATTCCAACAGCTGAAAACTGCTCTGATTAATGCACCTGTACTTGCTGCTCCTGATCCAACTAAACACTTTCTCGTTCATACAGATGCTTCTATGTTTGGATTGGGAGCAGTGCTGAGCCAAGTTGGAGCCGATAGCGGCGAGCATTCAGTGGCTTACCTAAGTTGAAAACTCTTACCCCGGGAAGTAAGCTACGCCACCATAGAAAATGAGTGCATGGCCGTGGTGTGGGCCCTCAAGAAGCTGCAACCATACTTATATGGAAGACCATTTTCCCTACTCACAGATCACAACCCGTTGGTGTGGCTGAACAGGGTGTCGGGGGACAATGCCAGGCTGCTGCGCTGGAGCTTGGCGCTGCAGCCTTTTGACTTTACTATACATTACCGCCCTGGGAAGCAAAATGGCAAAGCCGACGGGTTATCCAGACAAACTGAACTCGAAAAGTGATCTGTGGGTATTCCTCCGGACATCCCCAAGCCGATCTGTTGGGATCGAACTGTGTATGCCGGCTTGGTTCTGGGGGAGCATTGTGGCAAACTTAGCAACTTGGGACTGTAAAAAACTTTCGTGAATGGGACAGCTTTCGGGACATTGAAAATGGTCGTATTTCATATTGCCAGTCTGTATAGATAAAGCATCCATTTCCCGAACAGTAATCTGCAACCCTGTTCGGGAAACTAACTAACTACCGAATGAGAGACCACACTGATGTCGTGTGTCTCTCATTAACGAAGTTGCAACATTGATTCAATCACTGTTAAAGGGTCTTGTGTGTGGCCGTCGTTCGTATGTGGTGGTGGCCATCTTTGCTTGCTAAAAGTTCAGCGGTGTTTGGCCTGGAACAAAAATTGGCTCCTTGATTACCAAACAACGCTGGACTTCCGGCAAACTAGAGCATTTTGTCTGTTCTTTCCATAGATACTTGGTTCGCATAAAGTTATATTATGTGTGGCACTCGGGGATCTGAGCGGTATTTCGTTAGATTGTACATTCAGAACCCTGCAGCACAATGAGGGGTCATTCATGCAAATCTGTTGTAAATTGCCCAAGTTATAGAATTTAATATAAAATGCTCTGTTTTTCTGTACAAGCTAATAATGTAATTTACAGTACTTGCTGACGTCATCTTGGTCCCTGTATAGTAAGGAATGCTGGGAAACGACCTTGCATTGTCAGTTTCCCATACAGTCCACCTGATTAAAACCCCTGCTGTAACAGTTTGGAGACCCCTTGCATGGGAAACCGTATAAATTTGGGAACTGTTCAATAAAGCCTTCAGTTGACTCCCAGACTATGTGTCGTCTAGTCTTTGGGGAAAAGGCATTATACTACGTCACCTGTGCTTTACCTGTGGATTCCTGACTACCAGCGGAGTTATCGTGGATTAACCCCTGCTACTCCTCTACAGGGCAGTGTATTAGATTGGGTCTGCATGGAGGTGCTCAATGCTCCATACAGAGATGGGGAAAGCATTGGATTGGCTGAGATCATCAAGTTTGATTAGTGTGAAGAACACACTCATAGGACTTCAAAATCTACAAGATAACGTCATTTGTTTTTTTACAGCTGTGCAACAGCATACATTGACCATTTCAGTCCCATTACCAAACTATTCTTTATATGTCAAGGTAGACTGAAACGTTGGTTATATGCAAATACACGTCTCCTTAAAATAAATTTGCTCTTTTGTTTACTTTGAAGCCCTGCGAGCGCGAGGATGTCCAGTGTCAGTTAGGCAACTATTTTTTTATACTGTACTTTTCTAAATAAGAATAGAAACAACAAAACATGGGAAATGGCTGTATAATCTAAAAGAGAACACAAAACAGAAGATAGTATAATATTGTTATAAATTATATATGTGCGCTAATAATCTTTTGCACTCACAAGATTGAAGATAGAAACACATTCAAAGGGTGCCTCCCCCGATGGTGTTGGGGGGCTATGAACCCACGCTTTGGTCCGTGTGTACTCCTTTGAGAAGAGGAATCCAGAAGATGGTGGTAAAAATATATTCGGCTTTATTTTTAAATAAAAGGTGAAAATACACCAATAGAATAAAAACAGAAGTTGGTTCACCCGTTTCATCCAATTGCAATTGGACTTCCTCAGGAACCTATAATCAATCTGTATCACAGTAGCATGCAAAATGACACACAAGAATAAAGCAGCCTGACTCCCAAGTCCTCTTAAATAGGGCTAGTCCCTAAGTTCATTGGTGGATCCATGGGCGTGTGTTTTCCTTTGGAATCAGGTGAGTTAGTTCACCTGTGTGGCTCTTCAACAACATCCAATACGGTGTAACCCTCTCAATGCCAATGCACTTAAAATTACTAAAAGAAATAGGGGGCACGAATTACAGTGGGCTGGGACTGAATGTGTCCTCAAATTCCTCCCTAATATTGCCTATATGCTCTAGGACACAGATTTTAAAAGCTCTCTTAGTACAGCCTACATATTGTTTGCCACACGGACACTGTAGCAAATAAACCACAAAGTGCGTGTAGCATCCAATGGGGGATTTTATGCAAAAGCGATGAAAGCTAATAAATTGATCTGTTCTTTGAAGACAGATGGTCAGACAGGCTTTACAGGAATTACAACCTCTGAACATACCAGCAATATCTTTGGTGTTATTCACATGAGTTTTGATGGCATAATCAGGGGCTAACATATTTTTGAAATTACAAATTTTTCTAATGCTATTTTAGGGTATTTTGGTAAACACTTTCCCAGAACTGGATCTTGCAAAAGTATGGACCAATGTTTTGATAGACCTCTTTTGATTCTGTCATGATACAAATTATACTGGGTCATAAATTCTGTCCTAAATAAGTCATGTTGGGATGATTGTCTAGGTTTAGCCATTAGTAATTGGTTTCTATCCATTTGTGTGGTTATACGGATCTCTCTTTCTAAGGCCCTTTTCCCAAACCCCTTCTCCATGAGTTTATTCTTAATATGTTGCGACTGGAGAGAAAAATCATGTAGGTGTGAACAGTTGCATCTAAGACGTGTGAATTGCCCTTTCGCTATGCTCTTCAGCCAAGGGCGGTGTTGGCAACTGGCATGATGGACATATCCTCTGTCATCAGTTGGCTTAAAATAACATCTGGTTTTAATCTGTCCATTCTCACTAAATAAAGTCAAATCAAATAAATGAATTTCATATTTATTTCAGATGGGGGTAAATTTCTAATTATATTGATTATGATTAAGGAAATTAACTAAATCCTGAAATAATGATAACATCATCAATAAATCTCCACCAGAGCACCAGGTTTTCCCTCCAGTCATGACTGGACCACACAAAAAGGTCTTCCCAATGCCTCATGTAGGAGTTGTCATAACTGGGGGCAAACCTGGTGCCCATGGTAGTGCCCATGGTTTGTGAATAAAACTGACCATTAAAGAAAAGATTGTTGTGTTCCAAAATGAATTTTAACCAAAATTAAAATGAATTGATGTACATCACATGGTAGTCCAGAATCTTTGGTCATAAAATGGTGAATGGCTTCTAAACCTGAATCATGATTGATAGCAGTATGGAATGAGGTTACATCGAGTGTAACCCAACTATAGCTGGGATCACACTTGATGTTCTCAATCTCCTGTAGAAAGATCTAGTGTATTTTACATAAGAAGGGGCTCCTTGAGCGTATTTTTGTAAAAATTAGTTAGCAAAGGCTGATAAATTTGCAGTTATTGAATCGACCCGGTTACAATCATGCGACCAGTGGGGTTAAAAACGTTAATGAATTTTTTGGGGGAAAAAATGGGAATGGATGGATATTTTTGAAGTAAAAAATTATAATTCTGTTTTGAAATAATATTCTGATCTTTAGCTTTTGTCACGATTCCGGAACCTAACACGCTAACAGGTCACAGAGAGGAAGGATGCTATACCGGTCCTTAGAGTGGCCGGGCTATGCACACTAAGAATGGTCAGGAGACAAGCCAAGTAAAGGGAGCCAGAAAACGGGAGAACGAGAAACAAGCCGAGGTCAAAGGAGTGGAGAATACAGGAAAATCGGAATATCGAGCCAAATAATCAGTAACCAGAGAGCAACACGAGAAAACTGCACTACAGGTATCACAAGACCACAACAGGGCACTGAGAGACAGGAAAGGTAAGTATATATATCCTCAGCTTAATTCTGATTGGATAACTTCCAATCAGAATTAACAATCACACGTGGGAGATATCTACACTTCCCACTGTGATTGTGATACTGTGGCTTTAACGCCGGGTCACGTGACTGACCCCTACGTTCGCATAAATACGCGGGCTCCCAGCGAGCCCTGACAGCTTTATCCAATATTATTTTCAATTGTGTATTAAACTGAGTAGTGGGATCATTTTTTTAAATGAGATAAGTATTTTTTATCACCCAGGATATTTAAAGACTCCTGTAGATAATAATCAGTTGTCATTAATATGACCCCCCCCATCTGCTTCCTTGATAGTTATACCTCTCCTCTCTATTAGATTTTTAAGGCACAATTCCTCCTTTTTAGTCAGATTAAGGATATGTGTGTTTCTATTTCTTTTGGAAAAGGCCTGGAATTCTTGCTTAACCATGTGTTCAAAAGTTTCCAAAAAGGTCCCCTACTCTGTATAAGAGAAGAATGAGACTTAGGTTTGAACTTTTAGATTGGAAATTTATTATCATCTGTATTTACAACCCCTGGAGAAAAGGGATGGAGAAGAAAATGCCTTTTAATGGTCAGCGACCTAATGTATTTTTTAAGGTCTCTATAGAGATCAAATTCGTTAGCTGTTTTATTCGGGGCAAATTTTAACCCTTTCGATAGTAGACCAATTTCATCATCTGACAAGTGTGAACCCGTTAAATTAAAGATACCCTTCTCAACCTCTCTTATATCCAAAGCCGGTTGTGTCGAAGGGTTCTCTTTTAATCTTCCACCCTTATTCTTTATTGAGGGGAGTCCAGATGTAGAGGGGAAACTCTGTTGTGATGTAACCATGGTTGGCCTCTCGGGGGAAAATAATTGGTTATAGTTTTTTTTTCTTTTGGCCCTCTGGGTCTCCAGTGAAAATGTGTTTCCCTCTCATTGTACTGACTATTGGTACCATATGTGTCTGGTTAAAAATAAAGCAGAATATTTTTTACCACCATCTTCTGGATTCCTCTTCTTAAAGGAGTACACAGGGACCAAGGCATACGTTCATAGCCCCCAACACCATCGGGGGAGACACCCTTTGAATGTGTTTATAACTTCAATCTTGTGAGTGCAAAAGATTACTAGTGCACATTTATAATTTATACCAATATTACACTATATTCTGTTTTGTGTTCTCTTTTAGATTCTACAGCCATTTCCCATGTTTTGTTGTTTCGATTCCTATTTGATGTGAGATCACCACCTGGGAGGTGATATGTGGGAGGCTGCCCAGTTTTCTATTATGTTATACTTTATCACATTATCTACACATTTATATCTGTGGTGATAGCACATCAGTTTCTATGAAAATTGTAGTTTTTTTTTTTTTTTTTGTGGCCCATATAATCTTAAACCTTGTTTATTTGGCCTGTGTTAGTCTTTGAGTTTGCCATGCTCGATGTAATATGTAACACGAAGAAAAGTTCCGAGTGCAGTATCCCTCCTTAGCGCTCCCCTGTGTCACCTTTTGTGCTTTATACTGTATGGATATAGTTTATGTATTTATATTTCTTAAAGTTCATGGCATTTTGTGGTATTCCTTTGGTGTTTTACCAGGTAATGTTTTTTTCTGTTTTAATGAGCATCGGCTTTTTTTTAACATAGTTTACCGTTTAGCCCTTTCAGACTTTTTTGTATATTTTCAGGATTTGTAAATGTTGATTGCTGGGCAGGGAAGTGGTTTTATGTTTGTATGAAGATTTCATTTTCTGTGTCTATGTTTTGTAATGTTACCTCTTTTTGTCCTTGTTACTTCGTTATGTTTTGAAAAACAATCCAAATAAAAAGGTTATTCACTAAAGAATTGTGGAGAAAGCAAAGTGAACTCAAAGTTTATTTCAAATTCAAACCGAAAGTAGCTGAATTGGGGAGAAAAGTCAGCAATGCTTCAACACCTCCCAACTTTTCAAATGGACAGGGAGGGTGTCCGCAGGTGGGGCTGTTCTGAGTGTGGCCATGCATCGGACTGTTCTGAGTCTGAGTGGGGGTGACCAAGGGCAGGACTGTTCTGAGTCTAAGTGGGGGGTTGTCCAGGAGCAAGGCTGTTCTGAGTCTGAGTGTCCAGGAGCAGGGCTGCTCTGAGTCTGAGTGGGGTGACCAGGAGCAGGGCTGTTCTGAGTCTGAGTGGGGGTGTCCAGGAGCAGGGCTGTTCTGAGTCTGAGTGGGGGTGACCAGGAGCAGGGCTGTTCTGAGTCTGAGTGGGAGGGTGTCCAGGAGCAGGGGCTGCTCTGAGTCTGAGTGGGGGTGACCAGGCAGGACTGTTCTGAGAATCTAAGGGGGTGTCCAGGAGCAAGGCTGTTCTGAGTCTGAGTGTCCAGGAGCAGGGCTGCTCTGAGTCTGAGTGGGGGTGACCAGGCAGGGCTGTTCTACAGTCTGAGTGGGGGGTGTCCAGGAGCAGGGCTGTTCTGAGTCTGAGTGGGGGTGACCAAGGGCAGGGACTGTTCTGAGTCTAAAGTGGGGGGTTGTCCAGGAGCAAGGCTGTTTCTGAGTCTGAGTGTCCAGGAGCAGGGCTGCTCTGAGTCTAGTGGGGTGACCAGGTGGGGCTGTTCTGAGTCTGAGTGGGGGTGTCCAGGAGCAGGGCTGTTCTGAGTCTGAGTGGGGGTGACCAGGAGCAGGGCTGTTCTGAGTCACAGTGGGGTGACCAAGGGCAGGACTGTTCCTGAGTCTAGGGGGTTGTCCAGGAGCAAGGCTGTTCTGAGGTCTGAGTGTCCAGGAGCAGGGCTGCTCTGAGTCTGAGTGGGGGTGACCAGGAGCAGGGCTGTTCTGAGTCTGAGTGGGGGGTGTCCAGGAGCAGGGCTGTTCTGAGTCTGAGTGGGGGTGACCAGGAGCAGGGCTGTTCTGAATCTGAGTGGAGGGGTGTCCAGGAGCAGGGCTGCTCTGAGGTCTGAGTGAGGGGTGACCAGGGCAGGACTGTTCTGAGTCTAAGTGGGGGGTGTCCAGGAGCAAGGCTGTTCTGAGTCTGAGTGTCCAGGAGCAGGGCTGCTCTGAGTCTGAGTGGGGGTGACCAGGAGCAGGGCTGTTCTGAGTCTGAGTGGGGGGGTGTCCAGGAGCAGGGCTGTTCTGAGTCTGAGTGGGGGGTGACCAGGAGCAGGGCTGTTCTGAGTCTAAGTGGGGGGGTGTCCAGGAGCAGGGCTGTTCTGAGTCTGAGTGGGGGGTGACCAGGAGCAGGACTGTTCCGAGATATCTTAGGTGACTTCTAATAAATATTTATACAACTAAAATTTAATTTAGAAGGAAAAAAGTATCTAATTTACACAAACTGATTTCTAAACACATCTTTGCATTTTAATTGTGTTCTATATTTGTCGCAGGTTGAGAAGACTCCTTCCTTTTTTAACATGTTAATATAAGAATGCAGTGAGATTTTGTATTTTCAGAGTATTTTTCAGGCACTGACAAGGAGAGTAAGGGAGGTTATTATTTACTACAATGAGGGGATTATGGACCCATCGTCAAATGATGGTCAGATGATGAGGCAGGTTTAGTTATTCTCACTTTGGGATTGGAAATGCACTCGTTCTATATTATAAGGTTATAGGGGGATCATAGTTGACATCAAGCCAGTGTCAATGGGGTTCAGGGAACTGGATTCCTCCTGATTGGTTTTATATTTGGACTTGAGTAACCCAGTCCACCATTTATCTTCTAAAGCGCATGGTATAGGACTAAAGGGTAGCAGCCAAAATTAAGGCAATGATCCCACTCTTAGTACCTTCCACCTCACTGTGCACACTATGAAGGGACAGGGGCTAATCCATTGGTCCCTTCTGGTTTTACGTAGGATTATTACATTGGTCTTTCCATGTTACTAGAATGTGTATGGGAAAATCTCTTTTTGTCACAAGGTGCCCCATTCTGCTTCCATTCTGGTAATATCGGGGTTCTAGGTCGTTGTAACAATGTTCTACAATGTGCGCAGTTGATGTGTTTTCTGAGCTGCAGAAAATGTGGAGCTTTTTGTGCTCTGTAGCATGACGTACACATGTTCTGCTAAATGCAGATATATAGTATACCTAATGAAGGCTCAGAACCAAGTAAGCAGTTTTTATCAGTGGATGTCATTGTGAAGACGATTCATCCACATAACATTATTATTTGATTTATCTTTTTGAGGTTTCCTCCTGACACTATATTTACAAATGTGGCATTATAACCTTGCCACCTCTTTCCACTCAGAACCAACTGAACATCACAAAAAACAAACAAAAAAACTAAGAAACATCCAGTGAGCCAGGCACGTGCTTTTAATATTTATTGAATCAGCCAATACAATGGCCTCTGAATATCTGATGGAAGCAATGGTCACAGTCTTTCATGGAAAATATGTTTATAACCAGCATATCAATCAATGTTTTATCAAGCTCGGTTTAAGGTGTGTTTAAATAGAAGATTTGGCTGGAAGATGTCAGCCCCTTGAAGGTATCAGCATAGTGACCCATCTTAGGACATCCAGCGCTGGGGCAGGTTTTGCAGCTACCCTGTAAAAAGACAAGACAAATAGGGATATAGGTCAAGCATGCTGTGACAGGTTGTGTGGGTTAATGCAGACTCAAAAGACTGTAAAATGCAGATGGCAAGACCGCCTCACTTCCCTTGGATAATTTGTTTCCTGTTACTATTGCAGTTTTATAACATCTGGCCATCGCCTTTGATACTAAAAGTCTTAAAAAGTTCTACCGTTTCCACTGCACTCTTTCACGTCCTGTATTGTTTTTAAAAATAAATCCTGCGTTGAGAACATTGTAGAGCATTGAGAACATTGCAGAGCGACATGAGTCAGGAAGCCAAGTAACCGGGATATTATTTATGGGGTCCGTATTTATATTTTCATGAGAATCAACACTGTTTCTAAAATGGAACAATAAATGATTGCCCATCACACTTGTTTTTATCTGTGATCCTAAAACTCCATATGGACTTGATAATCAAATGATTCATGGTTCGTAGAGTTCCACTTATGGAGCCAAAAAGAGAGATGTTTGATTGCTAAAAATATGACTGATGGGTAGGAGACAGTCACTAAATGTTGGTTTTATTCACAGATTTAGTGAGAAGTAAACAATAGAGGGATAAAAGGAGGCGTAAAAAAAAGCTGTATATTTAATAACTTTATACAATATAAATATATTAATTTTTTTACTGCCTTCTCCATATTAGTTACTTGAAAATGCTCCTGTCAGTGCACTGCAAAATATATACATAATATTTATATAATAGTATTATAATTCTTATTATCAGTTATACTGTGCATATTAGGTATATATTTTACTAAACACCGATTACTATATTTTCACACCCTGTTTGGCAAAGTCAAATGAAACAGTGTCAGAAGTCACAAACTAAATTTAATTTTTAGAAAAAATGGTTCAAGTGAGCCAAATCATTTGTCGGTGCCAAAGCCGAGTGTTCGATGTATTTTCATGGCATGTCTGAGAAAAATAAACTTGGTCCCAGCAAACGTATTACTCGGTAAATCCCAACATGCCCAAACTACTTGTGATGGGAGTGATTAGTCGTGACGGAGATGCCATGTACTATTTACTTTGTAACTGAGGAACAGTAAAAGTCTCGTTTCATTTAACAAGCCATTTCATCCCCAGTTGACCCATTTTATATGTATTAAAAAAAAAAAAAGACCACTTACTGCTTTATAAGTGTTGTAATCTTTGCAGGGATAGCTAACGAAACTGCCAGTCTGGCCAATGCTGTCGGTATAATACTTGATGGCGCGCATGTGGTTGCAAGTCACAAAGTTCACAACACCTGAAAAAACAACATAATACTCGTAAGTTACTGGGGAGGGGGCAGTGACCCAATCTGCAATGTCCAAATACACCACTGGAAAGTCAATGATGGGCTCATGAGTGGGGAGATGTTTTCCTGATGTATCCAACATTGGAACACTGCCGATGTCCCAGCCAGTAACTATTCAAGTGCCAGGATTTGTTGCGTTGCTCCATATGTTGTTGTTTATGTTAATAAACCTACCACACTGCTTTAAAAGGAGTTTTTATTGAAAGAGACCATTTATGGTATACTATGTGTAACTAAGGGCTGTTTATGGTATACTATGTGTAACTAAGGGCTGTTTATGGTATACTATGTGTAACTAGGAGTCTGTTTATGGTATACTATGTGTAACTAGGGGCTGTTTATGGTATACTATGTGTAACTAAGGGCTGTTTATGGTATACTATGTGTAACTAGGAGTCTGTTTATGGTATACTATGTGTAACTAAGGGCTGTTTATGGTATACTACGTGTAACTAAGGGCTGTTTATGGTATACTATGTGTAACTAGGAGTCTGTTTATGGTATACTATGTGTAACTAAGGGCTGTTTATGGTATACTATGTGTAACTAAGGGCTGTTTATGGTATACTACGTGTAACTAAGGGCTGTTTATGGTATACTACGTGTAACTAAGGGCTGTTTATGGTATACTATGTGTAACTAGGAGTCTGTTTATGGTATACTATGTGTAACTAAGGGCTGTTTATGGTATACTATGTGTAACTAGGAGTCTGTTTATGGTATACTATGTGTAACTAGGAGTCTGTTTATGGTATACTATGTGTAACTAAGGGCTGTTTATGGTATACTATGTGTAACTAAGGGCTGTTTATGGTATACTATGTGTAACTAAGGGCTGTTTATGGTATACTATGTGTAACTAGGAGTCTGTTTATGGTATACTATGTGTAACTAGGGGCTGTTTATGGTATACTATGTGTAACTAAGGGCTGTTTATGGTATACTACGTGTAACTAAGTGCTGTTTATGGTATACTATGTGTAACTAGGAGTCTGTTTATGGTATACTATGTGTAACTAGGGCTGTTTATGGTATACTATGTGTAACTAGGGGCTGTTTATGGTATACTATGTGTAACTAGGGCTGTTTATGGTATACTATGTGTAACTAAGGGCTGTTTATGGTATACTACGTGTAACTAGGAGTCTGTTTATGGTATACTACGTGTAACTAGGAGTCTGTTTATGGTATACTATGTGTAACTAAGGGCTGTTTATGGTATACTATGTGTAACTAGGGGCTGTTTATGGTATACTATGTGTAACTAGGGGCTGTTTATGGTATACTATGTGTAACTAAGGGCTGTTTATGGTATACTATGTGTAACTAGGAGTCTGTTTATGGTATACTATGTGTAACTAGGAGTCTGTTTATGGTATACTATGTGTAACTAAGGGCTGTTTATGGTATACTACGTGTAACTAAGGGCTGTTTATGGTATACTATGTGTAACTAGGAGTCTGTTTATGGTATACTATGTGTAACTAAGGGCTGTTTATGGTATACTATGTGTAACTAAGGGCTGTTTATGGTATACTACGTGTAACTAGGAGTCTGTTTATGGTATACTATGTGTAACTAAGGGCTGTTTATGGTATACTATGTGTAACTAGGAGTCTGTTTATGGTATACTATGTGTAACTAAGGGCTGTTTATGGTATACTATGTGTAACTAAGGGCTGTTTATGGTATACTACGTGTAACTAGGAGTCTGTTTATGGTATACTATGTGTAACTAAGGGCTGTTTATGGTATACTATGTGTAACTAAGGGCTGTTTATGGTATACTACGTGTAACTAGGAGTCTGTTTATGGTATACTATGTGTAACTAAGGGCTGTTTATGGTATACTATGTGTAACTAGGGGCTGTTTATGGTATACTATGTGTAACTAAGGGCTGTTTATGGTATACTACGTGTAACTAGGAGTCTGTTTATGGTATACTATGTGTAACTAGGAGTCTGTTTATGGTATACTATGTGTAACTAAGGGCTGTTTATGGTATACTACGTGTAACTAGGGGCTGTTTATGGTATACTATGTGTAACTAAGGGCTGTTTATGGTATACTATGTGTAACTAGGGGCTGTTTATGGTATACTATGTGTAACTAAGGGCTGTTTATGGTATACTACGTGTAACTAGGAGTCTGTTTATGGTATACTACGTGTAACTAGGAGTCTGTTTATGGTATACTATGTGTAACTAAGGGCTGTTTATGGTATACTATGTGTAACTAGGGGCTGTTTATGGTATACTATGTGTAACTAGGGGCTGTTTATGGTATACTATGTGTAACTAAGGGCTGTTTATGGTATACTATGTGTAACTAGGGGCTGTTTATGGTATACTATGTGTAACTAAGGGCTGTTTATGGTATACTATGTGTAACTAGGGGCTGTTTATGGTATACTATGTGTAACTAGGAGTCTGTTTATGGTATACTATGTGTAACTAAGGGCTGTTTATGGTATACTACGTGTAACTAAGTGCTGTTTATGGTATACTATGTGTAACTAAGGGCTGTTTATGGTATACTATGTGTAACTAGGGGCTGTTGTGTAAGCACATGCTCATGTATAGGAGCTTTTGAGATTTTGTTTGTGCTGGCAGGGCCTGCAAAGTGTGTGTGAGTATCTAGAAACTGCAGTGTGAGTGTATGTGTATTGGGGTTGCATTGTGTGTTTATCAAGGAGCTGTAGTTACTATATATATATTTATATATGATATTTGGTGTGTAATGGGGTGGAGCATGTAAGTATGTATGTGGGGGTGAAGGTATGTGGGGAAGAAGTTTGTATGTGGGTGAAGAGATGTGTGTGAGGGTCGCACTGTGTGTGTATGCAAAGGTGTACTCTGTGTTGGTGGAAGAGTACTCTATGTGGGGAGTTCACTATCTGTGAGGGGGGTGTAGAGAGTGGGATGGGAAAGAGCTTTACAATTTTGACTTTAATAATTGTTTTAAAAAAAATATGATAATAATATTCCCCTTTTCCTGATCTTACCAGGGAAGGGGTAGCACAATCAGATCCGTGGTGGTTGAGAAGGCTTCCTATCCATCGGGTACAGGGGAGGTCATGAGATGAGAGGTATCTCTCTCACTTACACAGACTGACCCATAGAAACCCACAGACTGACCCATACATACACACAGAGACTGACCCATACACACACACACACACAGAGACTGACCCATACATACACACAGAGACTGACCCATACACACACAGAGATTGCCCTATGCACACACACATACACAGACTGACCCATACACACACACAGAGATTGCCCTATGCACACACACATACACAGACTGACCCATACAAACCCACAGACTGACCCATACACACACACACACACACACACACACACAGAGACTGACCCATACACACATACACAGACTGACCCATACAAACCCACAGACTGACCCATACACACACACAGACTTACCCATACACACACACAGACTGACTCCCCCTCCTTCTCACACACACACCCACACACACACACACACAGAGACTAAACCACAAACCACAACTTGTTTTTGTTATTTCTTTCTGATCTGCCGTTTACTTGGAGGTGAGAATACGGTGGAGATAAGCTGAGCTGGGTGCACAGTATTTTTATACGACACATGATATCATGGGATGAGATATAAATATAATAAACACAAAATGTTAAAGAAGTCTCGAAAGTGATGATTTTACCATTCCAAATGTCTTCAACGGTTATACTTGGAATTTGAATGTTCTGTGGACATCCGGGCATGTGGATTCCACCGTTGGGAAAGAAATCCAAGTGGCCACTGGCCTGGTTTGTTCCAAATCCTGGAACAAATACAATCACAAAGTCATACTACTGGATAATTAAAGGGGAACTATTACATCATTACCCTTTTCATGAAATGCTCCATTCTATTTGAAACATATTAAAAGCTTATTTGGTTGCAATATTATTACCCACCTAAACTAGGAACCAGAGGTCCAGCATCAGTGTGAATGACATCAACAAGATTAGCGTCTGAGATATCCAACCTGACAGCTACAGGTGTGTTTTGGAAATATGGCTCAGCAGGGTCCAGACCTTGAGATGGAGAATAAAGAAGAGAAATCATTTCACCTAGACGCCTGCTGAGAAATATAGCATAGAAACATCCATTCCCTCTCCCCAGACTCACTCCTGGCTCACTATCCATGCTCACTCCCTGGGCGTACTCCCTAGACCCACTCCCCTGGCTCACTATCCATGCTCACTCCCTGGGCGCACTCCCCTGGCTCACTATCCATGCTCACTCCCTAGACTCACTCCCTAGACTCACTCCCCTGGCTCACTATCCATGCTCACTCCCTGGGCGCACTCCCTAGACTCACTCCCCTGGCTCACTCTCCATGCTCACTCCCTAGACTCACTCCCCTGGCTCACTATCCATGCTCACTCCCTGCGCGCACCCATTAGACTCACTCCCCTGGCTCACTATCCATGCTCACTCCCTGGGCGCACTCCCTAGACTCACTCAACAGACTCGCTCCCCAGGTTCTCTCCTTAAACTCACTCCCCAGGCTCGTTACCCAGTTTCTATCCTTAAACTCACTCCCCAGGCTCGTTACCCAGGTTCTCTCCTTAAACTCACTCCCCAGGCTCGTTACCCAGGTTCTCTCCTTAAACTCACTCCCCAGACTCACTCCCAATGCTAACTGATTATGCTTACCCGTAATTCTTCCAATTCCTCTCTTCCTAGTACCAGCCTCTCCTGCAGCGTGGGCTCCCAGACTGTGGCCAATCAAATGGACATTGGAAGGGGCATAGCCAAGATTTTTCTGTTTATAGAAAATTTACATCACAATAGTGGTATTGCTAAATTCTAACAAGTTTCAGTTATAACTGGGTGTATAATTTTCTGAAATATGTAAAGCAAACATTCCTGGATACATATTCCTGTCCTACTGTGATCTTGTGCACGTCTCAAGTTTGGTGTAAAACATTGCACTCTTATTGTGCATTTTGTCGGTGAAAGAGAAGGAACGGAAGGCAGCCCAGCTCCGTATGGTGTTTTTTTTATTGAACCTAAAATGTTGAGGGGTTACTATGTCTGTCATTACCATTGAGCATACAGAGCAGTGAATCTTGGAGTAGACATCAGATCACAAAGCCTGACACCACTTATGGCCCCTGTTTCCAGTGACCCAGATTACACTGTGAAAACACCACTTAATATGTCATATATCCAGTGTAATGCCACTCTATGAAATATCAGAGGGAGAAGAGGACATAGGACAGCTGGCAGTATCCAACAGTGGCCAGTATAGACCATTTGGGGATATAGAACAGTTGAAGGTATAAAGCTGATTGGGATACCTTCAACTGTTCTATATCCCCAAATGGTCTATACTGGCCACTGTTGGATACTGCCAGCTGTCCTATATCTTAAACTATTCTATACTGCCCACTGTTACATACCGTCAACAATTCTATACTACCCACTGTTATATACTGCCAAATGTACTATGCCTCCAACAATTCTATACTGCCCACTGTTATATACTGCCAAATGTACTATGCCTCCAACAATTCTATACTGCCCACTGTTATATACTGCCAAATGTACTATGCCTCCAACAATTCTATACTGCCCACTGTTATATACTGCCAAATGTACTATGCCTCCAACAATTCTATACTGCCCACTGTTATATACTGCCAACTGTACTATGCCTCCAACAATTCTATACTGCCCACTGTTATATACTGCCAAATGTACTATGCCTCCAACAATTCTATACTGCCCACTGTTATATACTGCCAAATGTACTATGCCTCCAACAATTCTATACTGCCCACTGTTATATACTGCCAAATGTACTATGCCTCCAACAATTCTATACTGCCCACTGTTATATACTGCCAAATGTACTATGTCTCCAACAATTCTATACTGCCCACTGTTATATACCCCCAACAATTCTATACTGCCCACTGTTACATACCGTCAACAATTCTATACTGCCCACTGTTATATACCGCCAACTGTTATATACCTCCAACAATTCTATACTGCCCACTGTTCTATACCCCCAACAATTCTATTCTGCCCACTGTTATATACCCCCAACAATTCTATACTGCCCACTGTTACATACCGTCAACAATTCTATACTGCCCACTGTTATATACCGCCAACTGTTATATACCTCCAACAATTCTATACTGCCCACTGTTATATACCGCCAACTGTTATATACCTCCAACAATTCTATACTGCCCACTGTTCTATACCCCCAACAATTCTATTCTGCCCACTGTTATATACCCCCAACAATTCTATACTGCCCACTGTTACATACCGTCAACAATTCTATACTGCCCACTGTTATATACTGCCCACTGTTATATACCTCCGTTCTATACTGCCCACTGTTATATACCGCCAACTGTTCTTTATCTCCAACTATTCTATACTGCCCACTGTTGTATTTTGATAACTGTTCTATATCTCCAGCTGTTCTATACCACCAACCATTCTATATCTCTAAAAATTAAATGCCTTAAATTGTTCTATACATCCAATTGTTCTACAGAACCAACCTTCTATATCTCCAACAGTTCTATACCTCCAACCGTTCAACACCTTCAGCTAATTTATAAATCCAACTGTTCTATAATTCCATCTGTTCTATAATTCCATCTGTTCTATAATTCCATCTGTTCTATAATTCCATCTGTTCTATAGTATTATATGCCTCAAACTGCTCTACACTGTTCTAAGTGTAAATGTCCTCTCTTCCTCTCTCTATAGTGGGACATGGCATGCTGGTTTATTCTCCATTCTTTACATGTGAAAGAATCCAATAAAATGACCCACAGACAATCAAATAGATAAAAACAAATCAATGATCAATAACAAACGTAGAAATGACAGAATGCAGACAGACCAACAGACATAGATACCAATAGATCAGTAGCAGATACCTTGATGACAGACAGATTGACTGACAGATGCATGGATTGACAGATAGATGAGCAGACAGACTGGCTCACAGAAGGACCGACAAAAACAACTAAAAGGACTGACAGACAGAAGGGTAGTGAGGGATAAACTGTTAGAATCTAGAGATAATTCTAAAGTTATTTTACCTGAAGAATGTCCACAAAATAGGCAACTTCTGCTCCCACAACACGGACGTTATTTGCCGCTTGAGAGTATTGAGTTCTTGATCCTCCGCTCCAATCCACAGCGATGCAGTTCACATCCTCAATTGTGAAAAGTTTCTGGAAAAATATACAGGTATATATAGTTAGGTTTTTTCAGTGTTCACGCTGAACCAAGGCTAGACAACCAGCAGGTTCAATCTCACTCCCATAATGCAACATTTGTGAGTGATCCAGCAATGAAGTCAATAATGTGATTTCTAAAGGGAGCTATGCTGGTTGTGCTATGAGACTCAGCTCCAAATGTTTACAGCCAGGAAAAAAAACATTTACAATGAAAATATTGCTCAGAAAAATTCTTTAATGTGTGAATTGTGAAATGTTCAAAGTGAATTTAAATATTTACAACAACATTTACAAATTATAAAAAAAACTATTCAAGGTTTCAGTTTGGCGATTGTAGCTTAAAATGGGAAATTTACGTTGAATTCCCAACAATGAATACTTTAGTGAATATCTGTATACTTGGTAAATGTTGGGACAGAAATTGCTTCAGTGAATATGTAGGCAGACCTGAGCTCACAGCCCATGGTTTTCCTATGATGCATTTTGATAGCATTTGATAAGGGATACATTCTTACCCTGCAAATGTCAGAAAGCCAACTAGCCTCTCCACTGTCAGTAAAGCCATGAATTACGAAACGCGTCTTCCTGGAGGTACGGAAATTTGAGGAGGAGATGGTGGATGGATTTATGGCACTGATTACCTGATAAGACATAAGTTACAATACTGTTAAAACCCTCTGAGAATGAGACTAAATATCAGGCATGTTATTGCTCCCTAAACCTGAGCAACTCAATGCTGCAATAATGTGTGTAATATCATGAATTACTAGCTACATAATACTGACCAAGGCTGAAACAATTATCTGGGATTAATGTGTCTATCATGCAAAGAGAGCTTGTCAGAATTCCCATTCTCGAGTCTACGGCCCTTGTGAGTGAGATCAGTCTACAAATTATTTAGGCTCTGCCTGGAATGTCATAAGTGAGCGAAATCCAGCTTGAGATCTGGTTGGAGACTTATCGAAGAGTAAGATATTGAATCGTTGCCCTTTCTCAGAATACTCTTGCTCTCTGTCTGTTTTTTGTCCAATCCCCAGCCCAGGAACATGATAGAGAATGCAAATTAGTGATGGAGATGCACATTTATAATAAGGAATTGTAACTTGCACTATTACAGTAAGATTTTCCTGCTTTTACCTGAAAACTGTTTTGGTTGCTTCTTGTAAAAAGCAAGAAACGAGTGTTAATCTTTTCCGAAGTCCATGGTAATTTGGTAATAGGTCTTTCGATGGTACCAGCCCACGGTTTGGCATCAGAAAAGCACCCAATTCTGTTGTAGCAGACTTCAGCCGCTGTAAAACACAATAAAATGCTATACAGTGACAAACAAATCACACCACAAAATGAATATAAACCATTATTATTAATGGTAACAGTATTAACAAACAATTATCAATTAACAAAAAGACACAATTATTACCTTGTACAGCTCCCAGGACAAAGAGGAATAGGCTCCAGTTTAGCAACATCTATAGACAGAAAACATATTGTATAATTCTAAAATAAAATCATTCTGTTATATGTTTACTTTCTGATGATTGTTGGTTGTTTTTGGTTTTTTTTCAATGTTTGGCAATGTTAGATTTGCATCAACTCCTGTTAGAAATCAAATCATGATACATCATAAAACTCACCTTACTTTTCAAAAAAATCTCTATCAGGGGTGTGTTCTGTCTCTCTGCATCTCTGCAGAGGGTCTGCAAATACACCCACCCCCCAACCCACATATACACAATATATAGAAATCTTTGTTTGTTAAACTAAAGACATTTTTAGGTCACCAGAGATGGGACGGACTAGTGAGTTCCTTGAAATATCAGTCTGTAATGTTCCATATAGTATAGATACCTGGGATTGCTGTACTTATTGTTTGTGTTTATTATGTCGATATACATACCATGTTTTACATTTTGATGGTATAAACACAGTATTTTGTTATTTTAATCTATTTTTGTCACACTTGCTGTATGTGTATACCAAATGTTATTTCTGCTTCTGAAATGTTGCAAAATAAGATAAGATATGATACCATATAATATCTAAAATGTTTCAATCTCTCCAATAGTTTTCCAAACTATAAATGGAAAATAATTCTGTTACTGATACACCACATGTTATATTAGTATTTCTAAAAAGAAAACACTTTTGTCAGTGGATTCAGGGAAGTCGATGGCAGAACTATCGCCAGTGCAACTGGTGTGCAAACTCAGGGAGGCACATTAGGTGGCCAATGCACATAGGGCTTCCCAAAGACCATCTTTAAACAGGGGTCCGGTCATGCGAGGTGAGAGGGGAAGACAATAGAGAGGAGGGAGAGCCTGGTCCAGAGAGGAGGGAGAGTCTGGACCAGAGAGGAGGGAGAGCCTGGACCAGAGAGGAGGGAGAGTCTGGACCAGAGAGGAGGGAGAGCCTGGACCAGAGAGGAGGGAGAGCCTGGACCAGAGAGGAGGGAGAGTCTGGACCAGAAAGGAGGGAGAGCCTGGACCAGAGAGGAGAGAGAGCCTGGACCAGAAAGGAGGGAGAGCCTGGACCAGGCGGGATAATAAGACTCATCCAGATGCCAGTGGACTCCAGGGAAGCAAACCTCATGCATGAAAAATGTATGGAAGCAAGAGGTGGTTAAAAATATGTAAATTGTGATCTTTGTGTGTGTATGTGTGTGTGGTAGCTATCTGTGTATATGTGTGTATGTATCAGTGTGTGTATATGTGCTATTTCTGTGTGTGTGTGTGTGTGTGTGTGTGTGTGTGTGTGCATCTGTGTGTCTACATCTGTGTATGTGTGCATCTTTGTGTGTGTTTGTGTATGTGTCAGTGTGTATCTGTTTGTATGTGCCAGTGTATATGTTTCTGTGTGCATGAGTCAGTGTGTTATGTGTATGTGCCGGGCAGTAAATGTGAATATATGCATACATCCTGGCAATCAAATGCCAACTTTATATACACCAATCACTGTCGTCTTATTATTTGTACCTTTTTGCCCTTGCGCAGCTTTGACACAATGTAAAAATAATACAATAGCAATGACTGGCTATGAGTCTTGAGTCTGATCTCTCATTGGCTGAGCTGAGTACACACTCAGAATACGCCTAATAAGGACGCTGGTTTATAAAACGAGGGAGTGTTGCTAAAGATTGTTGGGTTGTGCTGAAGAAATACTTTTTTTTTTTAGCAAAACTAAAGATATTTGAACAGTAACAAAAGCACAGCACAAGTATCCGGCTAAACCCTATTAATACCTAACCCATCCAGTTACGTTATGTTGGTGCACTGAGTGTTCATTTAACCCTATTATTTAGGACAGTAATAGTAATAGGTGATAATAAAGCTATTGTTTCAGGGTCTGCCTACATTGTAGCCATAAATTACATTCTGTGGTCATTGTGCCGTAACATCACCAGGTCGCCAATCACAGCAAGGGGTGTTTTCATTTAGCTGAGCAGACAGGTAAGGGAGAGGGGGTGTTTCATGAGAAGTCAATGAGGAGAGAATGTCTGAAATTTGTAGTTGATTCTTTGATTTCTGCACAGGTTTGGGCCCCTGGTCTTAATAACGTACTCTATTATTGTCCCACCATGTCTGCTTTAAAAGTTCACATGTAATATTCTAAATTGAAATAATTCAAATAAAATACAGATGGACCGATAATGAAAACATTATATACAATTTCTAGAAACAAATGTAATAATATAGAAAAAAAAGGGGGGGTCAAGTAATTGAAGTCAAAGTATAATGAGTGATCCAATTTCTCAGGCATTCATCATTATAGTCACTTACCTTTGTGTCTTATATGGCAAAATCAGGTGCACAGTTCTGAAGACTTTCAGGGTATATATAGAAGGTAAAGCATTGCATTAACTAATGGGAGGGACTACACACCCCTAGTCTATTAATGATTAAAGACATTTTGAAACGACTTGCTGTTTACTTGTTTGTCTATCCGTGAAACACGTGTTGGGTAATGATGGGAAATAGTAAAAGTAACAGCAATATCATCTGTCGTAGGTAGACTATTAAATTAATGAAATAATATTCCTTAATAAAATCACAGGAGCTCCTTACAAAATGCTAAGATTTACCTTGAGATTAAAACCTGCAAGAATGTCCTTCTTTGGGATTTCATTCATTTCATAAATTGAAAAAAAGATAAAAACTTCAATCGTGGGGCGAAAGTATAAAGTCTCAAGTATGTGTAGACCTTGGAGAGTCTGAATACACTGACTTTATCACTTTACACCATTTAGGAAATTCACTAACAGCTAAACAGTATGAACCCCCAAATTGTGAGCTGAAAGTTACCCAAAATATACCCAAATTACAGACCAACTGAACCGTGCATTGCCAAACCTGTCTGGGGAGAGGGAATGTTCGACCTGTGTCTTTCAGCTGCCATGATCCAGTAAGTTTAATTGTGAACTGAACCCATATTTCAATGAATAATGAGCCCATGCATTATGGTAACACATATATCTCCAACATACCCAGTGTATACCAGATTTGCAAAGTGTTTAATTAGGCCTATGGTTTTCTTAATTCAAGTTTAGTTGGTAAGCTTTCTCTGAATGAGTGCTAGAGTTTGGTGGATGGAGTTCATTCTTCTGCTCTCCGTAGAAATATAAAGACACAATGAGCTACATGTGAAGGAATACCCCTTCACTGAAGTGTTAAGTACAAAAACCGCAAAGGAAACAATTACTAGAATGCTCCAGTGGCCATCTTGTCTCCCGAACGCAGGCAGTGGGACTTGGTCGTCGAGTGTCTGGAATTGATCTCGGTCAGGCACTCCCGCGAATGCCAGTGAAGATAGACCTGCTGCTTGTTCGAATTCCTGAACACCTATACAAACAGCGTTCGGGAGATATCAACTATCAACGATTCTACACTAATCAGATTTCATATGAACTGTGTGGTTTTCATACAAAAACCCAGTGAATGGAGACCAGCTCTTGCCACAACTTCCCTGGAACTATTTTGGGCTTCAATCTTGTGGCAGACTGGTCAAAACTTCCCCGTGATGGCAATCCAAAACTACCAAACCGATCTGAGTGATTTTTGGATATGATGGTCACTCAGAACAGGGCTATCCGTGACTTCTGTGGGGTCTTCATGGATTTCGGGGGTACTTTTGGGGTGTTTGAAAATTGTTATGTTTTTCTGTCCCTGGAGATAATTGAGTTTGTACAGTTCCTGATCCAATTATCTCTCAGGCACAAGCGAGGAGTTTTGTACATATATAAATTCTGTGACTGTGCTTCCATTAAACAGTTCTACTCCCAGCATTAAGCCTCAGCTCATGTGTGGGGTGATATGTCATACTAGCGATATTTTACTTCAGTATTACTGGAGCTGTTTTATTCGGGGCATCCATGGCAGTGATATATTGGCGGACCGCCACACTACGTATCTCTCTTGCTTTTCTGAAGCTATAGGAGTTTTAAGAAAAAAAAACTCTGTATACTGGTATCAGTGGCATAAACCACAAAATTTACATTATTAATGTGGAAGTGAAACAAAAGAGATATGGTCGGTCTGGGCTATGACTCTCCGGGGAAGTTAAAACACCATTTGAAAGTGGTTCTACACACAACTGAAAGACAGCGCAAAGGACCATAACCACCCTGGGTTGCAAATTATATGTATTTTTTCACTAAATGTAATGAGAGTTTGAAGTCGTAAGTTTGTCTTTTCTTCATTACGCTTAGATGAGTCTGGTGCAATTCAATTACTGACATGCGCATTTTTTTACCATTTAGCATAGAAACCAGGTGGTAAATAAATAGTATTTATCAACTTCTATTAATCTCTTGCACTATACACATTATATATCATGGAAACTAAGGGTGGTTGCTAACATTAGTGACATCCATTTTAGCGATAAGTGACTCATTGGTAAATGATGACTATAACAGTTGGTTCAGAGTCAGGTGATCCCAAATACTGTGACAACGGATCTCCTCCTGTGTCAGCTGCATTATTTACTTTTGGAGACAAATTGTCATTGTTGTATTACCATTATAGTTGAATTCTAAAACTTGTGTCTCCAGTGCGCATTAAGTGAGCTTTGTGTTTGGCCAAGTAGCTTCCTGGTTTGGGCATAGCTCATTGCAGAAGCTTTTAGAGTCTGAGGATTTAGAGGAAAATGCGAGTATGCTTTTATTATTATTTTCTATTGTTGTTGCATATATTTATGAATACATTGTCAATATGATACATAATAAATAATGGGATAAATTCAGTCTGGCATGTCCCTTTGCTGTTTGTTGGCTTTAACCTTCGTTAAACCTTGGTAAGACTTTAGAAACCCTGTCTAAAGCATAATGTTTGTCCTAGACAAGTCTCCATAAAGATCTGAAATACTGGCAATTCTCACAACCCCTGATGGACTAAATCCATTTGAAACCTCAGCAAGGGGCCACCCTGATTTGGAGATCTACAGTGTAAAGTCCTACATTCCCAACACTTTAAACCATTAGTAGGGAGAGCACAGCTGTTGGCGGCCATTGATGTAACATAGATATTGTAGCTTATAAGGCGTCTTATCGGTAAAATAGGTATGTCACCCTAATTCTTTCAAATACCTAATCATTTTATTTGGCTATTTGGATTTGATTTGATTTGATTGTAATCCAGTGAGTAGGTTAACACAAAAGGCATTCAGGGCCCGCAGAATGCTTCTTGAAACTTAGTTTTTTAATCAAAATACAAGAACGATTCATTCCAATTTTGAAGAATTTCAGATTGAAGAGGTCTCATATGAAACTTAACCCAAGGGAGATCTGGAATTGCCGCTGTGAATAAGCTCAGGAATTTGATTTATTTTGTTATAGAGATAGATTTTCCAGCTGGAACAAACGTTATCACTTGCCGAAGGTTACTTTGTCTCTCTGCCTAAGAGAAGATGTTTTGTAATTGTTTGTTTACCAATATTCCTAAACTTCATCCTTCATGATGACTGCAGCAAAAAAGGTTTCCACAAATGCTTTTCTAGAGAGTCTTTTGATTGACCCTTTACCAGACAAACATGCAGGTACGGGATGGCATAGATACCCTTCTACCTGACAGCTGCTGCAAAAGAAGTAAGTCATTTAAGAAAACACTCTCAGTCTGCGTTTGGAAATTCTCCATTCCCTTTGCGTTGCTTTAAGGAATTTATGATAAAAATGAAAGGAACATGATTTGTTAAATGCACCAGAACCCTTTGGAGTAAGGCCCCTCCTTAATACATGAACTGATCTCTTCTTTTCAAAACCAGCAGAATTTCTCAGATATTTTCCTTCTTCTGAAAAAGATATCGTTTACATCAAATCCGTTATCAGAGGCAGGGTTAAAACTAGAGGGACCTGGCACCCAGACCACTTCATTGAGCTGATGTAATCTGGGCGTCTGAAGTGGTCCTTTAAGTGTGTGTGTGCATACCGCGGTCGCGGGGGGAGGGCCGGGGGGGGGGGCACTGATCAATTTTCGCACCGGGAACCCATGGGTCATGTGTACGCCACTGTCAGACAGGGTTCATGGAGATGATCTGACCTGTTTACAAAGTGACTGGGAGTATCTCAACTTAAATATTGTAGATTTTTAGCCATGGTTTGAAACTCTACAATTACCCCCTGAACGGGAAGACCAGGCAGCCTGTCCTATAGATTAAAGGACCACTCTGGGCACCCAGACCACTTCAGCTTAATGAAGTGGTCTGGGTGCAAGGTCCAGCTAGGATTAACCCATTCTTTTATAAACATAGCAGTTTCAGAGAAACTGCTATGTTTATGAATGGGTTAAGCCTTCCCCCAAAGCCTCTAGCGGCTGTCTCATTGACAGCCGCTAGAGGTGCTTGCGTGCTTCTCACTGTGATTTTCACAGTGAGAGCACGCCAGCGTCCATAGGAAAGCATTGAGAATGCTTTCCTATGTGACCGGCTGAATGCGCGCGCAGCTCTTGCCACGCGTGCGCATTCAGCCGACGGGGAGGATCAGAGGAGGAGAGCTCCCCGCCCAGCGTTGGAAAAAGGTAAGTTTTTACCCCTTTCCCCCTTCCAGAGCTGGGCGGGAGGGGGTCCCTGAGGGTGGGGGCACCCTCAGGGCAATATAGTGCCAGGAAAACTATAGTGGTCCTTTAAGTGTAGAGGAGCTCATTTTTATACATTCATGTTTAGCTCTTAAATTGAACCTGTTCGGTACGCTGGGTAGTAGTTGGAGAATTTTAGCAATTTGCTTATTCATCAACAAACGTATAATTAAATTATAATTACAAAAAGAGAAGTCCTGTGCTCACTCCCATCACTACTGGGCCGGCAGCAATGACTACAGTACACATCAGCCCCAATATATAGTAAAAACCAAAGAAAAGAAAAGTTACCTGCGCCCTCTCCTTAATCCCTATTTACATTTATCTTTATCTTTATAGGGATTAAGGAGAGGGCGCAGGTAACTTTTTCTTTTCTTTGGTTTTTAGTATAATTAAATTATGTTTGAATTCAGAAGGGGAAGATTTCCCTTCACTTATATTAACTGCTGTTGATGCTGTAAATATTAAGATGCTGAAAAATAGTTTGGGGACAATTAAATAGGTTTTTAGTAATTCAGTCCCATTCAGGGATTATATGGTAATATTGTAACTTTATATCTAATTTTAATCCCTTTTTTATTTTATTAAATGTACTTGGCAGTTATAACATCACATTTCAACGAAACTGAAAAACAAATAATATAAACCAAACGGAATGAATTTTAGGGACAGATTTGGTGCTTAGTGGATAAACCCCTTTGTAAATTTCCACGACACTCAGCATCGAATCACAATATCTGTGTTTACTGGATATAATGGAATCTGCGTAATGCTGTGCCATAAACCCAGGAGCTAATTAAGAACCAACGTTAAAATCACCTGCAAAGTAAATCTGAAAACTTGGCTTAACGTCAGCTTGTGAAAACACAGAAATAGATAAGTAACAGGTTTTATGTAATATAATTGGGAACCAATCCAATCCTAAACCGAACAGCTGGGAAAGATAAGCAGAAAATCATTGATATTTCACTTTACATTGACACAGCAAAGTGAGCACAAGGGACAATGGAAGGTGAGCCAGAGCACGGCTTAATTAACTGATAGACAATGGTCTATAGTCACCAGATACATCAGTATTATTGGAATAAATAAGGAATACTATGTAACTTTACAGAGAAGGAAAGAAAGTGTTTATGGGACAAGATTATTACTTTTAAAAGACTAAAGCACAATAAAAAATAATCTAGTATAACTGACTAAAGCCTAAATAACATAGAAACATAGAATGTGACGGCAGATAAGAACCATTCGGCCCATCTAGTCTGCCCAATTTTCTAAATACTTTCTTTAGTCCCTGGCCTTATCTTATAGTTAGGATAGCCTTATGCCTATCCCACGCATGCTTAAACTCCTTTACTGTGTTAACCTCTACCACTTCAGCTGGAAGGCTATTCCATGCATCCACTACCCTCTCAGTAAAGTAATACTTCCTGATATTTTTAGACCGTTTCCCCTCTAATTTAAGACTATGTCCTCTTGTTGTGGTAGTTTTTCTTTTAAATATAGTCTCCTCCTTTACTGTGTTGATTCCCTTTATGTATTTAAATGTTTCTTTCATATCCTCCCTGTCTCGTCTTTCCTCCAAGCTACACATGTTATCAATATCCTTCTGAAGATACGGTCTCCAGTACTGTGTACAATACTCCAAGTGAGGTCTCACCAGTGTTCTGTATAATGGCATGAGCACTTCCCTCTTTCTACTGCTAATACCTCTCCCTATACAACCAAGCATTCTGCTAGCATTTCCTGCTGCTCTATTACATTGTCTGCCTACCTTTAAGTCATCAGAAATAATCACCCCTAAATCCCTTTCCTCATATGTTGAGGTTAGGACTCTATCAAATATTCTGTACTCTGCCCTTGGGTTTTTACGTCCAAGATGAATTATCTTGCACTTATCCACATTAAATGTCAGTTGCCACAATTCTGACCATTTTTCTAGTTTACCTAAATCATTTGTCATTTGGCTTACCCTCCTGGAACATCAACCCTGTTACATATCTTAGTATCATCAGCAAAAAGACATACCTTACCATCAAGACCTTCTGCAATATCACTAATAAAAATATTAAAGAGAATGGGTCCAAGTACAGATCCCTGAGGTACCCCACTGGTGACAAGTCCAAGCTTTGAATATACTCCATTAACTACAACCCTCTGTTGCCTGTCACTCAGCCACTGCCTTACCCATTCAACAATATTGGAATCCAAACTTAAAGATTGCAGTTTGTTGATAAGCCTTCTACACAGTGCATCTAACGTGTGTGGGAGCCTGGAGTGTCCCTTTAATAATATAAACCCATCCAGTATAACTGTAACCTAACCTACACAGTACATCTAAGGTGTGTGGGAACCTGGAGTGTCCCTTTAATAATATAAACCCACCCAGTATAACTAACTGTAACCTAACCTACACAGTGCACCTAACGTGTGTGGGAGCCTGGAGTGTCCCTTTAATAATATAAAACCCACCCAGTATAACTAACTGTAACCTAACCTACACAGTGCATCTAACGTGTGTGGGAGCCTGGAGTGTCCCTTTAATAATATAAACCCACCCAGTA